>JALPCC010000004.1:0-475730 GCA_026538405.1 Cryptococcus sp. GC_Crypt_2 | reverse complement strand
CGGCCCAAATCCGCCGTGCGTTTGCGTGGTATGGCATTCAGAACTCTTGCGGCCTGGGGGGTGGGCGCAGACTAGTCCCACCTTAGGAACATTGAGGTTGAGGCTACATACACACATACATACATACATATATACATACGGACAAATATAGAGAAGAATAGATGGACGGAACCCGCTGTTCTATCCAAACTCCTGAACCAGCCACACAGAGGTCATCATACTGGTGTCGAGCTCATGTTAACGCAGAATTGGGTCTCGGCAGCTGCTTAGACGCTTCGACGCGCTTCAAATCCATGTCCTTCATGATGTCGTTAATAGCGTCCATATTGGTCTTCCCCTTAATCAACCACCCATCGAGACTCGCGAAGCCGGTCAAGGCGGAGCTTTTGAGCCTCGGATCGCTCGAGCCCAACCCAGTGAGAGCGTATATACGTGCTCGAGGAGTCTGTTGATCGACGCCAGAGAATGGGCGGCTCGGTTCGACCAACGCCAAACGGGGTCCTGCAGCGTTGTCGTCTTCTGCCCTACTCTCCGCATCACGCATCAATCCTGCGGCTGTCACCCCATCCATGTTGGGCATAGAAACATCAGTGATGACCAAATCCGGATGCTTATCCCTGAAAATCTGTACGGCATCTTGGCCATCGACCGCTTCGATGACTTCGTTGGCCACTGGAGATCGTTTGAGACCAGCCCGGAGCAATTTTCGGCAAATTTTATTGTCGTCTACTATCAGGACTTTCATACGGCCCCGAGGAATCTCGATCGCTGCCTCTGTCTTCGAGTCGCTTTCTGGAGACGAGCCGGAGGGCAGACAAGGTGTACTCGAGATTGGCGATTTGCTGAGCTCGCGTCGCTCATCTGCATATGTAGACGATTGTGGAGAGAATGGGCGATCGTCGACAAGCTGTTTCGCCTCAGAATTGTCCGGCGAGAAAGGAGTGACAACTTCCGATGAGGTGGCCGAAGACCCATCGACCTCATCTATGTCGTTGTGACCATCTGCCTCACTTCGCGACGTAGGCGTAGATATGGTTGGAAGAATGGATACCCCAGTCGGTGACGATGACACCAGGTAACGCGTTGAGTGAGCGTTGGAAAAGCGACGATTTGCTTGATGTCCCATAGGCAGTCGCACTCGGAAGGTTGTACCACGTCCGATTTCGCTGGTGAGGTCTAATGATCCAGACATGCTCTCGACGAGCTGCTTACTGATGTGCAAGCCCAGTCCCGCGCCGGGAGTGTTTGTGTCACTCTTGACGAACGGCTCGAACAGAGTATGTAGACTCTGCGACGGTATACCGTCGCCGGCGTCAATGACTTGAAGAACAATCTGCTTTTCTTGATCGTGGCAATCAAGTTTGACGATAACGCGACGGCCTTTCGAGAATTTGATGGCATTTGACAAGCCATTGATCAGAACCCTATAGATCAGTGACTGGCCAATGGCGAAGGAGACGGAGAAGCGAAGTACCTGTTTAGCCGGGCCTCATCAACAGGGAAGATCCAGTCGATATCGAGACTCTCCAGGGCAATCTCATTGTGATAGCCCATCGATGAGTAATGAGCAGCGCAAGCCGTAATCGCACGTTCCGTTACCTCCAAAAGATTGATAGGGCTGGTAGCCGATTGCTTCTCATCAAGCATATTCGTCCACTTGCCGAAGTCCAGTACGTCGTTCAGAATGGTCTTGAGGGTATGGCCGCTCGATTCGGTGATAAGCAAGGACTCATGTATGTCTTCTTGGTCTCCATGCGCGAGTGCTCTGCGAAGAGCTTCCAGTCCCAACATAACCCCGTGCATGGGCGTTCGCAGCTCGTGGGATATTGACGATAGAAAGGCTGTCTTAGTCGCGTCCGCTTGTTTTACGCGATCTTGTATTGATTTCGCACGCAGGATAGAGCATACTGAGCGAATGAACTGGATTGTTTCGGCCTCCCACGGTAGGGAGGACACTTTGGTCGAAGCCAGAAACAAGAGCAGAGGAGCGCCGCCGATCGTGAAGGAAATTGCGACATGGGATGTAGTGCCCGGGGGTAAAAAAGATTCCAGCCCAGATTTTAAATGCACGTTGAAAGAAGCCGATCGTGCATCGGCATTAAGGAAACGGCAGATATCAGCTGCCTGAGGTTTCGGGATAGATTTGTCGGACGTTGCGAAGACAGTAGTGACACTGACTACAGCTGGATCCAGTATAAACGCTGATCTGACATCGTTCTTAGAACTCAGCGTCGGATGCACGTTGCGGTAAAGTGAGGTTGACTTACTTTGGCCATGACGCATCTGGCGTCGATAATAGAGACGTATGCAAGCTCGGGCAAGGTTGTTCGCATCATCTCTATCGCTCTCGTCGCTAGCGACTCGAACGAACTTGTGTCGCGCACTTCAGTGAATGTGCCATCAACAACCGAAGTCTCCTGAGGGCCAGCATTTTGATCCGCTTTAAACGTAAGGTCGAGAAGATCGAGTACCGTCCGCCGTAATCGCGCCTCTCGTGTCCGCCTGTCACCTTCCCAAGTGGCTCTGATCTGAGTCTGGAGCATCCTTGTGATATATCCGACGACCTGATACTCGATAGGGGAAACGCTCTCCTTGGTTCTATCCATCCAACATACGTTCAAGGTCCCGATAGTCACTTGATTTCGCTCGTCCGATGAATCTGCCGGATCGGTATCGAGGGACACTGGACTGCCGATATAGGCTTGGATGCCTTGTCTCACAAAGGGATTGTGGATGTATCGCCAGTCGCGGGAGGCATCTGCCATGAAGAACGGCTCCGTTGCGTGCAATACAGCGTGTCCACAGAGACTATCCTCCGCTGGGATCCGCATGCCCTTGTACATTTGAAATCGGTCGATGTATTCCTGTGGACCGGCAAAGGCGTAATACCTTTGAATTCGGTTGTGAAATAACGAGAACGAACACAATGTGTCTGGAAAAAACGCCGAGATGAGACTGGTTGCCTCGTCGATGTTGGCCAGTTGTGTTTTTGAGAACAAATCATACTCCAGAATGCAGGATTCTCGGGACGCCTCCATAGTAGCGCGGGGGGGAGGCAGGTATCCGTGTGTGCAAAAGAAGTCGCGAATCTGTCGAGCTATCTCTCTGGTGATCAACGCGGACGAGTACAATGGCACATCGGGGTTATCGTGACCGTACTGCGCTAACGTGACATTATGGAGGCGGTCGAGTAGATGAGCTGGCGTCATGGGCATAGGCGGTTTGACATTTGATTGACAAGCTCCGATCGCCATACGTTCCAGGAAGACTTTCCACTCATTAACACTCGCATTGTCGATTGCAACGAAATCCATGACAACAGGCGGGGGAGATTGTCAGACGCGCTCGCGAACGGCCTCGTGAGCGGTTGGCGCTGGCGGGTCCTGAGGATGATTGTAGACAATGAAGACAAACGACAGCGGCGAACTGACAAAAGCTTTATCGCTTACCGCTTGCAAAGGCCGATTCCCAAACCTTTCACCGGGGATCCCCGATCCAGGGAAACAGGTCACACTTTCTTCTTCAGGCAGCTTTGAGCGTGATCATGATAACCACGTGTCATGTAAGCCCGGTCCTGTTGCACTTCCACCGGCCTACGTCGTCCGCAGAACCTCAGACACCGGTATCAAATCAAAATCTTCGCACCATTCCAAGAATAATGCTGCTCTGCGGACTGCTATCATGAAATGCACCCTATCGCAGCCATCCCGTGAACATTTGCTCTAGCCTTAGATAGGGTGCCAAGCGGATACACCTTGCTGGATGAGATAAGAGGCAGTGTATGGGAGCCCCGTCATTGTACTCCCGCGCTGAATACTTGTATTAAATACGATCTTTTTTGAGTTTGGTGCGTAAATTACGATCAATTTGCAATGCGTGATTTAAATACGATCCTTGCACTGATAAACTCAAGGGTCTCGCTCCCCATCATCCCGGTGCATTCTTCCGAGCCAGTCAAATCGACAGACCGTGGATATCGAAGGACCTTCTTCAGACAACGGCCAGTCTAGCTAGTCAACGGAATGGATGGCCCAGTAGGTCGGAATCCAAAAGGAAGGATGCCATGATTCGTTTGGTCACGTCGTTGGATTCCGTGGTGAATGGCCGGGTACAGCAATTGTTGCGGAGAATCGACAAGGAGACGTGGATGCTATGCCATCGGTGAGTCATTGTCCAATCCATAGACCATCACTCACCATAGTATGCAAGAAGTAGTCAGTAATGGCAGAGCGGCAGGCCATATCATTGCCGACCTCAACCTTGGGGACGTTCCCGTCAACAGTCAACACGCACCTCTTGAGTATCTTTACACTGGACGTCTCTACCATCTCGCGATATTCAGCCGGAGAAGCATGAAGGTGATATCTGAGTAGTGTCCCAGCCACTTCACTCGTCCAAGATGCTCACGTAGCAGACCCGCATTCTAACCCGTATATTCAAATCTAATACATCCAAATATGACCAGGACCTGACCACTACTCACCTCTATAAAGCGTCCAAACTGTCAATTTTTTCCACCAATGACAGCGCCCAATACGCCGACAGGGACAGAGCTTCCTGAGCCAGAACCGTCCTCCCATGATACCAATTGTGCGTCACGATCGTTCCCGAACTGAGAAGTAGTTCAGCGATATGTTCGAATCGTATTCAGCGACGCACCAGTTTTTGCCCCATTCCGCCATTCGTGTATTTCCAGTAGCCTCATTGCACGGTATTCCATTAAATGCCCCCGCTGCTTTGATCTTAGGTAGCTGGGCGTATGAGCGAAATCCGATTCAGAAAGCCGACACTACGCACGATAAAGAAGTCGAACGCGGCTTGATCGCCTGGATGACCAGTTGCGAATGGTTTGCAGTCTGCAACCTCGTCGGGACATTTGATCCAATCGTCAACGAATTGCGTAGTTGCTGGTGCATGTTTGAATATCATAAATCCAGTGTTCCACCCTATGACATTGTCAGCATGTAGGGCATAACCACAGACCGCCGTAAACGGTGGTTGCATCCGCAGCCAACGAGATGAGGATGCCATCGTGCAGTCCCCATCGCTTTCGCGTGTCCAACAGAGAGTACTCATGCGCTCGAACATCTGCAGTCAGGCTAAAGTTAGAAGACATTGCCGATCATGCTCACAGACGTCTGTATCCATATAGACGGAGTACTGTATATCAGAAGGACCTCACTGCAAAGACCAGACTGACAGCGCAATCCGTATCTTCGATATCCTCTTGATCGCAGCCACCTTGTTCCAATATCTGCTCCTTCCTTCCATGTTCGCTCCGTCCATCTTCGTGAATTTATATCCATGCCTGATTGTCCACATTTTATTCAACCAGAACGCGATGGAGAATCCGTTCGTAGGGTGATTTTCGTTTTCTGGTGTCTGTTCATGAATGAATGTAGGGTCGCTCAGACCCAACTCCTCTGGTGCTGCGACGAGGTGAGCATGTCGATCCGGTTTGACATGACTGAAAAACTCACTCTGTATTGGGCGATTGTGCGATACAAGAATACATATCTGGTCAGATGGGTAGTCAGTGTATACGTGCTCGCCGTCTGCCGAATAATCACCCAAATCTGGCGGTGGACCAAGTTGCTTGATGAGCCACCGTCAGCAAGGCAAGGCATATAAGTCAAATACCGATATATTGACAACTCACATGTGATAGTTGAGCTCGAGGGATCGACGAGCTTGGACGTGTTGCGCGCACCAGATGATCGAGGTCTCAGCTATCCGCCGTGACCAAACGCAAAGATGCGCATAGTATCCAAGTTACAGCCACTGCTAATCCCTGACTCATGTCAGCTATTCCATCGAGCAGGAAAGTCGCGGTTGCTGACTGGAAATTGCTCTGAATCGCACTGATAGCCGATCAAGCACAAAAACACAGATACATGAGCGATGATCAGGTGTTGGCTCTGATCCACAATCGCCAACTGAGAGGAACGGCGTAAAACACGTGCGGTGGACAAATCGTTGTTTGTCCTCCGTGGTTGGGAGTTGTACTCCAACAGCGAAGGGCAGCCACTCCAACAGCGAAGGGCAACCCCAGCAAAATTATGGTTCGCGTTGAACCTGAAAAGGCAGAGCTCTTAGACAATGTTTCAAACCGGACATTCGGAGAGGCACGGAATTGGGAGCCGAATAGCGGACATTACGACTCCCGCGGGAGTCTAGAACCGAGAACTGTAGCCCTCGACGACAGCTGTTTGAAAGGCCTGCGGAGCCAAACAAGGGGGAGAGAAGTGACCAGACCTCAGCCATGTGAAGCGATGACAGTCGGAACACGCGAGCCGTTTCTGACAATGATCTCCGCATACATTGCGGATGCAAGCACGGGTGGCCGGATCGTCGGCCGCATAGGCATCTAGCCATTTTCTCGCTCAGTTCAATTGGTCTAGATCTATGCATCTTGATTCAGCATCGGAATCGATTCATACGTTGGTGTTGATTAACTACTCTGCCCAGCCGCCGGCCTCGCATTCTCAGCTCAGAAAAAAAACCAACGTCTTCTAGCTGGCAAGGCCTAGGAAGAATAAGGTCCAAGTGGTCACAACGAAGGCGGCCAGGAGTACTAAACAAGAGTAGGTGACCCAAGGTACGGGTACCGCAGGAGTGGGTGGCTCGGCTTGTCCCCTTTCGGAATCCTGCCTTCTACTCCATCCCTTTGCTTTCGTGTCATCGTTAAACCCGATCCGAGGTAAAGTTTGTCAACCAAAATATAGCCAACGCCGAGGGCGAATGCCCAAGCTTTGATACCGATAGTCAACTTGAGGACACGATCATAGCCTTTCCCGGGAGTTCGATCTTGTATCTGTCCGTAACTCACATCCTGTCCGATCAGCGACATAGGTGGACGACAAACGTACCATCACGACACTGCCAGAGTTATTGAAAGCTCTCCACACTACCAGTTCAGTTCACGTCAGTCGCTGTGAAACACCACCCACCCCCGAATGCGGTACCGATCAATCGTTGATCGGCCACAAGCAGGTGTAAAGCCATCTCTATGAGCATGAGTCAGGCAGACAAGACGACATTTGCAGACCTACGCAAGGGCGCCGAGTTGATGACTCCGGCTAGACTAGCAATTACCAGCGCGACCATTGGGTGGGTGTCGGTAAACCCGAGCAGAGCACAGGAAGTGATCCAAAGTGGAGGGGCCAATGCGACGTAATGAAATCGGTGACCCCATCTATCCACACAGTATCCGAAAATGGGAGCCATCACGACCTGTCTGTGAGCGAAAGCCCGGCTGGCTCAATTGAGGTATTCACCTGAATGACCGTGCTTCCGCTTTGCAGGAAACCTGCCGTTGCTTCGGTGTATCCCATCCTACTTGTCAGTCTGACTTTCAATGCAGCGAGCCTCTGAGGCTTACATCCTAATGATATCTGCACGAGCCACCGAAAAACCTCCCGCGGCGCCAGATTGTAGAAGCTGCGATGCGGGAAGCATCCAGAAGCACCAGAGCAAAAGCCACAAAGAATCCAGAGACAACAGCTTTCGAGAATTACCATCTTGGGCCTTCTCTCTACCTGTCGATACTCGATACTGGGGCGGCATCCTGCGTTTCGCACAATACAGGTAAGCAAAATTCAGGAGCGATGAGAAGCCACAAAAGGCGACTGGAATCCAGAACACATATGTAAGGCCAAGCGAATCCCTAATAGGAATTGCGGCGGCTTCGGAAGCGAGACTCGTCGCACTGGCGATAGCGTTTTCCAATCCGAACGCAAATGCAAGTCCTTGGCGTGGACCAAAGGCGTGGAAGAAGACTTGCTGGCAAGAGTCGAGTAGAGCTGTACCAAAGCCTTGCAAAATGTATCCACCAGCCAGTACTCGCCAACTGCCGATCTGCACGCCTGTGGCCGCGACCAGACTACCAACCAGGATGGTCGTTGTACAGACCGGTGCGACAATATCGACGCCTGTCCAGTCCAAAATGATCCCGCCTACAAGCGGCCAGATGCTATAAACATCAGGTGAGTCTAAACTTCGCCACTCACGAGTTGACAATAGCATCAGCAGAACTGATGACTTCGAACTGCTCATTGTTGATCCCCAATTCATTCCTAAGCGTATCTCGCAGGGGTCCAAGAGCGGAGCTCGCCCAGTTCATTCCTACCGGTCAATTGAGTCGCTCAAGGGATCCTGCCGATTGGCATTGCCATGACTGCGGCTAGACTGATCCATTTCACGGTCCAAGGCACCTCAACGTTGTCATTAGTGACGTTCTTGAATACAGTCAGCATGTAGCAAGCGAACCAAGCAGTACAAGATTCAGTGCACTGACCGGGACTTCGGGATCTCCCAACTCTGCTCGAATCCCTTCATCTTTGTCGCTCATATCAAGAAGCGGAGCGAGTCTGTGGTCGAGATTGGGTGTGCTCTGATTAGGACCTATCTTGTATTGCAGCTCATTTAGTGCAGACATGTTGAATGACAATCGATTACGCTTCAGTGCCAGACATACATTGCGATCTGATACATATATCCATATCAGATAAACCTCTCCGGCCGAAAAAAATAGTTTAGTGCGATTTAGCGATCACTTGGCGTTCCCATCCCGGAGATCTGTTTCCGAACTGAGGGACTTTGGCTCTGATGGAAATACAAGCGAGAGCCGGGCTACTCACAGCGGCACGTGGACGGCTCTTAGTACAAGTACTTGGCGTTGAGGCACGATACAAAGTCGTTGAAGTACAAATACACTCGAAGCCGCGACTTGGTGATTGGTCGCTGAGAATCAAGCACAGGAGACGCACTGCAGCCTAGTTCTCGTGCCAAGATCGAGTGAGGGTAAAGACAAGCTCTGACATAGACCGCAGGACTACCATCCAGACCTGATGTGGCCGGACCAGACGCAATGGCTACGGTCAAAGGACCGCGATGATTTTCGTGAAGGCCGCCGCGTTGCCTACCGGAGTTAGCGGGATTTAATTGGTCAATCATGGTCCATGCAAATTTATAACTTCTTTGAAAATATGTTTTCATTGGAACACGGGGTGTTCTCATCAACCGTCGCACTGCTTTGTCCGGACTCAGGGTCACGGATTGAAGAAGTCCAATTTCAAATACCTTGAATAATATCTGCTTTGCCCAGAAAGACAGGGATAGGTAGGCAAGTTGATACCGCGCACAGAGAATACCGCAAATGGTTAATAGTGTGATTATATTCATCGGCGGCATGGTAATAAGGGTTTTGATATATGTGTAGACCCCTAGGCCTATCTTACAACATTACAGGATGTTGCTTTCTGGTGGTCCAAGGTAGCTATACCCTCTGGCGGCGATTCCTCCCATATCTACCATAACCCGCTCAAATACGAGACCTGACGTTATCCCAAATATCCTGAGGCTATGCTTGCCCTCTTCTCCCATTGGGACTTTCACCTTGACCTCCCGAATTTCCCTAGAGACGACCTCCTCCCAGTCTGCAGAAAGGTTGCCTGGCGCCGCTTTCGGAATCGGCTTGACCTCGAGAGGCTGCTGATTGTCCATTGAGATGGCAAAAGCATGTTGCTGACCTATGATCCAATTATTTGACGGACCGAGATGCAATACCACCTCGACCTCTCTCCTCTCAAACGCCCAGAAATCGTAGACTAAGCATGGACCTCTACCAATAGGTAATCGGTAATCCTCGACGGGGAAGACGGCCATTCCAGAGTGTGTCCGACCGTAGAAGGGTATCTCCTTCCAAGCGTACTCGATACCATCCACAGTGGACGGTTCGGCCCTACCACGAGCAGCTTCGAAGGCAACATAGCCATCGCCTTCTACCGCTCCTCGAAAGTTGTCGGGGACTTGGGGGTACCGCAGAGGGATAGTGACCAGGATGTGAGCCCCGTCAGAGGAGGTGAGGTCGACATGCGCACTATCGCCGATGGCGTTCGACCAATCAATCGTGATCCAGACTCGAATATCCTCTGCCCCATCTCCCTTGACCCTGCCTTGCGATGGCTCGACTATGATCCAAGAGTGCTCTGGTACAGCTTGGAACTCAATGGTCATCGGACCACCCGACCCGATATCCACCCAACGAGGGTGTCCATATTTGTCCATAGCTAGCAGAGTCGGGTCAGGCGCATCGTACCCAAGCGGCGAGTTGTATCTATTGTCGCCTGGCCAAGCGCCTAGCGAATTTTCAACGGTGAAGCGGGTGTGTATGACGTTTCCCTTGGCGATAGTAGTTGAGCGAGGAGAGAGTGTGGAGATAGGAGGAAGGGAGTTTCGGACCGGCATTTGCCAGTACTGATAGTTGATGTGCGTCTGGCAGAGCATACTGTCGGTTAGCAGGAGCGACACAAGGAACCAACTGTTTCCATTTGCCATTTTCCACGGTGTCGAACTCCTCTGTCAAATCGAGATCTCGCTCAAACGCATCCTGGGCCTTTTTCGCTTCGGCATTTGCTCCGGTCCGCCCTTGGGTAGCGTACAGGTTCGACTTAGCAGCTGTCGATCAATCTCTGAGCGTATAGGGGGACTCACCAGCGATATACAACTCGTTGAGATTGGTCTGGAGAAGAATCTGGATCAAAATCATCTCGAAAAATGCCACTTTGGACCCGCCAAGCTGAGCATGAACTGTCTCGGCTCTCTGTTCCAAGGTCTTCCAGTCCGCCAGAATACGATTGGCCCTCGCCGTCAGCTTGCTACTGATACTGGACCTACTCATCATAATTGACCAAAGAAAATGTTTCCGAATCCAGTAGCTCAGCTTTTCTCCTCGACGCATACATTGAGTAAAGGGCCATGATCTCTGCGATCTCCCCAGCATGCTCTCTTCCAAAGTCACGAGCGGCGACAAAGCGCAAGAAGTCAATAGTCGAGCCCAAAGGCCAGCAACCAGAGTCGTAGGCCAATTGCATGAAGTACTCCAAAGGCGTCTCGAGGAATTTGAGATCTCCAACGTTGATGATCCAGATATCGGTCATGTCGAACATTTTGGCGATATGCGTCTGCTCCCACACTTCAGTAAGCTCAGTCTCGATACAGACCTACTCTTGGCGAGAGGAACAGTGTTGAGCCATTTGTACGAGCGTGGATCTCCCACATCTGACTGTCAAACGAGACAATTGGGATGACCGCACGGACTTACAATCTGCATGGTAATAGATCCCTCCCGCACCTTGCGACCGTCTTTCTTTGGGTAGCACAGCCATCAAATTGCCCCAATTGTCGTCTGCCAACATTGCTGAGACACCTTGCGGTACAGACAGCTGTCCTCAGCGCCTTCTCAATCACTGCACTCACTCCATCGGCATAGTACCCCATAACCTCCTTATAGATTGCCCACATTTGTGGTACCTTGGAAGCATCGCCATACACAGCTGCTAGGATCTCTTGCTGTCTGGCGGTGATCTCTGTATTGTCAGCTACATTATACTTTACGACTCACTTTCGAGTAGCTTGACATTGGCGCCGTCCAGAGGTAGATCTCCATCTCCTCTCATCCCAACCGTAAAGAGTGTCTCCTTTCCCTTTGCTCGCTCTGCTCCATACTTCCAAAAACCAGTCAAGAATTCCTCGTTCTCCTCATAATTCCAAGGCCCATTTCCCCACGTGGTGTACTCCTTTTGGTTTCTCGCCATAGGCTCGTGATGCGATGTACCCATGACAATCCCCATTCTCGCTGCGAGCTCCTGATTGGGCCCAGCGATGGGGGTCGAAGGCAGTCGATCACTCTCGAGCTCTAGGCCGTCTACAGAGAACATTGAAGCCCACACTGATCATCAGCCAAAGGTGCATAAAGGTCGGCTCACTCGCTGGCCAAGCATAATTTCCCTTCAATCTCAACAACAGCTCAAAAACTTTCTCGTACATAGCCACTTGAAACGGTGGTTTGTCTCGCATTTTGAAATGATCCCTCGCCCAACTCCACAAGACCGGTTGTTCGTCATTCAGAAAGAATCCTCGATACTTAACAGTGGGCGAGCCATGGGAGTAGGATTCTGATGAGGGAAAGGAGATGGAAGATCGAGAGCGAACAGGTACATCGGCCCACCAGTACCAAGGAGAGACACCCATATGCTCCGACAAGCTGTACAAAGCATAGATCACTCCTCGCTGATAATTTAGCTGAAAGTTGAGCATCAAGATTGTCGACTGACCTTGTCACTTCCAATCACCTTCATGAGAGACCTTGCAGCACCGTCTCTGTGAATCCTAATATCATACGCCTCCCACTGCCCATCAAGGGCGCGAGCGGAGTCGGTTTGAGCAAGGGCTGAGGAAGTTGTGCAGGCGACAATAGCGGTTGAGATTCCTTTTGGTAGAGAGTCGAAATGGATCATTGGCCTTCGTCCAGTGACGCGCTCGATATCACCGGCAAAAGTGTCCGCAGCGATGTGGACCGCCTCATCGTCTTTACGGTCCAGCAGGATGGCTGTAGCGTATTCGCTGGAGGCAATGTGAAAGAGGTCGGGCCTGAGGGGCTGATCAAAGACCAGTATGCTCTCCATTATCGCGAGTCGTACAAGAAGTCGATATGTATGGTCGAACAGCTACAGTTGTCTTCACGAGTATGTCGATAGACGTGCAGAGTCGAGCTCATTGCTGGATCAGTCGGTCCGTCGAGTGCTCAAGAATACAAGTTGCAGCATGGGAGCGGTTCATTGTCGGAATATATTGGCCGGCCCGGCCAAGGGGTTGATCCATTGTCGGGGTATCATTACCGGGCCGGCGAGGTATCCAGTCGAACCCCCCGCGAGGTTACGCTATTTCCAGCACCTCGATGCGCCGAGGCTATATACATACGCAAAAGCAGCTCAATCTCCACCGATTAACAATTTAGATCTATCCTCAATAAATAGCTTGAACCTATTTAGAAGTCTATGTAGACCTCTACTCCATAAATAGCTTGAACCTGTGGATGACTAGCGGCGATCTCTCCGTTTTGTAGTCTCCCTATCTACTTTCACTTCCGGTCCGACGGTCCGCCATCTACATTTTGATTGCTGCCTTGTTTGAGACCATGTGCTACTCTTAGACCCTCGATTGGCGGGTCACCGAGTTGAACAAATCGCCCTTGGAGCCCCCCTATGCCCCGAGAATATAGCGCGGGGCTTCGTATATAGATATGCTTCGACTGCACCACAAGAGCAACGACTCCGACGAGAACAATCTCAGCAATGGAATCGAGCATCAAGGAGGTCACCCTCACCCATGCCCAGACTTCGATGATCAGCTCGGCCGATCCTAGTCTCGTTGAACAGGGTCTGGAATTGATCAGGCAGGAAAAGGAAATGTCGTTTCGACAAGCGATCCGACATCATTGGAGAGCGCTACTTTGGTCAATGACCTTGTCGATGGCTTTGGTGATGGATGGATACGATGGAGCTATTGTAAGTCGTTCTGTCGGATGTCATCCTAACATTAGATCAATTCGTTTTTCGCTCTACCCTCCTTTCTTGATCGCTTCGGGATTGCCAATGCCAGGGGTATCAAGTCTATCCCTACCAACTACCAAACTGCCTTCCAGAATGTCGGTCTCCCTGGAGCCTTCATCGGTCTCTTCCTGTGCGGATGGGCTCAGGAACGATTCGGCTCTCGAAAGACCTATCTCTGCGGCATGGCTGCGTGTATTTGCGTGGTCTTCTTGTTCGTCTTTGCTCAGTCGCTTGGAATGTTGCTCGGTGCGGAAGCCATCGCAGCTGGGATCTGGGCTCTCTTCAGTATGTTCCCCTGCTTTGCACGCTGACCCCTAGACACCCTCACTGCTGCTTACGCTGCCGAAATTTGCCCCATCCAGCTTCGAGGATACGCTGCGAGTTTTATCTCGATGTGTTGGGGAATGGGCTCCTTCATCGCTTCGGGAGTCAACCGAGGGGCTTTAGCCATGGACGCTGGTCATAGCTCGATACCGGGATGGAAGATGGCCTACATCATCCAGTGGATTTGGCCGATACCTCTCCTTGTTGCTGCCTTCTTCGCTCCGGAGTCACCTTGGTGGTTGATCCGACATGGACACGTTGATGAGGCAAAAAAGACTTTGACTCGGATCGCTTCGCCCGGGTATTGGGATTCTCGCCCAATGGACGCCTACATCGCGGTGATTAAGCACACCGACGACATGGAGCGAGCTGAAGCTGCCAAGGGGTCCTTCCGGGACATGTGGAGAGGATCCAACCTGCGACGAACGGAAATCGAGATGGGAGTTTGGGCCATGCAGGTCTGGAGCGGTACGGCGATGACAGCCTACGCCGTCCAATTCTTCAAGAGCGCCGGAATGTCCACTGATACCGCCTTCAACCTGAACATTGTCATCACCGCCATGAACCTCGTCGGATGCATGATCGAATTCATTCTCATCTCGAGATTCGGCCGTCGACCTCTCATTCTCGCTGGGATGGCAATCTTGGCCTGCATGCTCCTTGTGATCGGCATTCTTGGCTCGGTGACCAAAACAACATCGACGCTTGTCGGTACAGGTGCTGCTTGCGCTATTATCAACCTCGTCTATCACGGAACCGTTGGTCCCCTCACTTATACCGTTGCTGCAGAAGTGCCTGCCTCTCGGCTGCGAGCTCGAACGGTGGCTTTTGGTCGAGCATTTTACGTTATCAATTACAACGCTACATCTCAGTTGACCCCTCGTATGGTCGCTCCCAAGACAAACATCGGTGGTTGGGGTTGGAGGGGTAAGGCGGCCTTCTTCTGGCTTGGAGGAAACCTGCTCGCGACAACTTGGGCCTACTTTAGAATGCCGGAGACGGGAGGGTGAGTCTCTCCAATTCTGTGTTGAACTATAGCTGACGCCAAATAGCTTCTCCTTTGGCGAGCTTGATATCCTCTTTGCCAACAAGGTAGGAGCTCGAAAATTCACCAAAGTCAAGGTCAAGGATATGCCCATTGAGCACGACCAGGTGGAAACGTACGAGCAAGACGAAGTGGACGAAAAATATAAGGAGGAGTCAAACCACGTCGAGACGGCCTCTTCGTAGCCAATGTGTGAGCTGAACGGGCAAGAAATGTTGGAACGATCTCCCTTGAAAGTAGGTCGGCGCGGAATGTGCAGAGAAGACATTGAGTTTTGGTTTCGAGGAGAATTAAGCTATATAAGTAAACATGGGCTTTCAGCCGGTCCTCTATCATGTATAAATGGCTGCTTATCGTATCGGGCTCAATCTCACCTACTGCATCAAAAGACGTCTCTTGTGGCTTGTAGGCTTGCTGAGGCAGTACTTTCAGACGAGACTCACCGGCGCTGGGTGTCCCCAAAAGAAGGAAACGGATGTTGCATTCAGTCGCCCACACTTTGCCGGGCCTCGCCACGTACTTATGTGCTCCGATAACGCGCCCAGACTAGATTGACACCGTGCTGCCGGAGAAGATCCACCGAAGAAATTGCACCAGGAAGCCGGAAAAAGGCAGAAAAGGTAGAAAACCTGTCTTTGTCCATTTTCATCAGCCTGCAGGCCTCGGCTGCCTTGACAAGTCGATATGCGGGTCGAGAGTAGCTCTAGCCAGATGCTACACTGCACTCGACGACGATGGGTCGATATATGGGCTACGACGCCCCAACTCTGCGAGCAGGGTAACCCCCCTCCGGGTCCCTTCATCACGCCGACCCATCTCTTTCCCAACGCTAGGATACGACAGACCCTTAAAGTTGCACTCTCAACAGAGACAGTTAGGTGGCGCATTTCCAATGCGTTCGGGGCCACCGATTTAGCGGTCACCTCCGTGTGCGTCGCCGAACCTTCTCCCTCTCGCACTCTGGCTGGTTCACCTTCTATTGACCCAACAACATCACAACGAGTCACCTTTGAGGGGCAGGATGGGATACGGATACCAGTGGGAGCTGAGGTAGTGTCGGATGCTGTTGAGCATAGAGTGAATGTCGGAGAGAGCTTGACGGTGACGATGTACTTAGAAGGAGGACAGGAAGGATTGATGGTCACCTCTCATCCCGGCTCTCGGACGACCTCTTGGTTAGCGCAAGGCGACGAGGTCGACGCAGCTACCCTTTCAGACACGCCCATCGATCACTGGTACTACCTCTCTGCCATAGCGGGCCTTCTCGAGTTTGACGGCTGCGCTTTCGTTATAATAGGCGACAGCAGCACCGATGGGCGAGGATCCACAACCAACGGCAATGACAGGTGGCCCGACCTCGTCAGCGATCGACTCCATCAAGCTGGGATCAAGCATATCGCCATTATCAAACAAGGCGCTGGAGGAAACAGGGTTTTGGAAGATGGCCTTGATCCCAACGCTTGGTCGAGGATTACAAGGGATGTCTTATCGCATTCGAGCGTCAAGTACGCCATGATTTTCGAGGGGGTGAACGATGTTGGCACAGCAGACGATACAATCGAGGCACAAGACGAGATATACGATCGACTCGTCGCTGCTTACCGACAGATCATTCTCCAAATTCGAACTGGGGGGATCTACGTTTTTGGTGCGACTATACCTCCCTTTCCTTCCCCTTCCTCCTCAACCATACAGCCATACAGCAGCGTACTACGGGACAGAACGAGAAGAAGGATCAATAGATGGATAGTAGAGGAATCGGGATACGATTATGTAGTGGATTTCTCTAAGGCTTTGGCGGATACTCACAGAGACGAGAGGTTGATGAAGGAATACGATTCAGGAGATTACCTTCACCCTTCTCCAGCTGGATATCGCAAGATGGCGGAGACATTTGACGTCGAGGTCTTCGATAGGCACATTGGACCAGTCGAACACAACTAAATTCCTGAAGCCTAGTAAGCCATGGTATCGGATGAATTGAATACCTGCGTCGACATAGAATTAAGTTCATATTTTATTGGAATGGACGTTAATTGCACTCTCTGCGACCAAACTAAGCCGCGCTGTCGGAGAAAATCAGATGTTTCCCACTGACGACTGGAAGGAATACTGAGGACAGATACGTGAAAGGGCGTGTCGAAAATGAACCAACTCCTCGTTGACGCAAGATGCTGACATCAATCCCGAGTATGTTAAAGCGGAACCTTATCGGAAACCCATCGAGCTGTAAAAACTGGAAGCTGTATAAACAGCGTTGATAGATATTGCCAAGTCATTGCGTTACGCGCGCGAAGTGATCACGATAGCTCAAGGGATCAAGGGCTGTTGACCAGATTAGCGTCTGACGAGCTACGCCAAGCAGAAGTCACGCGGTCGATGTCTAGGTCAGCCGACAGAGCATTATAGTTGCATGGCAGGTCTAGAAGAGCACCGATACAAACTTCTTCCAGCGGGTATCTGGCTTGAAGGTCTCCTCGTCTTCGGCTTGTTGCTCGTCTAATTCACGCATGCCGGTGACAAAGTCAATTTCGGCGAGTGGTATGAATTTGGTTTTCTTGACCAGCTTCCATCCTAGCCACGAAAAGAAGAAGACGGGCAAACCTAGTAGTCAGCGGTAGGCACAACGCCAAAACAAAAGACTGACCAATATAAGAAGCAACAAAAGAGCTTGGATTCCAATTGCCTTTCAAGAAGACAGTGAAACCGTTAAAAATGAGGACGACAGAGAACGAGATGAACTGAAAGTCAGCGCGAATGTAGTGTGGTGAGATCAATCAACACACCCCAAAGTAGGACAGGTAAGGCTGGAAAGGGGCTTTGTAGGGGAAGTTATCCCGACTGATGCCTTGGATCTTTAGTCCGTGATAGAAACGAATGTAACTGAGCAGGATGGACCTGGATGAGTCAGCACAATTATCTAGCGATGTACGGATGACTTACCACCAGGTGAGAATACCAGCAATCGTGGAGATGTTATATAGCCAAGTGAACACTTCTCCCGCGGTGGAGCTTCCCACATTCAGGTAGGCTAAGAAGCCAAACAAAGCAGTGATGGCCACACACCAGATGGGTAGTCCTCGCTTGGTGCATTTTCGGAATACTCGAGGCATTTGACCTTCGAGTGCTAATGCGTAGAAGGTTCGACTGGCGGCATATAAGTCCGCATTCCCAGCGGACCATGCAGCAATCAGAACCACGGCGTTGACGATAGAGGGCAGAGCGGGAATTCCAGCGTTACGGATAGCAATGACGAAGGGAGAAGCAGCTGCGGTACCACTGGTGTCGAGGAGTCCGGGATCGTCGTAGGCGACCAAAACGCCGATGATGAAAATTCCGAGAACGTAAAAGACCATGAGACGGAAAAAGACACGCTTGATAGCCTTGGGGACAGCCTTTCGTGGGTTTTGAGCCTCTCCAAACGTGGTAGCGATGATTTCGGTTCCAAGGAAAGAGAACGCTGCCTGGATGAGACATGCGAACCAGGCGAGGAATTGACCGGTAGTACCTGGGATGAATGAATCACCACCTTCGATGGATACGTAATTGAAAGGCCCTGTATAGTCAGAGATGGCACTCCATATTGACTGGATGAAGTATATCGACTCACCTGGATTTCTCCAATATCGGAACCCGATGGGGTCATGATTGGGTCCACCCCCGGCCATTAGGATGATACCTAGAATGATCAAGCCGACGATGGCAATGACCTTCAAACTCGAGAACCAGAACTCCATTTCTCCGAATACCCTAGTACCGAGGAAATTGACGGCGAGAATGAGGACAAGGAACACCGTCATGTAGACTGCGGGATGTGTAGTAGAGTCTGAAAAATCAGCGAGCTGCCCATAGATACGTGTTTGTACGAACCCCAGTAGCTGATGACGATCGACGTGGCCACGACTTCCACGGGAATAGTGATTGCCCAACTGTCTACATTGATCAGCTCGAACGGAGTCCATCCCTGATGTAAACTGACACCAGTAGTTCAGTCCCGTAGCGAATCCCAACGCGGGGTCGACGAATCGAGCGCAGTAGTGGGTGAAGGCTCCACTGGTGGGAATCAGACTGCCCATTTCACCGAGAGCAATCATCATCGAGTAGACCATCGCAGCCATAATGATGTAAGCTAACCAAGCTCCGACCGGCCCACCAGTACCCAAAGCCGCACCAGACCCGACAAAGAGACCTAGGCTCGTCAGCTTCACCGACAACTGAAGACGGCAGAAACTCACCTGTACCGATGGCACCACCGAGCGCAATCATTGATAGATGTCGCTCCTTGAGTGTACGTGTGACTTGCCCATCCGATGAGTCTGTTGTTCAGAGATACCCTCACTTATGGATTCGCTCAACATACCTTTATCGTGCGATCTGCTAACACCTCCGTCTCGCTCAACATCGTGCTTTGGTCCTTCAGCATCAGCGCCGTATGCCGGCCCAGATGAGGCTTGAATGCCGTTTGAGCCGACTTTATCGTATCCCTCCTTTTCGTCAAATGACATATTGTTGGAAGTTGTGAGTAAAACGAATCGTCACACGAGTCAGTAGATGAGGAAAACCCTGGTCGCTGGAGCGGTTTTCATGATGTGCGCGGCGACCGGGACTCCCCGCAAGAGCAATTTTCGAGTCACTGTAGGGGAAACATTTATTTTGAGCTTAGCGGTGCCTTGTCTACGCATGATCCGGCAAGCTCCGAAAGAGTGGCACATGTCATATACTCGCCCGGAATAGATGCCCGCGATAACAGGAGATAAGCACCGAAGATACTTGATTGGGCCGAAGATCCGAAATGGAACGCAATGCATGTGCTGAGCACGTTGAGCGCTTGCGTGGCCACACGAAACATGCTTCACGAAACATTGCTTACAGCTGACAAGCTTCAGTATCGATTTCTGCGATGAGGATGGCAGTGAACCAACGAGCATAGCCGCCGCCTTCCGATATGGCGACGATACATGGCCTGACCATATGAAAACGTTCAAGTCCAACGAGCTTACTCGAGTACCTTGATCTTCTCGCTCTACATTTACACTCCACCGTGCCTGACATTCGCCAGGCCCGGATGCACATGGTCGTCCGAGCAGCCCGGGGCGCACACGAGACATTTCAATACATAGCTACACGCAGAAATCTCCGTGACGAGCTTTGCATATTTTGCAGACACATGTCAAGATGCTATCGGGATGTCATGGACTGACTTTCAACTGGAAGATCTCCATAAGCGGTCGTAAGCGGTCCGTTTCTCCCGATGAGCTATATCTAGGTGTAATGGCGTCAAGAGTAAGTCGCTTTGACTATAGCTTGAGGAGTTACCGGTTCCACTTTCCGTCTGACGAGATCATATACAGGCCTGTCGCCATAGAAGCAAAGACACCTGGCAACACAGTCGGCTGCGTGTTCCTCCACTCGATCACGTAAATCCCCGCCTTCGCCGACGGTTGCGCCCTGGTCTGAGCTTTGCATGTCAAAAGCTCTCGGTGTGCTTCGCATATCAACTCGAGCTAAATAGTCATGGAATGACTCTTCGGTGTCCAGTGTCTCATCGTATGTCGGTACCTTCGTATTGTCTGGCCCAAGTACGCAGCACCGTAGGACGACAAGATGTTCTACCCACAGACGTCGTCTCGTCCCCTCAGGTGGTGTTTTACTTTTGCTACCGAGACTTTTCACGAAGGGTTCTCCGACCGCATTCTCGCCGAGGACGGAGAAGACGATTTCGAGTCTCAGTTTATGGGTGATACGTGTGATCCTTGGGTCGAGCAAGGTTGGCGAGGTCGCATGGCATCCTATGATCGGTGAAGGTAACCGGGCTGTTGTGCGAAGTTGCAAGGAGTCCGGTGTAGGCGACTCCAGACCAGGAGGAAGAAGCAACGGAGGTGGAGCGATCTCCTGCGGTCGGACTTTTTTCCAACGCGAGACCCGGCTACTAGCGTCGTAGACTCGAGGTGTCTCCGCCCGCCAGACGTACGATGAGGTCTGAAGCGAATCATCTTCTCCCTCATCACCTCTTGCGAAGAGTGTGAACCATGTATCGTGTTGCTGACCAGGCTGCACACAGCCATCTCCGGCGACTGCTTGCTCCCCAAGGAGAAACCGGATCGAGTGAATCGTGGTCAGAGGGCCTAATTCGTCGAGTGACAGTTGCAGTTCTATTCCGGATCCGCAAGCGAACTAGTGGGTCAACAGCTGATCCCACGCAGCCCATAGCCCAGTGACGAACATACGTATGCGCTGTATGCCTTGCAATCCACCTGTCCCAGACCGGCGACACGCATTCGTTTGTCCCACTCCATTACTGGTTGTTCCCCTGGAGCATCAGGGCAGCTGATGACGCCGGATGTGAATGTAGCATGAGCTAGACTAGGCGCCAAGGAAGAGGGAAGTGCAAGATCTGCCATACGCCAAGCGCGGTTGTATGATAGCGAAGAAGGGCTGAAAGGGATTGAAATCGGTGTCTCAATTCTCGTAGGGTCATAACCCTCTGTTCCCTTCCCTTTGGTCGACTGTGTGAGAGGCATCACTTGTCCAAAGCGTCCGCCCGGCATCCAAGGAGACTGATGCGATCGGGTGTCAGGGTCCGGTCTCGACAGTTCTGTATTGCTTTCATGCAATTCGGATGTCGAAGTTCCGTATAACGGTGGAGGGGTGAGTACCGATACGAACATCCTGCTCATGGTGAGATCGAATGGTGAGCGAGTATACGGCGGAAGTAGCTGAGAAATAGTGAGGGAAAAGGGTATCCTCAATTATAAGCGATTTTCTGTGCAACCGGACCTACCTAGTATCGCCTCGCTGAACGTTATCTCCATCATAGTCACAGGTACATTCATAGCGCGCCAATACTGTCCTTGTCTCGTTGTCAGGATGATGCGATAGCTCCCACGCGAGCTTTACAGGTCCTATACGGGTAATCTCCTTCGCCGAAACGATGACATGACCGGTGACAACCTTGTCATGGCGGCTCGCATCCGATCCATCTCCCCCAAGAACCGATGGAGGATGAACGTACACCGGAGTCTGGGTCATGCCCAAGCCCACTTGGAGCTCCGTAGAAGCCATGGCGGACGTAAAGATGTATCAGTGACTTCAGTGTGAGGCTGTCTCAAGTTGTGGGACCGGCAAGAACGGCAGCCGGGAGTTTAGCCGCATTCAACCTTACAGCTTACAGCTTAAAGCTTATAGACAAATAGATATAGCTTATTTCATGTGTTAAATGCTGAAGTACTCCAAAACTATTCATATATCGATCCGTTTATACCTAGTTAATATGAATTAATCCCCATCTGGTCAATGGTGGCGGCCTGTGATCCGGCGTTGACATTGCTTGAAGGAATACAGAGTGTGCATCATCGGTATAGATTGCAGCTATTACAGGAAACCAGTCTTGCGCCAACACTTCACCATTCGAACTATATCCTCCGTATCTAGCACTTTGATCCAAGTAAGAGTAGATGAAGCGCTGCGGGCATTGTCACACACGACTGATGGTTCTGCGATTGATTCCATACGTCTGCCGTACTGATAATCAGCTTCTGATCACAGCGCATTTATATGACGTACTGCACTGGTCCACAGCGGCAACATTCCACTACTCGGATCTTCTTCGTTCGTCGAGATACTATCTTGTACCTTCTTCAGCCAGGAGTCGGGAGACGTGGTCTCAAAACGGACTCCTGCTTGTTCGAGCCCAGCCAGTACCGTTTGCCATTGCATTCGGATAGGGTGAACGACATGATATACCAGCGGCCCGTACTCCTGTTTTGTGATGTCGATACTAGTGCATGAGCTCTGATTCCTGAAAGATGACCAAGCACCTGCTTACATTGTTCGAGCTGCCAGATCCACAGGCAGCCAAGAAAGCTCCTGCTGGGTGAGCATTCGCGCAGGATTTCAGTCAGGAGAGAGACTCACATCGGACAGATCCGGCATGGTGCCCGTCGTCTTAGCGGTCCTGATCAGCAAGGGCCATCCCTCCTTTTCATTCCAATACCCAATCAGAGTATCACCGCAGAGCTGACCAATCCTCAAGACTCGCACTCGACCGTTGAGATCACGCATCTGTGAGGCTTTCTCGCAAATTTTCTCCACAACCCATTTTGACTGCGAGTAACCGATGGGTGACGCTGTAGCCGGATCGCTGGACGGCTCTTCTTTGATTACTTTCTGTGATGATCCAGGTCCTCCGAGTACAGAAGCTATCGAGGAACAGAAATGGAATCGAGACGATCCACTTGGGGACAATCGAACGAAGTCGATCAGATTGCGAGTGCCTGGCATTAGCGTCATCTACTTTATGCCCACTCACCTCTGATCTGATCTTCGAAAGAGACGAGACTGGAAGCGAAATGCACCGGCCATGCTGCCTGGCCATCAGATGAGTGCGTGCACATCCCGAGAGTACTTACATGGACGACTGTCTCGACCGAGCTGACGAGTCTTTGGTAAGTGTCGCTCGACAAACCGAGTTTATCCTTGGTGACATCGGCCGCCAGGGCCACAATTGTCTCCTCGTCCACCTGAATATCTCGGGCTTTCAATGTGTCGAGGACTCGTGATCGAGCAGAAGGGTCATCATCGGCTCGAACCAAGCAGATAATTTTACGGTGGTGCCTCGGCGAATCTAAGGAGAATCGATGCAGTAGGTGAGCGCCGAGCGAGCCTGTCGCACCGGTAAGCAGCTGAAAGTCAGATGATGTCGCGCGAATGGACAAGCACTCACGATATCCTTCCCGCTAGGGCTATAGGATAAAGCCGGTTGAACGTCCTCGAACGTGCCATAGCGAGACGCCAGCGTCTCCATGAGCGTCAAGGGATTGTCGCGGCTGTCATTCTCTTGCTTCCCTTCTTGTCGCTCAATAATGTATTCCGCCAGCCTTCGACGTTAGCAATCTCTCGTAATCAGAACACTATCGTGCATACAGCTCTACCGTCGGTTGCTCGAAGACGATGTTCTGCGGTAGTGGCCGTCCACCTGTATCCAGAGACTGCTGTCAATGCAGGATCACGTGGCCAAAAGAGGAACTCACCTTTTGCATGGCACTCCTGATCCTAGTTGCCATAACGGAGTTCACTCCCCAGCTGAAAAGATCAGTAGTGATTTCTATCGGTTTATTTCTGGCTCGATCGCCAGTCACTGCGAGTACAGTTTCGAGAATGAACTGGCGTATTTGGGGTAGACTTCGCTTTAATGTTTGTTGCGACTTAGTCTCGCCGTCTTCGCTGTTGTATAGGCGATTGATCTCCTCCTTGAACACAGCATTCGCGACACCACGCTGGATGGTACCTTTACTGCTTTTCGGTAATTGGGCTCCACGCTCGAGACCGATAACGAGGCACATTTCAGGAGAGATGTGAGCGTAGGAAGGAGAAGACTGATTCGCCTGATCGATGAGGGAGGTGATAGTGGGTAGAAGCGAGTCAATAGAACTGTCTTGGCGGGGAAATAGTAGGAGTCCGAGTTGAGATTGGTCAGACCCAACGACGAGGGCATCCGTCAATTGGGGGGAAGTCCGCAGGATGGATTCAATGGGCCCGGGAGAAGCTTTCTCTCCGTTTGACTACAATCAGCAGCGGTAAGATGTCGACCTCACCATCACTATTACATCATCACCTCTTCCCACGTATCGCCATACACCACTCTTCGTGGGATGTGGCTCGTACAAGTCCCCCGATGCGTAAGAGCCATCGTCACGATTGCTCTTCGTCTAGGTCATCAGCATAATGATCGAGACTCTGGGAACGACGTACCAGACTGGCCCATTCGCTCGTTACTACCATTTCATACCTCTTGCTCCCACTCGGCCCAGCTTCTGAAGCCTCTTCGAAGCGCAGCGCGTCGGCGTACGGACTGTCATTGCGGAGCAATTCCCAATCCTTTTCTGTTCCATAGTCGCGGTGTGAGCTCAGCAAGACTAGAGCGTCAGTTGCCTTGTCGGTGACACTCGATCCAGGACAGGACTCACATCCACATTCGCTACTCCCCAGCCTGCTGACGAGCTTCACACCCTTCCCCACCATCGCATCTCCTATGGAGGTTTCCAGGGGTGCACCGCCAGTACTGACGTATGCCATATCCTGTAGCATTTTCATTCCTTCTCCGTCCAAGTCCTCGACCAACGTCGACAAGATATATGGAACCGATAGAAACGCCGTAGGCTTGAACCTCTGTTCGCGCTCGGATATTTCCTCTCCAGTAAAGCCCGGCAGGCCAGGTAGATCGGGTGGTGGAGCTCGACATGCTTCCACAGCAGAGACTACATTTTTCATAGTGATGGGGACATCGGAGGTGGGGTAAAAGTATATCATACTCCTAGCCATCCATGCGCGAAGGAGATCGGATACACCTCCATGGAAAAGAGGTGTAGTAGTGAAAGCGGCTGATTCTGAAGGAGGTGAAGATTTCGAGACAGAGCTGATGGTCGTACTATGTGATAGGTACGTTGGGAGAGTGCGTCTTGGAAGGACTTGAACACTTCTCGCGTGAGTATTGGGTATGGGCTTGGGCAGTCCGCTTGTGCCCGAGGAGTGAAAGACGTGCGAAACTGAGTCCGGGGCGATGTGCACGTTGTCGAGAGTCGGAGTATCCTTATGGGTCAGGCTGGATTCCGCCAGGTTGGCTATCCACCCGACCAGTCGGATCGACGGATCAAGACGACGAGCATCTTCGGCGATATCGGCGTACTTCGAGTGATAGATGGTACGGACTGAATCTGTCGACTTGTGTAGGTTGATTATCGCAGGGGGCGAGCATTGAGGGCTAGATGTCAGCTCGTTCAGTGGACGCAGGCATGGACTCACGCGATTAAGACAACCCCATATCCCATGCGCATCAAAGTAATCCAGATCACCAAAAATTCAAGGCCAGTTGGAAAGAGGATGGATATCGTCCTTGAGGTATGTGTATTGACATCAATTCCCAGCTTCACTAACGCAGCAGCCATCGTATTTGACATATTCAATAGTTCCGGAAAGGCTTCAAAGATTAGCAAGGTGCTGTCGCCGTCTGTTCCATGTACTCACAGTATCTATGACATAGCCAAGACCCTCCAGGATCACTATTCGGGGATGTAAATCCCACAACCTTTTCATCTCCAAACTCCTCAGCACCCTCACTGATGAGTTGAACTATGGTCCGTATGTCATGAGGGTATGTTTCGTTCTGGTGTTGAGCGTGACCAGCTGTCGACACGAGATACGAGAGAACCATCCTCTGATGAACGACAAGGGTGTATGTGTATGGTATGCATCTTGATTAGTTAGTTGTACAAGAGGGTGTATGACGTTGGGAGAAGCAGGATCGGGTAGATCGGCGGCTATGACCGCTTTCACCATATTCCTCCACTATCTTCTGCCTTGCTTCTACGGCAATGCATATGAGGGGGCTCACTATTATACGACTCTGAAACGTCGGTGAGCTCTGAGTGAGACGCACTGGACCAGTGGTTGATACTTTGTGCGACTAAGTAGTGTCAGCGGCGAGGTATTTACTTTACCATTGTCTATTCTGCAATAGGCGCGCCAAAACGGGCTTAACGGCGATGGCCAAGGGCGCCCGAATGACCGCTGGCCGCCAAGGGGTTGAAACAGTTCACAAGCCCTATATATACCACTTCACTCCGAGCTTGATCATGCATGAACCCGTCATACAGATACACTATGTCAAGCCCTCTTCATGTTATCGTTACAGGTGGAGGATTGGCAGGCCCAGCGCTTGCCTTGGCCCTAGCTAAACACTCGATACGAAGCACCATTCTCGAGCGTCGACCCTATTCTCAAGATATAGGAGGCGTCATCATGCTAGCTCCGAACGCTATGCATGTGATGGACGATCTTTTGAAGATCGGAGACCGCCTACGAAGTTTGGGTGACACTTTCAACGCTATACATCTGTACACCAAAGGATCGTCTTCGCTCGATAAGGTAGGGGGCTTTGTGGTGGAGGATAAGGGAGTTCTGGGACTCACTATCGCCAGGCCTGTACTTCATCAAGAACTCCTGAGCCAGTGCGAGCAGATGTCGGACTTGATAGAAATTCGATACGGTGCGGAGTTGGAATCCATTAGGGAGGATGAGGAAGGATGTAGTGCTGTTCTACAGGGCGGAGAGATTGTGAGAGGTAGGCCGATGCTTCACAATTCTCTAGTGATCAAGCTCATCCACAGGTTCAATCTTAGTAGGGGCAGATGGAATACGATCCAAGGCGAGAAAATACATCCTCGGAAACAACGACATCACGCCCAGATACGCTGGTTACATGTCTGTTGGGTGCATCCTCTCTCGATCTGAAGCCAATCTTCCCCCAGACATGGCCTTACCCGCTTTCCTGTACACGCCGTCTGGTACCTTCCTGGTATTCGCAATGGATAATTCAGACGACAAAATTCAATGGGCGACATCTTTCAATACACCCGAACGAGACCGACGACATGGGTGGGACGAGTTGAGGGTTTCCGGAGAAGCAGTACAACTGGTCAAGAACGAATACAAGGATGTCAGCATGGAACCGATTCGAACGTTCGTTGACGCCCTCTCCAACGACAATCTCCGACTATGGGCGCCATACGAAGTACCACCTATTCCTACGTGGCACACTGGGCGTGTATGCCTAGTTGGTGACGCCGCCCACGCTATCTCCCCATCCGTTGGTCAAGGCTCAGCACAAGCTTTCGAGGATATCGGACTTCTCGCTCGACTACTCGCATCGCCTGCTGTTGTTGAAAAGGGTTTCCCTGCCCTCTTTTCACATTTTGAAAAGGTTCGAAGGCCGAGAATTGTTAAGATTCAGGCGGCTTCGTCCAGGGCAGAAAGTGGAAGAGGCAAGTCGGGATTCTTTATGTGGACGCTCAAGAGCTGGGGCATGTGGCTGGGATTGAACATCTTCGGAAAGCGTGGGTATGTCAAGGGTGACCTTTTCAGTTATAACGTAATGGATGAGAAGATACAAGTCTAGTATTGCAGTACTGAAGCTGGGAGACATACGTTATTGCTGGTAGATTCCGGAGTTCCCTTATTGAGCCGTCCGACGTTGATGTAGCAACATAACGTTTGTCCCTCTATCTTGTATGCACCGTGTTGTCTCCAGTAAAGAGCTTTGAGCTGCACGTTCACACGGTGATTGACTAGAGGCAACATACCCTAATCTCGGAAGCGTTCTGCCGATCTCTGCCGACAACCAGAAACGGCAGAGCATCTTCCAATATACCTACCACGTCCAGCCCATCCACAGACAAGGCCGCACGACCATACACGCGCACCTGGAACGTGATGATGTTCGAACGAATCAAAGACACGTTTGAGCACGTTGCTGGATGGTCTGCAGGCAGGAAATAGACATTCCGGAGAATCGACTTCTAAATTTGATTTAGCATTCTTTTTATAGGCTCACTTTTCCACCTTTATCGGCTTCGAATTCGTGAGATCCTACTGTCCCAAATGGCCTGATCCTACTTGGCGACCGGCACCGGCAATGCACCTTCTCACTGTTGTGCACGTTCGTGGGCAATCATGTTCCAGACCGAAGAGAACATGAGGCGTTGCAGAAAAAAATGAAGGATAAGAGCTTGGCCTACACCGTTGGGAAGCTCTTCATCCCAAACCTACCACAAAATCATCGACATGTCAAACACATACAGCGACGTCGAAGAGACTGACCGTTCTGGTTTCGAGTCGACCAAGAACAGGGAGCTTGACCAAACACCCATGTCGGCTGTACAAAAGAGGAGAGCAGCTTTGGAAGAGCTCGATGAAGCCAAATTTTCGGTATGTATACTTGCCATGTATCGCTGTCTCCTGGCACAGTAATTGGACAAACGCCTAATAAGCAGTGGTTCCACGCCCGAACATGTCTTGTCGCTGGTGTTGGATTCTTCACCGACGCATACGATATCTTCAGTATCTCAATCGCTGCCACCATGATTGGTTACGTATACCATAATGGGAAAGCCAACACCGCCAATCAGGATCTCGGAGTGAAGGTCTCCCACTCAGTTGGTACCTTCGTCGGACAGCTGCTTTTTGGTTGGCTTGGAGATGTGGTGGGAAGAAAAAGGATGTACGGTATCGAGCTCGTACGTTTTTTTGCTTTCCTTTCTCTGGTTTCCTTCCTATCGCCTTTCCGTCCAGAGGGCCTGCAATGATTGGCTCGAGGTCAGCCGCCATCAATCTCGATGGATCGAGCAGACAGTGATAGTGATATCAAGAGAGACCTGTGGATAATGTGTTAGGGACATTACTGACTGCTGTAGTTGTTCATCATCGTCGGTACATTAGGCACTGCGATTGCAGGTGGAAGTCTCGGGGTCTCTGTATACGGTGTCATCATCTTTTGGCGTTTCATCATGGGTGTGGGTATTGGAGGAGATTATCCTGTGTCGTCAGTCATCACTTCCGAATTCGCTGCTCGACGAATCCGAGGAAGGATGATGGCCGCTGTCTTTTCGGCTCAAGGATGGGGTAATCGTGAGTAACACCATCATATACTCGTGGGGCCAGTCCTGATATACAGTCGCATCCGGTATCGTTGCGGTCATCACTGTCATTGCCTTCAAGTCCAAGATTGTCGGTGAGGCGGTCAACAACCTACAAGGAGTCGACCAAGCATGGCGAGTCATCATCGGTTTGGGTTGTGTTCCCGCCT
This sequence comes from Cryptococcus sp. GC_Crypt_2, assembly GCA_026538405.1. Lineage (NCBI taxonomy): Eukaryota > Fungi > Basidiomycota > Tremellomycetes > Tremellales > Cryptococcaceae > Cryptococcus > Cryptococcus sp. GC_Crypt_2. Next base: position 446,329 of record JALPCC010000004.1, on the reverse strand, counting down.
TCATCGCTCTCTACTTCCGATTGACCATCCCTGAGACTCCCCGATACACACTCGATGTCGAAGCCGATATCCAGAGGGGTATCAATGATGCCAACACTGTTGTCACCAACGAAAAGAATGTTAATTACGAGGGCAATGGCAGTGACGTCGCGCTTCACGCAAAGCAGAATGTGGAAGCTCGAAACACCTTGCCCAAGGCTTCTTTCGCCGATTTCCGTCGTCACTTTGGTCAGTGGAAGAACTTCAAGGTTCTTTTCGGTGCTGCTTGGTCCTGGTTCGCCCTCGATGTTGCCTTTTACGGATTGGGATTGAACTCGGCCGTCATCCTTCAAACCATCGGTTTCGGTCCTGCCGCCGCATCCAACAATGCATCTGCTACCCTTCAACAGTCACTACACAATGTCGCTGTCGGCAACATCATCCTCGCTCTTGGCGGTCTTCTACCCGGCTACTACTTTACCTTCGCATTCATTGACAGCTGGGGCAGGAAGCCAATTCAGGTATGTCCAGCCTTATTTACGTTCTGTTGAAGTACTCATATCTAGCTCATGGGTTTCTCTATTCTTACCGTCATCTTCATTTGCATGGGTTTCGGTTACGATGCCATGCAATCTACCCCAGCTGGCAAAAAGGCCTTCGTCTTCCTTGTGAGCTACAACCGTTTCTGCTCCTCATACTTGCAACTGACGATCAGTACTGCATGGCCAACTTCTTCCAGAACTTTGGTCCCAACACCACGACCTTCATTATTCCCGGTGAAGTTTTCCCAACTCGATACAGGTCAACCGCACATGGTATTTGTGCCGCCAGCGGAAAGCTTGGAGCTATCATTGCCCAAGTTGGCTTCTCGCGACTCATCAACATCGGGGGTAAAGGCAAATTCCTCCCTCACATCTTGGAGATCTTCGCTTTGTTCATGTTGACTGGTGTCTTCTCGACATTATTGTTGCCAGAGACCAAGGGCAGGAGTTTGGAAGACCTTTCTCAGGAAGATGAAGATGATTTCGAGAGACATGCCCGAGTTGAGGGATCTTCTAGAAAGGACTGATGAGCGATCTTGCGTGTTGATAGATTCCCAATGCATTACATTGGCTCCTTGAAATACAGGCGACGATCTTGAGATGTGGGCATGATCATCGTCAACACTGGCAGCCCAGTATAATTCATAAAGTTTATCGTGATATCTCGTCATGTTTGTGTGGGGATGTTTCGTGTCGTAGCGTCTAACGAATCAACCTTCAGCACGCGCCGCGCAACACGCATTCCTTGTGGTGCCAGCAAATCAATGTCTGACGCTCGCGGCGCAATACCCATTCCATGTATTGCAAATCGCAAGTAGCGTCCTCATCGCGGACGCTTGTAATTCGTCATTCCTTTCTCGAATAGTGAGTTTGTCGGAAGTAGACTGAAAGGGCGGACATAATCGCTTGTCGGTGAATAATCTCTGAGCGGTCAGTCTCGTTCTCAGTAGGCAGGAGTACTAACCGTAAAGTGCAATTTCAAAGCATCCTTTCCGTTGTATTGAATGATGATATCTCCGTATATCTCGATGAAGTGCTCGATGTATTCATATTGCCTCGTGAAATACATTGGACTGAGATTAGTTCAGTCGTCTGCTCGAGTTCTGACGACTGACCCATATTGATGCTCATACCTCGTCCAGGTAAGCATGACTACAGCATGATCATCCGGAATCTACTTTATTAGCCTCGCTTCTTTGTGAGTATATCAGGTTCTATAGCTTACGTGAAGGCGTGACAGAAGGTTGAATTGCTCATGCTCCCTCATGGCTACTCTGTTATTACCACCATCATATATAGCATCGAGTTTCGGTATAATCTCGCTAGCGAAGTCGGTATGGGTTATCATTGAGGTTTGATCGGTCAAGAGGTCACTGGGCGGTGGTGTAAATAGTACCGGTATTTCCGGGGTAGGGGAAGCAAGAGGTGATGATGATATCGATTCTACATTCTCCCAAATATCCCCTTCGAAAGCGGTAGGCGTTACGACATCACCAGCGAGTGAAGTACGCCCGGCAGGTGTGCGCGAGTGAGACCGAGACCGGGCGGTCGAATTCGCAAGGGCAGGAGGTCCGTCGGTCGATATAGATCTTTGAAGGAAATGAGGTTTCGGAGCTACATGTCAGTCCATCTCTGTGATGTGTGCTCACGTCTTGGAGGTCTGCCTAATTCAAGCGGCTCGGGCGCTTCGGTGATATCGTCGTAATCTGTCATCCAAGGTCGAGATTGCGGACTCCTTCTGATTCTCCTATTCGTCTTGTTTGCCACTCGTGACGGTTCATCTTCCTCGGAGCCTGAGCTGACTTCAATGACGATCGCTCCAGGGGGTATCGTTTTGAATGACCGAGACCGAGATGGGGAATCTGTACAGTCAGTGGGTCCCGCCAGAATAGAATATCGAAACATTTTACCAGTAGACATGACCCGTGAAGACTCCCCCACAGGTTTCCGGCTACTCTCTCCGTTTTTGGGGATTGCCATGATTGGCCAGGCTCGTTACTTTGCTTACCATGTATAGGTATGTACAAGTATAAACGCGATTTTTGTCGGAATTCAAATCAATTCGACGCGACGGATTGTACCACGTGGTCTTGCCGATCCTGTCGTCATATCGTCATTTAGTTATACTCGTATAAGATCGGTCAATTCAACCTGTCATTCACCACACCACACTCAAAATGAGCTCGAAACTCACTGCCCAGACTACAATCAAGCTAAGTTCTGGGACTGAGGTGAGCTAAAGACCTGGAGGCTTCTTGTTTGCTCGTTCTCGCTGAGATATCAAGATCCCCCAAATCGGTTTCGGCGTCTACCAATCCCCTCCCGAGATTGTCGATAAATCAGTCACAGCAGCTCTCGAAGCGGGATACAGACATATCGATAGTGCCCAATGGTACTTTAATGAAGAAGAAGTCGGATCAGCCATCTCGAAATCATCAGTTCCAAGAGAACAAGTGTTCTTGACTACCAAATTAGGACATGCGGATAAGGTTGTCGAGAGATTACATGAGAGCGTTGAGAAGATAGGTGGGAAGGGGGGATATGTGGATTTGTTCTTGATACATGCTCCTAGTGCTGGACCTGAGAAGAGGAGGGAGCAATGGACAGAGATGGAAGCGTTGGTTGAGGAGGGTAAAGCGAAAGCTATCGGGGTTTCGAACTAGTGAGTCTTCATTGGAATTCAACATCCGGGCCAGAGTAAAGAAAGAGCTGATGATATAGCGGACCAAGACATTTGAAGGAAATGGAGGAGTACGCTAATATCCCACCGGCTGTCAACCAGATCGAGGTGAGTCAATAGGTGGTAATCGAAAAGTGTCCTAACATGCAGCTCCACCCATGGTGCCAGGTAATACCACCTCTTACCGACAAAGAAATCTGACCAAACTGATGACTTAGCAACCAGAAATCGTCTCGTATTGCCAATCTCACAATATCGCCCTTGAAGCTTATTCACCAATGGTACAAGGTACTAAATCGAAAGATCCAACTTTGGTCGGAATCGCCGAAGAAACTGGCAAATCATGGGCTCAGGTTCTTATCAGGTGGAGCTTACAGAGGGGGTAAGCTAGATGCTCAATGTAAATTCAATGGATATAGGCTGATCGGTAGTTTCATTCCTCTACCCAAATCCGATACCAAGGAGAGGATCATCGCTAATATCGACATATACGATTTCGAGTTAACAGAAGAGCAGATGGCTAAGCTAAATGCGCTGGATAAGGATGAACATGTTTGTATCAACGTTACTGATTGCCCATAATATCGTGCTTGTAGTAGAGCAAAGCTCTGGGTCTGATCTTGATTGAGTGCGGAATAGAAGGCAAAAAAGAATAGAAGGAATGAATTATAGTCGACCACACATATAAATGCATACATACTTCATCGTTTCGCAAAGAGGAAAATTCTATTAGGCGCTTCTACTCGTCATCATTCAGAGTCGGACTCTGAACCTTGCTATTGCTTGCTGCTGTTATCCAGGGACGATGTAGGTTTTAGTCGGCGGCGACGATCAAGTGCTATCGGCAACTGTCTAGCCATGCAGAAAAAGATCATGTACGTATATACATTTCTACTTTCTATGCCCATGCCCACGTCTGAATCGCATCCAGTCTATGCCTCGAATATTCTACCTGTACTGACGTTAAGCTAAACGTTAGTTCAATTCAAACGGTACCTCAGAGGAATGAAACCTACCCTAGTCCACCTGATACCCTTCCACCACCTGATCAATAGTAGACTAGGCCAGTAGATATGCCAAAGTACCAAGAAAGGTACCCAATCATCCGCTATCAGAGTCGGATCAACTCTCCAAACGAGTGGATTCTCACTAGGCCGAGTATTTGTCGATGCCAAAGTGGCTGGTAGAGATGGATGAAGTAGACCAAGTGTCGTCTTGGAAGGTAATATGAGAGGTAGGTATCGCATAATTAGATCATTGTATATCCATGATCTTGGTGATGTATTGATATTAGGCCGAAGAATCTTGTTGGAAGGGGTATAACAATCTGCGATTTTCGATAATGGAAGCATTATAATTGCAGTATGTACCCTTGCATTACATTCGATTGGGTAAAGTTGGCCATTATCGCTATGAATGATGAAATCGAATGAAAAATGACCAGTAAGTCGACGTGCTTTGCCTTCTGAATCTTTGTCCTGGGAGAGTCGATTTAAAAAGTTTATCGTCCATTCTTCTGCCCTTTTACCGATATCTTCATAAGTGCCGTTTTCGTATGTCATCAACATGTCGTTTGATGGGCATGCGACGAATGAGGTGAGGCGGCCGTTGATGACTGAAGCGTGGGTGCACCATTCTGAGGATTAGTATGTGGCGGGATTGGGTTGTATCGATCTCGAGACAAGAGGGAGGTGAATGGGTACGGGAGGGTTTAATTTAGAACTGTCAAGGAAGTTTAGGTGAACGATGTGGTGGAAGGGTAGAAAGTTGGCGGCGAAAGATTACTGTTCCATTCCCTGGTGTACTCGAGGGCCAAGATGGGCAGCCTGGAGTGACCGAAACGAAGAAGGAGGACAACAACAGGGGAGAATTGGGAGAGTCACAGGAGACTCACCTGGACCTGGAATATACTCCTGAAAGACATACGGACATTCCTTCGTAATCTTCGTATACAACCCCTCCAACACTCTCCTAGTCTTTTCCAAACCCTTCCCATCCTCACTAACAGGGAACAAAGTCATATCCCCCCTATTCTCATCCAACCCCATACATTTCAAAACAAACCTCTTCCCCCTCACTCCTTTCAAAAACCCAATAGCTTCATCTACACTACCCACCATTTTCCCAGACGGGATCGTAAATCCTAATTTCTCTACTAAAGCCATAAATCGATCTTTATCATGTAAATCCAACATCGTCTCGGGATCTTGAATAAAAGTACGACATTTACCATTGGTTTCTTTCGACATTGTTTCAGCAGCTCGAGCATCTTCGACTGAAGAACCAGCTCCAGAAACGGGAATGAAGAGAGTTGCCGATTCGGATTTCGCAATGGAGATAAGGGCGTTACTGTATGATTCGTATGATATAGCGGCAGGTGGGAGGATGTGGAAAGCGTCTATTGAGCTGGAAAATCGCATTGGGCATAATTCTCCCCATCTAAACGTTAGCTCATCTCTCAGCACAGGACGGTTGAGGCTGATTGAGATAAATACGCCGTCAATCCCTCACACCGACGAAGGTATATATAGTGCCCATACCTCCATCGCCGGTTTCGGTAGGATATATTGAGCATAAGAAGCATGACTCACCCCTCTTCCTCAACACCAATGACTCTCCATCCAGCCCTCTTGAACGCTCTAGCCAAACTGTCATTAGCACCATCGCACCATATTTTCAATCATACAAAACTCAAGCGATTGAGAACAAATCGACATCGACATACGTTAGACCTTTTGACATCCTACCTCCACTAATAATCACACACCCATCTTCATTCTTCTTTCCTCCTCTACCTCCATCACTCTTGCTCTTCGTAGCTGAATGAATCCTACTTTCACCCGTCCTGAATTTATCGAACACTACACATGCTCCTACTGCAGCTAGAGAGGCTGGGATTAGAAATATCGATAAGAGAGGGAGGATGGCGCTCGAGAGTAGATTCTGTATCGCGTTCGGTCTTGCTCGAGGCATTCTGATAGGGTGATAGTGTTGGTATCACTACCGTATACCTAAGCCAGTGATTGTGAATGGCCTATTAGTGGTAATGGTAGTAGTAGTAGTGACGTAAATAATCATGGTTCGGTAAATATATCTTAGAGGTCGTGTCTGATCAAATGATGACCTAGATTACAAAAGGGATCGATCGGGTAAGTCCGATTTCAGTCTACTTGCCGGTATCGCACTATACTCTGGTCATGTGTTGAATCCTATATCGGACAAGCAGTGAGTGCGGAGAGATTATAAACAAATGCTATATCCATGCGTGTACTGCTACTACTACTGTAACCCTTCGAAACTGATTCTTTACGTTATGTTGCGTATTTTACACCATCCCCTTCTCATTTTGTAATTGTGTGATATATGTTTTATACAAGCCCTATCCGTCCTTTAACAACCACATTCATGAGCGTGAACACCGTTGGTCTGTCATCAGTGAATTCCCATGGTGCTATAAGTGAGGGAACTTACTCCATTGGTAACGTGACCATTAACGGGTACACCACCAGCCTTTACAGCTGCGTTTTGAGTCTTGTCGAGACCATTTGACTTCAAGCTTGAAGCGGAATCACCGTTAGTCTTGCCATTGGCGTATGCCTTGGGGTCAACTCCGAGATCTCCAGCATCGACATAAGCCTCCTTTCCATCTCCGGAACCGAATCGAGCCTTGATGAATTCCTTGTGCGTCTTCAAGGCGGATTGTAGTTCCGAGATTGGGACATCGTTGAGGAAAACACATTTTCCAAAGGCTCCGTCTGGTACGGCGAATCGCTGCTTTCCGTCTCGAGTCTTCCTAGTATCGTTAGCCTTGATCAATGGAGTGTCCGAACAGGTATTCGAACAAGGATACGGGGTTAAACAACGACAACTTACTTGATAGCCTCGGTAGCAACCTCTAGGAGCTCATCGGTAAAGTCCTCGTGGTCCATTGATAGACCGACAGAGGAGATGAGAGTGAACCACTGATCTCGCTGTTCGTCGTTGATCATCTTTCGAGAGTGGGCGAGGGTGATGGAGTATGCCATGTCGATCTGGGATTAGCGAGAGTACGAGTTAAGAAATTGGCAGAAGAGTGTGAAAGAGAGAAGTTGAGGACGTGGTATTGGGTTTCTGGCTCGTGAGGTAAAAAGGAGTAGATACTCACAGTGATAGCATGACCATGCCTCAAAGGAATGGTAGGAGTCAACTCCAAAGTAGGACTCCAAGTATGTCCGAAAGCGATAACTCGATCCAAACCAAGTTCGTGAAGATTTGGTGATTCCAACTCCAACATTGTCTCGATTCCCTTTTCACAAATATCCTGTCCGGCTTTAGTAAGCTCTTGATCCTTGGATTCAAGTTTATGTCCGAAACCAGTTTCGACTAGTCGAGGACCGAATTTGACTAGGAGATCCCATACGGCTTTGTCTCCTACCGAGGCGATCTTGATTAATTCGGCGAAACCATTTCGAACTTGTCCTACGGGGAGGGTCTTCAGGAATGAGAAATCGAGGAAAGTGTGTAGAGGGGCGTGGTATGCTCCGAGTCTGGATATCAGCCTTGGCACAGGTGTGGAGTGAGTTGAGGCGACGAGGGAGATGGCAGCATGTTCGACAGTTCAGGGGAGGGAAAGGGGTGAAAGAAAGCGAATATACATACCGATTCTTGAGCTTCTTGTGGTTGATTCCGACTGATCATCAGCAACAGTCTCGTGGTTACAAAGACTGAACTCACCCTTGATACTGACACTAGCATCGATTAAACCGATCAAAGTAGTAGGTACTCGAATGAAGTTGGAACTTCGTCGGTATGAAGCACAAGCGTAACCAGCGACATCGGTACAAAGACCACCTCCGACAACGAGCAAAGGCTCAGTCCTGACGGTTCCGAAAGAGTCCATGGCATCGACGATCTCTAGCATGGTCTGCGAGTGAGCTTGGTTCCAAATTTTGACTCTTTTTGGATACTTACGTCCATGGTCTTGTTCATTTCTCCTCCATTGATGACCTTCCAGGTGATTTCGACCTTGTAGTGGTCGAAGTAGGCCTGAATCTGATCCTTGTAGATCGGGTGAACGACTGGTTGTTAGCGGTGTTTAAAGTTTAACGGAGTGAAACGTGGAGATGGCGAGAGCGATGATCTGGAATCAAGCAAGATCTGTGATCCCGTCTGAAGCTCATTCCATCGCAGTCTCGATTCTCCTGTGCCCACGCACCACATCTACCACATCTAAGGAAGAAGACTCACTAGTGTCGATGACAATCAAGACTCGCTTCCACCTCTCGTAGATCTCCGCAAGCTTGCCGTGCTTGACATCAAATACAGGTGTATCGAAATGGAAGTTGTATTTCAAAGCTTCATATCCTTCGACGACGATGGATCCCTTGGCGTCCTTGTTGACGGTAGCGGTGAGGTCTGACATTATGTATGTGAATATGTATGGGTGATGGTGGGTATAAAGTGATTTAAGATAATACCGGTTGGTGACTAATAGTTAGCAAAGACCAAGGTGGGGACAATTAACAGAGTGGGGACAATCGAAACTCACAATCGGATAATGAATAAGATAAGAATAATCTAAAGGTTGGGCAATTCAAAGTAACCGTATATATACCTTGGAACCGTTATACACTTGTACAGTACACTAACCTCCCCTCTGATCTCATCGACCTATAGGCCGAATTGAAGCGAGGCAAAACATGCTGATGGGATCACATAATCTATCGATCGTATCGAATATCGATCTTCTCGATCCCCGTTAAAACGTTTATTCCTACGTGCTGTACCCCTATCCCCCTTAAACCCCTACCTTGCCCAGGTCGTGGCGTTGTGGGAACCCTCATTGTTGTAGTACTACCTGATTACAGATTACTACTTCCTGCCCTCTTGCCCTTGAGGGTCGGCAATGGCTAGTTGATTAATCCGTAGCCGCTTCGATTCCCGTAGTCGCCCTATTCTGTGCAAAAGGAGAATGGTAAATCGATGATGTCGTGCTTGTTGAGAGGGGATCGAAGTATCTCGATCTTCTTTTGGGAAACCCTTTGCTGAAAACAGGACATGTATAAGCAATAGCTCAGGTACAGCACGTTGTGAGAAAGGGTCAAGTATCTTGAAATATCCCAAACAAGTATTTCGATAACGGACTCAAAACTGAATTGCCGGTCGATCTTCTGTTTCTCCCGATCTAGATGATTTATTACTACGATAGGTAAATCGAGCAACCGATTATCGATACCGGCTATGAGCAATTAATATACAGAAAAGGTGGAGGTGAATGGCGTCATGGATACATTCAGTAGATTCTGGGGGAGAACGTGTAGCGAGCGTGACATGACATGAGCACTAGGTGAGGCAGAACAAAGAAGTCAATAGAGTAAAGACAAGCAAGCACGTTTGCTGCATTCCTCTTAGATCACTATCAATAGCAAGAACAGTTATCAGCATGCCCGGGACAGCACCACCCAAATACCACGGTAGGTCATATAATCCAATAGTTTAGACAACACTAATCCAAAGAACCGGTCCAGGGGACGGTCTACCATGGAGACGGACGAGAAGAAGCACTACTCAAACACCTACAATCTCTACCGGCACTATCGTCCGATGAGACCAAAGATCTCTCCCTTCAGGATAGGTCGCAAAGGGTATTGGATGCTATTCATGAGTTTGGAAAGGGTGAGAATAGGTATCTTATGAGTGTTGGGGATACGAAAGGGAAGCAGGTTGAGCAAATCATCAAGGATAAGAAACCGAAGGTGAGTCTGCGTTTGGTCGAAGTTACTCAGCATGGCGCTTGCGAGAGGTCGTATAGAGATCAGGTTGAGGTGGGCGGGAAAATGGATAAGATATATCGAGGGTCATGGGAAAAGAAGGGCTCTCGGTGCCCATAATCATAGGATGATTCGAAGTGGATTGAAGTCGGAAGGACCCAGACCATGACGGGGGTTGCAGAAGATTATGGCTAATCAGCAGTTGATACTCGAATTAGGTGCTTATGTCGGATTCTCTGGAGTAGCTTTCTCACGAGTAAGTCAAATATCCATGCTTGGTTCTCTTTCCCCTACCTCGTTATTCAAGCTACCTACACAAATCAACCATCTTTTGCTCCTCTCACAAACGCCCGCTCTACTGGCTGATGAACACTCACTAATGCTCAGCACCTCTTAGAGGCCCACCCCGACTCTACCTACCCCGCCGACTGGTCTTCATCTGATGAACCCGGTAAACGAGCTGGATATGTTTCATTGGAGAAGAGCGATGTATATGCCAAAACCGCTCAGGGGGCGTTCGATCTAGCTGGATTAGGAAAGGTTGTCAAGGTGAGTTTGAGTTTGCTTCATCATTACTTGAAAACGTGATGAGAAGCATACTAATGTCAGTTCGTCATTGGGTCTTCGACGCCTAATTTACGAAAATTGAGGGATATTTTGAATATGCCTAAACCACTTCAATTCGATATGGTTTTCCTTGATCATTTGAAACCGCTTTACACGATTGATTTGAAAGTAATGGAGGAGGAAGGATTGATTGGGCCTGTAAGTGTTCTGTTTCGTATGCTGGACCTATACTTCCTGTTCTCCTCGTGATCCCAATACCCATTCTATTCCCCCACTTTCTATTCCCTCTCACTTCCACCCACCCAAGACTACCACATGCTAATAAAAGGGAACAACCATAGTCGCCGATAACGTCGTCAAACCCGGAAACCCAGCATACCTATCTTACATCCGAGCAACTCCAGCTCAAAAACGAGAATCCCTCGCCTCACCCCGATTGACTAAACAACCACCTACAACCCCTAACCCGACGAGCGATGATGCGTGGAATACTGCATTTAGGGATGGACCGCTTGAAGAAACTAGATGGCTCCCGGATGAAGCTGATGGAGTTCAAGCGGATGGGGATCCAAGTTTCATTTATTCGAGTGAAATGCTTGATGGATGGGATCCTTATACGGGAGAGAAGGATGCTTGTGAACTCTCGGTTTGTACTGGGCGGGAGTAGGTCAGTCAGGCGGTTGGACCTGTGACATTAGAGGTGAAGAAGGGAAAGAAAGTGGCACACATGCATATATTGACGGATTTTGATATTCATATCCAGCTGCGTAAAGTGACCATCTTGCGGCGAGGAATTCAACGTTGAGAAAAGACCATCACTCTTCGCCCTCTCCGCCAGTATGAGGAAGGCTTTTCGTAGGAAGTTGACACTGATGTTTCCCCCTTTGGGTCGCCCGAGTCGAGTATCAGGGATCTTCACCTCAAAGACATTTACTGGATTTACTGATCAGCGTGGCAAACTTACAATAACCGTATACGGCAAAATGACCTGAGACGCCGGGGAAAGCAGGGGTATACGAAAATGGTATATGAAATCACGCTGATCACCTATCTTTCCTTGAACTCTTTGATGAATCCAGTCATGGCTATCGACTACTCACCCATTCTCCCTCTCACCCAATCTCTCCTTGATCAGCAGGACAAAGGATGACCTTTGGTCGTGCACTCGACTTGATAGGGCTATATATATCATGGTACAAGCTTCAGCAAATCTTCCATCCGAATCCAGCAAACGACTCACGAATAACAAATCAATTCAGATACATCGGAAGAAACATGAAGTTCACTACGTCCACCCTCATCGCTTTACTAGCGGTACCAGTAATATTGGCTCAGGACCTCCCTAGCCCCCTGACCATCTCCCTCTCAACCGATTGGACCAGTGGCACCGTCCACCTCTTCCCAGGGGGTTTCATCGACCTGGCCAATATCAAAGATAAACATATCGGCGATTTACAAATCACTAAAGTCGGTTCAGACAATTCAGTCAGGTTTGACATTATCGATAATGGCCAAGCTCCCGGTTATTATGAGAAGGTACCTTCAATACTCGATTTAGAACAAGGAGGTTATGCTAATGGGATAGTGTTTGATTTCTGTAGATGGAGATCCAGGTTTGGATCATGTTGATTTGGTCCTTTCTGGATCTTTGGCTCATTTCGCACCGGCTGTAGCTGGTCACGAAGATCATATCAGTGTAGAGTGCGAGTCCCGTAAGAACGGCAGTTAGTGGAAATCGTTGTAGATGTATGAATATGTTGCAATCTTGCTTGTAGGATTCGCCATCTGTAAACTTGCTCCTAGCAAGGCTATAGATGAAGATCCTGGGGATCGTTCATGACACAGCTCCACAGCGTTGAGAAGTGTCGGCAGTCATTGGACGTTAGATCAACGTTCAATTAGATAGATCTCGATATGGTTGCAAGATCCAAATGTCGGTCTAGATCCACATCAATCAGTCAATCATCCACCCCTGGTGTTGATCCCCCAAACCTTCGTTACAGACTCTGGAATGATCATCAAGATAAAGGAGGACCTTCCGCAGACGGAACACTCTCCCCTATCTCCGCGATCGACATACATCTATAAGACGATCTCTGCCCACTACCGCCACTACGGAAGGAATCTCAGGAGTTTGGTACAACCAGGTCTCGTACGCGGATCGCTGACGACGAAAATGTCAAAAATGTAAGGAGCTGAGCTGACGATTGAAGACCCCTGACATTGGAAGATTGTCAATCAAGAGTTCCTTGATTGAGGCGATCCCCTCCTTTCTTCTCGATTTTCGACAGGGATTGGTGAAAAGAATGCGCCCAGCCCAAGAGGTAAGCTTGTACTGATTATAAGAGGGTCTTCATGGTCTCACTCGAGTGATTCTTATTCGGTTATAATCCACTGAAACCCGTCTACTCAGCGATACCGAAGATTGTACAGATCGGATATGAAATTCACCCTTTCCACCTTTATCGCCCTTGCGGCTATGATGCCGGTCATCACGGCTGAGAAACTCGCCAAACCTCTTCATGTTGTCATTGCCACCGATTGGGATAGCGGGATGGTGGTCGTTGAAAACAGGTCTCCCATCGCAATCCCGGATGACGCACCAACCATGATTCCCATTAACGTCAAGGGGACCACCAAAGACTACCGGCAAGTTCACGAATACATTATTGAGGATTTCGATAAAGATGTATGGAGGGATTTCTCGGTCACCAGGAAGCTGGGTTCGTTCAGGGTGAGCTCACCAGATCCATGCACCATGCTAGAAGTAATTTGGCTAATGACCACAGAATAAATTCGCCCTCATAGCTGATCCGGAAGTAGAATGGGTGCACATCATTCTCGACGGGGAGTATGATATCAACGTCAATGTATATGGAGACTCCTTTGACTTGGTTATAAACAGTGGTTAGCGAGAGAGGTTCATGTAGTATGTAGGCGGGAGTATATGTACAGAGGACGAGCAGTCCAGAATGTACACGTGAAGTCGTCTGATCGCTTACTTGGTGGCCGGGTGATTGCCGGCAAGGGCTCCTAAAGCCACAGTCCCCACGGACATGCAGTAGAAGCAAAGGGTCGGTGATAGACTGTTAGCGACTGGTAGGGCCCGAAACTTCAAATGATGCGTTTGAATTGGCGGTGTCGTAAGAAGAGTGGTCAACCAGGACGTCGAGCAGGAGTAGGGTAAAGTAACAATTCTTGCCACATTGATCGCCGATGCGCTGCCAGATAGGAACGATGAACAAATACATACTCCTGAACAAACACCCTACTATTTTGACTCGTATACGTGCACAAACAATCCACTAGAACCCTTGGCACTCTTGCGCGATCTACTCTCTGACTATAACTAGTGGATGATACCACCACCGACCTGGTTGGAAGAGGCGTCTTCGAACTCCTGAACCTGAGTCTCCTTGAACTTCCTTGCGGGAACCTTCTGTTCGAACAGAATGTCGAGCTCTCCGTAAGATCGACCCTGAGAACGTCAGTACTGCACCTAGTCGGGGAAGAGGAGACGTTGTGAACTTACCTTGGGCTCGGGCAATCGGAAGAATGTCCAGATTAGACCAATGGTTCCGGTAGCAGCCCAGAGGTAACCGGATTTAGGTCCCAAGTTCCACTGGGTAGAGTTCAACATGTATGGGTTGAGAACACCGACAATGACACCACCGATGTTGTACAAGTTTCGGGCAAGGACGACGGTCTTGGACCTCAATCGAGTGGATCCGATCTCAGCGACAAGCGAGTAACAGACGGGGCCAATGGTGATGTCGTAGACGAAGGTGAAGAGAATGAGGAGACCACCAATACCATATTGAGCACCCTTGGATGTTCGGTCGACTGTGCCGAGGATGGCGGTGATCAACATGATGCAGACCAAGATACCCTGACCGTAGAGGTAAAGATCTCGTCGACCGAAGGGCTTCATGAGGAACCAAGAGGATGCGGTTCCAACACCACCGACAACGAACATGATCAAGTTAAGCGTGGAAGCCTGATGATTAGCATCGGTGCCATACGACACTGGCGAGCGTTGGACTTACAGTGGAAGGAGCAAGACCGGCGGCAGTAAGGAAGTAGGTGGCGGAACCCATGAGAGGAGACCCAGAAATGGTCTGAATGAGCCAAACGACGCAGGCAATCTCGGTTCGTCGGAGGTTAACACCCTTGAAACAATCCCAGTAAGAAGCTCCGATCTGAGCCTGGAGTTCGAGCTGATTGGTGTGGTGCATCATGGCAACTTCCTTCTTGGCGAAATCGGCGGGAACACCAGTGACCAACTTGTTGATGGCACGTTCGGCATCCTCGAATCTTCCCTTTCGGGTCAACCACCAAGGCGACTCTGGGGCAAGCATGATACCGATGAACTGGATGATGAGTATAATGTCTCGGGTAAAGAATAGGAGAGCGACATACAATAGGAACGGGCCAGATCCACTGGATGGCGAATGGAATTTTGTAGGCCCACTCGGTGGTGTTGTCGATCAAAGCTCGGTTGACACTGCTCGTCAGTTTTTGTCGCTTATTGCAACGCGGAGGCCAACTCACCCAGATGCGAGAATCTGACCAATGACCCAACAAAGGTTGACGTAGGTGGTGAGGAAGGGTCGAATCTGAATGGGCATGACTTCGGCGGCGTATGAGACAGTCATGGTCTGGAAAGTACCCCATGGGAAACCGAGGAGAAGGTAACCGACCAAGAGCATGGGCAAGTTGGCAGCGAAGAATTGAATGAAGAGGAAACCGGTCAAGCAGATGAGGGCGGTAAGCATGGTGGGTCGGTAACCGTATCGCTCAGAAGCCCATCCGGTGACTTGTAAACCAAGAATTTGACCGATCGAGGCCGAAACACCGAGACCAGTTTGCCATTTGGCGGGGATCTCGTACTTGTCTCCTTCAGGACTGTAGATACCGAA
Organism: Cryptococcus sp. GC_Crypt_2; assembly: GCA_026538405.1. Lineage (NCBI taxonomy): Eukaryota > Fungi > Basidiomycota > Tremellomycetes > Tremellales > Cryptococcaceae > Cryptococcus > Cryptococcus sp. GC_Crypt_2. Next base: position 430,893 of record JALPCC010000004.1, on the reverse strand, counting down.
TCGCTTGGCAAAGGACTGGTTGGCGAAAAATTGACCTAAGAGCAAAGTATCGTACCCTTCCATGATGATCGCACTAGTATGTTCAGTAATGAGCGCCGTAGGCCAAGTATGAGATGGACTCACGAAGAGAAAATGATACTGAAGATGACTCCCTTCCTGTAGGTCTTCAAGGCAGCCATGATGGACTGCTCTTTCTGCTGGTTCACGGCCTCGGCGGCATCGTGGATATATTGGCCGTGATCGGCGGCAATGATACCCTTGTCGCCGGCTGCGGCGGACTCGACATGTTCCTCATCGTAGTAGTTTTTGACATCCTTTTCGTCCTCGACGGCGGGTTGGTTGGTAGAGTAGTTGAGAGTCGACATTGTAGAGAGAAGTGTCGAGAGTTAGTCTGATGAGGGAATGGGTCTTCTACGCCAGAAGGAAGCTCCTTATGTACCCTTACAACCCCTACTGCATTGGCCTTGGTAGGAAAACGCCTGGACCAGAATAGGCGGGTTCCTGATCGTACCTGATGGCTGTCCCCGTCGGGGCCTCCGAGATCTGACCGGTTCACAAAGCCCGCGTGAGCTGCCCAATGACTGTCTCTCGGCGTATCTTCGCTCAAGTCTGGACTCTGAACCAGCTGCCGGTCACTGGTAGTCGCCGAAAGAATTGCCAATATATGGACGGGGCCTGACTTTTCTCGAGAGAATGTGGAATACGGCACATCTTCGCAAGCATACGTACCATATTCCGGCTACTATTCTCGAACATGACCCGTATGACGTTCCCTCAATAGGTGGCTTAGCTTGCAAATGGCACAGTCCTGCCGAGAATATCTAGTTTTGGCTAGTCAAAATCAGGCTCCAGACCAGATCATGCTCCAAGCGTTGTCATGCCGATGATGTGCCTGCATGAAAATACCTCGCCGACCTCTCGCCTGCAGGGAATGGCCATCTCGGCGGGGCATCTGGGGCAAAAGTCTACTAGACCTGTCCTAGATGATGTTACATGTGACTAGTCCAGCCTTGGCGAGGGGTGTGTTGCGAGCTGGCGAGATCACGGCGACGAACTTGATCGGCTTAACTTCTCGTGATCTCGGAGGCTCCGATAGTCTGGATCCTGATCGATCGCTGAGGATCGTCGGCAATTAGAAGTTCGGTGGTATCGACAATCTTGTAATTCTCGCCGAACAACACAGAGACAAGTCATCGAGGAGCACAAGTGTCATCTCGGATCCCCACTAAGAGTCGGAGGCGCACTATGCACTGTCACGCACAGAAGCAATACCCTAGTGATTCGACCACTCGCATCGCCTCGGACCTTGCCGATATGTCAACGTTCCAGATTATGGCATGTGCAAGGGGCCACTCTTCGAGCATCGCCACCGAAAGCCTACTATCCTAAAGGAATTTGAAAGCTAATCCAAAATATTCTGACTGTGCTACCCGTAGGCAGTTCCCGGACCACGTGTCGAAATCACTTTTGAGCCTGACTCGCTAAATCCAACCCTTGTTTACTGTTCTTGGGTGGAACATGGCTGCTATTTAACACAGCGCCAACTCATCGGTAAAAGGTGATGAGGAGCAGTCCTCCCTGGATACCTCGGAAGAGAACAAAACTCGAGCATCAGCGAGGAGCGAGATCCAGCATCACTCGAACCCCCGTACTCATCGATACCGGGTGTCTTGCGTCGGTTGTGAGGAAGATGAAATTGATTAAGGTTATCAGTTGGGGTATAGCCGTAATGTAAGACCGAGAGAGAGGGGCTGTAATGTAGTATCGCTCGCTGACCTTATAGCTGAGCTGCGCCAAGAAGACGCTTAAGAACCGGTAGAATCTTCGGTGTCTTTGCCTTCTTGGCGCGAAAGCTAATTACTATACTCATGCGTGGAGCTCATTTCCTACTGTATGCTACCGAGACGCCAAGCTGACCCAGACCAGAGGGCCCCCGTCTTCTTAGGATTCCTTTGGTCTTGTGCCTAACATTATCTCGGTCAACCGGCTGAACGTCACTGACGATCTCTCGCCGTCCGCAACATATATAATCCGAGATACGAGATGCTCATGAGACTACCCACGAGATCATGTCTATTCACGCAGGAACGAGAAAGCAGGAATCGGATCTAGAGATCAAGTCCGACTATCAGCATGTGGAAGTTGGCGGTACCGCTGCTGAGCAATTGGCCGCGGAATCAGACCCATGGAAAACTGTACGATCGGACGCGGATGCTGGAGAGGAAGACGAGCACAAGATGACGTTGACCAAGTTGAGAAAGTCTCCGGTATGTGGTTTCAGTATAATCCGCTGTATACAGCTCTCATTCGGCAGTGCTTCATCTGGGGAGGCATAGCTTCTCTGTCCATCATCATGGAAGGATATGATTTAGCTGTGCTTGGCGCCTTTATCTCGCTACCACAATACAGAGAGAGATTCGGGGAATTCTATCCAGATATCAATCAATGGCAGATACCAGCCGAATGGCAAGTGGGATTCGCTCTTGGTCCATCTTTGGGCAACTGGATCGGCATCCCTCTTGGAGCATTCATCATCGACAGACTAGGGTATCGAAAGACTCTCTTGATCTTCTATTTCATCGTTATTCCATTGATCGGTATGTCCCATGGTTTCTTGCTTATCAGCTGCTGATAGCAGCCATTCAAACATTCGCAATCAACCGGCCAATGCTGCTTATGGGCGGGATCTTGATGGGGATTCCGTTCGGAGTGTTCAGGTGAGTCGCCAGATTGAGCACAGGAAACGCTGACAACAAGTACACTGGCTTGTGCCTACGCGTCAGAAATCACTCCACTCGCCCTGAGGCCTTATCTGACCGGGTGGATCTGTACCTGCTGGGTCATCGGTATCTTTATCGGAAACGGTGTCGTCAACGGGACATTGGTCATTCCAGGGGAATGGGCCTTCCGATCGGCATTCGCGACTCAATGGGTATGGCCGATTCCACTTATCATCGGGATGTACTTTGCCCCAGAGTCGCCATGGTGGCTGGTTCGACATGGTCGACTCGAGGAAGCCGAGAAGTCCGTCAAGCGATTGGCGGTCAAAGAAATGCGAGATCGATCCCATTTGACCGTCGCGCAAATGGTCAGAACTAACCAGCTTGAGATTGACGTGGCAAAGTCGACTCAGGCGGTGTCCTCTACATGGAGAGACTTGTTCAGAGGAGTTGATCTCCGACGAACAGAGATCGCTTGTCTCACATTTACTGCTCACAATCTCTGCGGAGACCCTTTTGCCGGTAGGTCGAGGTTGGAAGAAGAGTCGCTTGGACTCACGTTTAGGCAATATTGTCTACTTCTTTCAACAAGCTGGTATTGACGATATCGCCGCATTTCGCTTAGGTTTGGGTAATTATGCTGTAATCATTCTCGCAAACTTGATCAGCTACGGTGCCATGGCACGTTTTGGACGCCGAACCCTTTATGTCCAAGGGCTCGCATGGATGACGCTATGCTTGATGATCATCGGTGGACTCGGAGTAATCGGTGACCAGGGGAACGTCAACGCTCGTTGGGGTATCGCTGCTCTCATATACGTAAGTACTACCAGGCTGGATAGACCTGACCTTAGATTTGGAACTTTATCCGGTCCGTGACTAACGGTCCCGTGTGCTACGCCATTGTGAACGAAGCTTCTTCCACCCGTTTGCGCAACAAGTCGGTCGCAGCAGCTCGAATCTGTTATATCGCTTCAGCGGTCATATTCAACACTCTGACTCCATACATGCTGAACCCCTCTCAGTGGGCATGGGGAGCCAAGACTGGGTTCTTATGGGGACCAATCTGCCTGCTTTGCTTCATGTAGGTCATGACTTTCCGCCTTGTTCACTACTCACGCACAGATGGGCATACTTCCGGCTTCCAGAGTTCAAGGGGTAAGGAAGTTGTCGGTTACTGTGACTGACGTGATAGACGCAGTCATTATGATATCGACATTCTCTTTCAACGGCGAATCAGCGCAAGGAAGTTCAGCTCGACCGTGGTTGAAGTGGGCGCCGATGAGGATGTGAAGAGAAAGATCGCCCAATGAGGGCTGGACTATTCAGCTGTCAGAGTCGGCACCGAAATTCCTTGTAGTTTAGCAGTGGAGCAGCAGTGAGACATCGAAATGCAAAGTACAGTACCTGATCGACTCGGAGCGACCGTTGTACGCACAGGTTGAGGTCCCAGCTCTTGAGCTTCGCAAGGGCTGTCATCTGCCGGCGTTGCTAACGAAGTACATGCATACACGAGGAGGCTGGAGACAGCAGCAGTTGCTGGCCAGGCAGGGATTCATGTACCTTTCGCGAATAAGCAAATATCGAGGGTTCCGATAGCGATACGACCGCGTCGGGAGGCCAGATCACGAGGCTAACATGACGCCCCAAAAAGCCAGAGATGACGCATGATAGATACTGCTCAGACTGTGGTGGAGGCAAAGGGCTCTTTTGATCTCGGCATGTTGATGACTCGACATGGGTATATGCGGAATGATAGGAGTAAAGAGAGTAGCAAAATCTACTGTCTGTCGAATACACATACCTGCCGTGCCTTGATCCGAAGCAATTGCCAATTGCGCGCCGACAATCTGATGTAGGTGACTAACGACCAGAGTCATCAAATTGGGACCATGTCGGCTGAAAGCATAGACCAGATCTCATTACGCTCCTTGAGTGGGTCAGCGCGAAGTTCGCGTCGCAGATCCGTCATCTCGGAGTCACTGGTCGAGAACGATGTAGCCGACACGAACTCTATCGGACAGCTTGCCGAGGAATTAGATGAGCCTCCACTTGCGGATTCAGCAGCGGGCTATGTGGATGGTGGATACGGTTGGGTTGTGACGGCAGGTGCGTCTCGTTTTAGGACTCCAAGACCCTTTTGACGAGTCAGGCGCCTTTACTTTGCTTTTCCTGCAGCTTGGCACGCTCTACGCGTGGGGTGTATTCCAAGCTGAGCTAGCGAATCAGAAATTGGGCAACTCGGTCGTTCTGAGTTCCATAGGAGGTGTATCGGGTTTCTGTACAGCTCTAGGATGTCTACCTGTATGTAGCAAGTATGCGTCGTATGCTGAAGGCAGGGAACTCTGGCAGTGACACGCTTTGGTCCTCGCAAAACCGCGTTCGCATCGGTCATCATCGCCGCTTCTTCCCTACTCCTGTCAAGCTTCTTGACGCGCAATGTAGTGGGCTTAGTACTAGTACATGGGATAGTACTTGGATCAGCGAATGCTCTTGGTTTTATCGTGAGTTTTGTTTCGTTCGTTCGACAAGGCTGACACGGCAGACGGCATATACGATTCCCAGCCAGTATTTTTTGAAAAGGAGAGGACTTTCGACTGGACTTGCGTCATGCGGAGCGGGCATAGGAGGAGCATCGGTCGCACTGGCAAGTCTGAAGAGTACTTGATGTAGTGTTTACTGATTATTTCAGATCGCCCAGAAGACTATATCAACTTGGGGACTCCCGTGGACCTTTCGCTTCCTAGCCGGAATGATGCTGGTCATAGGAACCGTAAGTTCTGACGCCGCCAATTCTCTATCACGGCTGAGTATCAGCCCGCCGCATTGGTCTTGAAACCTGGCTATATAGCTCCTCGGCCAACGACGACTTCGCTTGGCCGAGAGAAGGGGCTATTCAAATCCTCTCGATATATTCGATTATTGGTTGCGTGTTTCGTAGCATCGTACCCTTTCTTCATTCCGCCTTATGTAAGTCCAATCATACTTGTACATGACTGATACCAGTACATCCCACAATATGGTACGGAGTGACACTGCATCAATACAGGAGCTGATCTCAGCCCAATCGGTCGGTTTGTCTGCTTCTCAGGGAGCGCTCTACTCCGCCTTGTTTAATATTACCTCTGGTATCGGCCGGATTGCTTTCGGATTCCTAGCTGATGCCTTCCTGGGTGTGAGTTTTCCGACAATCTCCCGAGATGCTTGCACTTATCGACAGAACCTCAATGCATGGACACTGGCTCTCGTCACCATTGCCCTCAGTTCACTCTGTATTTGGCCGAACGCTACCGATCAGGCTCTCATCATTGTGTACGTCAACGATCTGTCGCCATGTGATTGATATCAGCTTTGTTGTCATCTGTGGCCTTGGTTCAGGAGGATTCTTCTCGCTCCAATCGTCGATCGTAGCCCAAATTGTCGGTAGTCATCGAGTTCGAATCGGAGTTGGATGGCTGGAGGTCGCTATGTCTTTCGGGAACCTCGCCGGTCCAGTATCAGCAGGGGCTTTGCTTGATGCATTCGGTGGACCTGATCAGGGAGCTGGGCCGTATAAGCCTGCCATTGTGAGTAGTGATGTTTGTCGGGGGCTGATGAGAAGTATCTCGTAGGGGCTACCACTGCCGCGTCAGCCATTACCGTTGCGTCTATCCGCTTGAGCACCAGCCGGAGCATTTGGGGCAAGGTGTGACGAGCATGGGACGTTTCACTCAAGTGGAAAGTAGGTTGAGCAGCACATGCAAGATATAGTAGAAGGATACAGACGCGTCAGACTGCCTATGAGATCTAATGCATTCACCATCCGAACATTACAATATCCATTTCACTTGAACTAGTAAGTCAATTGACTACCGTCGAAACTCCAGAACTTTCCGCCATGAGTTTCTTTGGTAGCAGCGTCAACAACGGATAGTACTCCGGCGGCACTGGCCTCTGGAGTTATCGTTGGGAAACTTTCCAACTTGATGCCCATCTGTGCTGCTACACTTTCGGCCATATCGGTAGCGACCATTCCAGGACTGATAATTAGCCGACCTTAAGCTGAGATGATACTGATGACTGACTGGACTGGGAAGGCGATTACATTTTGGACTTCCAGGTCGATTTTGCTGACAATGAAGTTGACCGCGGCTTTGCTAAGTCCGTAGGCATTGTGAGGGTAGGGAAGTGGTTCGGTGATCTGTCCAATGGCGCTGGAAATGACGACAAACTTGGCAAGCTTGGAAGCCTCGAGAAGCGAGGCGAAAGTTTGGAAAAGGATCAAAGGACCAATCACGTTGGTATTGAAATCAGTTTGAATAGTTGCGGCGGTCACTGTTTGGATAGGTTGAACACCTGATGTGACACCTTGAAAATCAGTCTGGCATGTCTTGTCTGATGAGAACGATTGACAACTTACCGGCATTAGCAATGATAACATCGACTCTGCCGTATTTCTCCTTGACGAATTGAGCTGCAGCCTCATTGTCCTCTTGGTTCGCCGAACTGATTTTGATGAGATGAACAGTCTCGGGTTTCTTGGCTACCAAGAGAGCAAGAGGGTGATTGTCGTCGAGATTAGTGTTTCGAACACCGGCAAATACGACATTATTGGTATCTGAAGCGAGCTTCGTGACTAAAGCGAGGCCGATACCCCTTCCAGCACCAGTTACTAAATAATGAGCTGGACCGGATTGCACCAAGGTGGATATGACATACCGAAATAAATAGTTTGCGATGACATGTCGAGTATGTGCGTGATCCTTGTTTGATGATCTACAGGCTTCTCTAATCAAGTAAGATTAATTGTCTTGAGTCCATCTTTGTGAGCCAGCTTTATAAGTCGCAGTGACCAATGAGATGACCGAGGCCGGCGGGCAAACATTCATAAGCACCAAGCCTGAAACGCCCGGCGGACTGTGCTCATGATGAGCAAGCATTGCGTTGAGCACGTCATGATAGAGGTCTGATAGCGACAATGGAAGACGATCAACATGTTCTCGAGCCCGTCGGGCTATTTTGCTTCGTAATCCAGGTAGTGCTCGCGCCTTCACAGAAGGCGCGTGTGCTCCATTGCCTCTATCTCTCGTTGTTGTTTTGGCGGGAAGCCAAACCCACTTATACCTCAATTGGATGTTCTCACAGAACACAAAGATACAAGCGTGATCGTCAAAGTGACACGCTATACGGCACTTGCCGTTGACTCGGGACTCGAGGCCGATATTAAGATGTCCGGCATCTAAAATGGTTGTTCAATTGCCGGTACACGTCATGCATGTCCCGCACACCTCGGCTTGATAAGCTGGACAGCGGACGGCACATCACTATCGACATCTAGGTCTTGATTGTCAAACACAAGTACGCATCCAACAGATATGTCGGAAGATCGATCGTCCAAATTCCCATTGCAAGGCCTTACCGACGACGGTTGGTCCAATGAGGATGAGGCTACTGCTACTTGCGCGTGTGGAGCTGTTCAGATGGTGATTGTGAGTGAACTGTAGTAGCTCATGCACGACCTAGCTGAGACGCAGCCACTGAAAGCACCCGGTCTTGCCAACACTTTCGTGTGTCACTGCTCCGATTGCCGAAAAGTATCTGCTTCAATGTTCGCTACCAATTTCACAGCTCTCGACGATCACGTTCGTTTCACCCGTGGAGAGGACAACCTTACCGTCTTTGCTCAAAAGAAGACCACTTCTACCGGGAAACAGATGGCAAACTCATTTTGCAAAACATGTGGGACATTGATGTTTCGGGCGGGAGAATGTGCGCCGGGGACTAAGTTTATGAGAGGAGGAATCATCGATGATCAAACGTTACATGATACTATTCTCAAGCCTGGTGTCGAGATTTTCTCGGAACATAGGGCTAAGTGGGTCAAGGCTGTCGATGGGGCGGAGCAGGCTAAGGGGATGGGACCGTTTGCTTAAGGGGATGGGGCCATTTACTCAAGAAAGGCTTTCTCGGGATATAGGAAGCATCAATCTGAAGTTCAATTCAAAGTTAGTTCATGCAGTACTATGAATGGATGTATAGCTCGAGTAGACGAGCCCAATGATTTAGTGCAAGACGCCAAGATCACAATCAACTGGGCCCAGGTTAATATGACGTGTAAATACCCAGACTTACCCCCACCTTGCAAGTTCCGTAGAACCGCTTAACCGTCCCCACCTGAGTAGGACCGAACCGACCGAAATACCCAAAATCGTGTCCATCAACTCCCTCGCCAAGCTATCTACTCATTCCCAACATGCCGGCAACGATAGAGGCATCAACGCCAGCCGTACGAGTGGTGATCGCGACTCCAAAAGACAGTTTTCCGTATATACAGGAAATCTCGGCAACTCCGGTCCGGGGAGAACGCAAATCTCGTGTCGATCCTATTACCTACCCTTGCCTCGTCGAAGTTCGCGTCAGTGGAGAAGGGAACGCTCCGCATCCGAAAACAAACGCCTCGCTGATCGGATCGGTAGTGAGTCTGAGACTACGATATGTGAATCACCGAATTACGAATGATGAGGACTGGAAATACTGCGAGGTGGAGATGAAGGATGACCAAACTGGATTGACAGTATTCAGCCATTTGATATTATCACAACATGGTCCCGTCTTGAGGAGTCGATCAAGTGTTCGCAACGATTCGCCTCGCGATACGATCATTCATCAAGTCTCCAGCCTTTCAGTCGGTGGTGTGACGGCTACGAAAGATTGGTGGGACACATACGAGATGTGGATCGCTAAAAACTCTTGGTTCCGTGAAGCGCAATGGCAGAAGAAAACTCTACCGGATCTCGGTCTGGACGATTTTGGATTCTCGTTCTTGGAGCCTGAAATCAGGGATTCAAAAGCTTTTCACGCTCTTTCGAATCGAAGTACTTTCACTACTCTAGGTCATCTACCTATGGGTATGCTCAAGCATCACGATGGATCGGATTTATGTCTATGGCAAATAGAAAACAGTGGTGCTTGGAGGTCAGAGATTGGGGATCTGGGAAAGAGCATGTATATCGCGACTTCGGGTCCGGAAGCTGCTGGACATGATTGGAGGTTGAAATTACCGCCAAGGGAGACATTTACTTCCTGCTGGACGGCAATGGTACACCTTGAAGGAAATGTGACCAGCGATGACGCCTTCGCTGCGTTGACAACATACCGACGAAGCATCATCCGCCCTCATCCCGATCATGATCATATGCCAATCATATTCAACGATTACATGAACTGTCTCATGGGCGATCCGACCGAGGACAAGATCTTGGCGTTGATCGAACCCGTTGCAAAATCGGGCGCCGAGTACTTTGTGATTGATGCTGGATGGTACGCGGATGATTCAGACTGGTGGTACGATGTAGGTGAATGGGAGCCTTCGAAAAAGAGATTTCCGTCTGGATTCAAGAAACTCCTCGACACCATCCAGGAAGCGGGCTTGAAGCCCGGGTTATGGATCGAGCCGGAGGTCATTGGGGTCAACTGTAAACTCTCGAAACCCCTTCCTTTGGAATCTTACCTTCAGCGAGACGGTAATCGCATAGTCGAGGCCGGGAGGTATCACCTTGATTATCGACATCAAGCGACTCGGGATCGCATGGACAGTGTGATCGACCGACTTGTGAATAGCCTTGGAGTCGGATACTTCAAATTCGACTACAACATCCAACATGTACTCGGTACCGATGTCGATTGCTTCAGTCCAGGTGAAGGACAGGCCGGACATAGTAAAGCCTATCTCGCCTGGGTTGGTCGACTACTCGATCGATATCCTGAGTTAGTCATCGAAAACTGCTCAAGTGGTGGTATGAGGATGGAATACGCCATGCTTGGTACCCATACCCTTCAATCTACTAGTGATCAACAGGACCCGGTTCATTATGCCGTCATTGCAGCTGCGATCCCTACTGCCGTCTTACCGGAACAAAGCGCTTCATGGGCGTATGCACAGCCAGATTGGCCCGACGAGATAAACGCTCTTACCGTAGCCAATAGTCTCCTTGGTCGTATACACCTAAGTGGTCGACTGGACGCTCTGTCGTCTCCACAGCTGGATTTAGTATATGAAGGCATGGACGTGTATAAGGGTTTGAGGGGTCATCTGCGAAAAGCTACACCCTTTTGGCCTTTGGGACTGCCTACCTGGAAGGACAAGTGGCTAGCACTAGGAATGAAGTGTCACGATGAGGGAATAGATCGGGCGTATATCACGGTGTGGCGGCGAGGTGGAGACACGACCTGTCGACTCCCTTTCCAATTTTGGCGAGACAAGGCGGATGTCAAGGTCAAGTTGCTTTATCCTTCGAAATTCGAGGCTGAGGGCAGCTGGGACAAAGGCGGTCTTGGAGTGACTGTTCCCGAAACCACTTGTGCTAGGTTGTTTCAGCTCGATGTGTAGAAACTGCCTATGCATACATGTATCGTCTGTATCACGACGGTATAAAAAAGCGTCGGTGGGATGTCACCTTGCCTGAATCTCGAATAACGTGTGTGGTACATCTAGACAGCTCTAAGTTCACGAGATAAACTTGATGCGCCCTTCTCTTCAGGCTGCTATGCCCGAGTTGAGACAAGGACAGTGGGTTGTGGTGAAACGCAATCATGTATCCTATCGAGATTACCAGTGCCACATTCCCTTCCTTCGGCTATTATGCGGTTAGATACGTGGTCTGTGCGTTCTGTTTATGTGTTTAGGTTTTACCCTGAGGGAAGGAAGAGAAACGTGGCATTTGAATTGTTGAGGGAAGAGAAGTGAATCATAATTGGAGTAGAGTGAAGTAGAGTAGAGTATACAGTATCACATCCTATTCTACACTGCTCACCACCACAACAAACAATAATAACAAACAGCCGACTAGACACACGTATGGCATCAGCAGCTACCGCTCTACCACTCCCAACGAATCAGGACCGGATACGAATACGGTCACCTTCACCTCAGAATCCTAATCACGTCACGCGACCATCAGCCTCAACATCTACATCTAGGACGCGTCAAGCTACACGACCAGGTAGTCTGCGGCGATACAGCTCGAGCGAGAGTAAAGAGAACGAACCGGTACTCGAGAAGGAGATGATGGCCGGAATTGCTTCACCTGGGAAAGTAAATGGGAGATTGCAGTCGGAGGAATACGAGATGAATGGGAAACCTGGAGGTTCAGATTCAGAGCAATCGACAATACGAGCTAGAAGAGCGGCTGCTAGTCCCGGGACTGGTAAACATCAATCGGCGGATCCTCTATATAATGGTCTACCGACTTTACCTACGATAGGCGACGATGATGATATCGTTTTATCGTCAGGTCCATCCTCACCTACATCTGGTCGACCACCACCACCTGCACCTAGTGCTCGAGCTGGATCTGATCCTAATTATGGAAATATTGCTGGCTCTGGCACGAGAAAGAGGAGAAGTAGTAGCATCAAGAGGAAATTGAGTCCAGGAGTAACTCCTCAAAAGGCAGTGGATTGGGAAATCCCGAGAAAGGCTTTCCACTCGTCTATAGGTACGCACTTCTATCATGCTTCGTATTGTATCTGCTGACTGCCCAGGATTCGTGACCCTTTTCCTTTGGTTCATGGACCCACCATCGGTCAAGCCTCTTATCACCGTCCTATCCATCGGACTGGTCGCTGTACTCACTCTCGACCTATTCCGCCTAAAATACCCAGCATTCGCAGAAGTTTGGGAAAATTACTTTGGATTCTTGATGCGAGAGAGTGAACGAGATCAAATCAATGGAGTGGTTTACTACCTCGTCGGCGTCATTTTCGTTTTGTCCATCTACCCACGAGATGTGGCCGTCGTATCTATCCTCACGTGAGCTTTCTCCCTCACTCCGTCTGACCAAGCTGACGAACAGCCTTTCATGGTCAGATACTACTGCTTCGACTATTGGTAGACTTTGGGGTAAATATACTCCACCTCTCCCTGCCCATTTCCCTCTCGTCCCAGCAATCCGATTCGCACCCCGAAAATCCCTCGCTGGATTCTTGGCAGCTACCGTAACTGGCTTTCTGATTTGTATGACATTCTGGTCTCGCGGATCTCATGGCAGCTGGAATATTCTAGATGGCTCGTTGGCTGGATTGATTGTTACCTCAGTTGTGATTGGAGTAGGAGGAGCAGTGGCGGAGGCGTTGGATTTAGGATTGGATGATAATCTCACTCTACCGATTCTTTCAGGGGCGCTCATGTGGATCTGGTTGTCAATCACCAATCTCCTCATTCGCTGAGGTATCTGTACCTCGGACCGGGCAACAACACCAAAAAGGATGTAACAAGTCGAAATGTTAGCTTCGCTTCGCTACCCAGAATCCCAGAACTTATTACGAATAGAATTATCATGACCGCTTCCTCTCGGCTTAATACGTTGTCTACTGCTTTCATGCATTCATAGTACCAATGACAAGTTGATTTTCGTCAATCGGCGGGAATAACGGTCAGTATCTGTGGAACATAACGCACTGGTGGTCACTTAAGTCGGCGTATGACTGACCTTTGGGACCGTCCTTCGTTCGATCCTCTTGATGCTGTCAAGATGAAAGGACCCTCACTACTCTGGTCCTCTTCTTCATGTGACTCCGATTAGTCTACATATAGGCAAGGCCGGTACTCCAGTTCCTCTATTTACAGCACTAACTTACTTACATTTTCCTAGTTTTCCGATAAAATGCCACATACATCCCTCTCATCTACCATGATCCCATTGACCTCTTGGCGAACCTCGAGCTCACCGGGTCAGTGTCCGACCTCTACCTCGACCTGGGGGACACGAACGAGAATACCCGATTCGACGCGAGGAATGGCATCGATTGATGAGGTGCCGCCGACCAGCGATTACAAACAAGGTGATTCACCCCCTGATCATTACTTGCGATACTAATATTCCCAGAAATGACAGATGAGATTACCAAAGTACGAACCAAAATCAATCCTCATGTCTCCCGATACCAATTCTCAAGACAGAATAATACTACTCCACACCCAAGCTCGGTCTACGCAGTCAGGGTAAGTGTTGCATTGACAGAACTCAGCGATATCATGCAATCACATCATCCCTCAACCATTGGTCAGATGGATGAAAAATCTTTCCTCAGAGCCGAGAAAGCGGTTGATACACTTCGACACACCCACCTCAAACTCCATCAACAATCTCTTTTATTCCCAAATCGACCCCATGTCGATATGGGTTTGTCGTCAGCTTATCAAAAAGGTCAATCTTACTTACTCTCGGTGTCTGGGAAGGATCATGTCGATGCTTGACTCTGGCAATTTATCAACCGACATCTCACTCGGGATGGTCCTGGACTTTCACAGATGATTGAACCTGGTTCATCTAGGCAAGCATGGCCCCCTACGTCAAGAACTATGACCGAGACCCGATCCTACCTATCACCCAAAAGGACATGGTTTGGTGAGCCCGAGATCGAGTTCGATGGATGTAAGCATTCTGTACGGGAGGTTAGACAGATGCATAGGGATTGGGCTATCGAGGAATTGTTCAAGAATGAAAATGGGATGAATGAGTGGCAGAAGTCGTTGATCAGATCGGCAGTCGAGAAGTCTGGTGGAGTTGTTCCAACAACTGCTAGTGAAGCAGGAAGATTCGTTCCGGAAGAGGAAGAGGTGTACGTGATAGAGTCAAATTCTGATGACGAGGTGTGAATGGTCGTCTGGCCCCATGGTGAGCTGGAAGGAATCATGAGGCTCGGTGTACGGTCTATTATTCGGGATTTGGAAGACACAAATGAGTTGTGATATGCATAGTGATCAGCATCCTGTTAGACCATGGACAAGTCATGTATCCGGTCCATCGAGAAAGGCTTTTAGATCCCTCTGTCTTCCCCTGACCCCTTTGACATTGTCTCCAGCTATCTCGACTTCTTTTGCCAAGAGAGCCCGTATCCTAGGGTTGACTTTATGCATTTCTCCCTCGTTCTCTTGTAGTGCTTCTCGTAGCATCTGACATGTTCGCAGATCGCGGGCGAATGTGAATGTCTATCGTCAGCTCTCTTTCCGCTTTTCCTCGCTTCAGATAACCCTTTCCGCGCTTTGTTGCTCTTTTTCGCCGTGCCCCTTTCCCTTGCCCGACTGAGCCTTTTCGAAGGTCTGACCAACCGCGAGGGAGATGACTTACCGGTAGATTACCAACTCCCAATTGCGTAGCAGCAATACTCCAAGTACTCATTAATACCAAATCCACCACAGCATTAGCCACATAATCCTCGACGCCTTCCACTCCACCCTCGACACCCCTCAACTCCTTTGTACAGAATCTCCTGATCAATTCCTCTGCGCCTTGGACTGGTGATGAGTTTGGATCCCTGATCAGGAGGGATATATCGTATATCGCTTTGTGGAGAAACGTATCCCCTTCGGACATAATGAGGATTTGAAGGTAGGAAGATAGTAGGGATGAGGATGATGAGGCGGGTAGGAGGGATTGATCGATTGCGATTTTTAGCTATGATATGTCAGCGTAGTTTTGGTTGTATCTGAGGTAGCATACGTTAGATCCTGGACGTCAGCTTTGCCTTGTCGGATCATGTAGAGATAGCTGACTCAGCGCCTTCAATGTAGCTTTGGTCTCTTTCTTTTCGAAATCTTCATCGTCCAGGTAGTTCACATAGCGACTCAGCGCTCCAATTAGAAGAATCACAATATCTCTATGACTCTTGCCAATCCTTCCAGCGTATACTATTGGAAACTCTCCCGCGTTCTTTTGAAGCAGTAAGTGGAACGCATGATCCCGTACCCGCATGATAAATTCGATGTCATGTTTATCGATTGCCTTATACAGCTCATAAGCCTGAGGTGGGTGTGTAAAACCTTGTGTTGGTCCAGATGATGAAGATGCTCTTTCTTTTCCCTTGCCCTTTCCGGTTGTCCAAAATGAAGTATTCTTGGCGTTTTGACGTTCAACTTCAAATTGCTGATCTTGAAGTGCTTCTGCCAGTTCCCTCTCTTTAGCTATCTGCCGTGTTTGACGGTCTAATTCAAGCTCTGAGGAAGCTTGAGATTCTTTCATGAGAGACGAAGTCGTTGGGAGAGCCATGATGGGGATCGGAGAGGGCGGGAGGTGGTCACGAGCGGGAGAACGGGGGTTCGGAGAGTAGTGGAGATCGGAAGTCGAGGGGCGTGGCTCGAGGAGGGCGACATCGGAAGGGGTCGCCGAGTGATCAGGTCTGCTGGGTATCATCTTGAGTCTCTTCCTTTAGTTTCTAGCGAGGCTCCTAAGGCTTTATGGAGGTATATAGATATAATAAGATGAAGTACAGCATGGTATGCCGAGTAGCCGAAGGTGGAGGCCCACTTTTGCAACAATTGGATCGACTGGTTGGGAAAATCATTATCCTATAAACATTCATCTACTCCTATACAGCATGTCGACCACCAACGAGATCACATTGCCAGCGCCGGCTGAGTAAGTCGTGCTTATGACAGCTGAGGCGGACAGAAAGTGAAGCTGACGATAGCTTCCACGTCCATCTACGTCAAGGGGCCATGTCCAAGCTTGTTACTCCCCATGTCTCCCAGGGAGGAATCAAGACCGCCTACGTTATGGTGAGTGGCATCAGCGACCCCTTCAAAATGATTAAGCAGTACTTGACTGTGTTCTGGACCACGAGCCAAGAGTGCTTTGCGTGGTAGATGAGACGCAGAACTGACTCGTAGCCCAACCTGGTCCCACCCCTCACCTCAACGGAAGCGGTCCTATCCTACAGATCAGATCTCGAAGCCATAGATCCATCAGTCGAATATCTAATGACTCTCTACCTCCATCCGGATGTTACACCCGACGAGATCCGAAAAGCAGCCAAAGCGGGCATCAAGGGGGTCAAGAGCTATCCTAGAGGAGTTACCACCAATTCTGGTAGTGGAATTGAAAACTATGAGGTTTATTACCCCGTTTTCAAAGCTATGGAGGAGGAGGGAATGGTATTAAATCTCCATGGAGAGGTGCCTAGTGATCATGAGAAGGTACGTTGTTAGCTCTGCGAGGTACATGCTGTGAGATGATAAGGCTAATGGGTAGAATATCTCGATCCTGAATGCCGAGAAACACTTTCTTACCCACCTCACCAAAATTGCAACTTCATTCCCCAAACTCCGGATCGTTCTTGAACACGCAACCACGTCCGAAGCAGTCGAAGCAGTCCTCTCCCTACCATCCAACGTCGCATGTTCAATCACAGCCCATCACCTCGAACTTACTATCGATGCTGTTCCAGGCCAACCATTCCATTTCTGTAAACCCGTCGCTAAAGAGCCTAAAGATCGGGACGCGCTAAGAAAAGCTGTATCGAGTGGTAATCCCAAGTTCTTCTTAGGGAGCGATTCAGCGCCTCATCCAATCAATGCCAAGACGGCTAGAGTGGAGGAGTTTGGGGAACCAGTTGGATGTGCTGCTGGAGTTTATACTTCTTCGATCCTAGTCCCCTTGGTTGCTACTTTATTGGAGAGTTTCGGAGCTCTTGATATATTGCAAGGATTCGTTAGCGATAACGGAAGGAAGTTTTATGGAGTACCAGCGAAAGATGGCGAAACTGTAACGTTGAAAAGGGTTGAGAAGGGAGGAGGGAAAGTACCGGGGTTGTTGAGAGGTGAGGGCGCTGAGGTGGTCCCTTTCTGGGCGGGCAAGGAACTTGGTTGGGAGATTGCATAGGTGGTAAGGAATTGGATTGAGATCAGTAGAAGTCAGTCACAGCATGAAACCGATTCCGTCTGATCATACGTCACTAGCTGGTCTTTACAGACCGATACTGGGTAACCGGGACTTCGAGTTGTACGCTTGGCCGATAGGTTTCACCATACTCAAGATCTACTCACTACAACGTTCAAGAATCTCCTATGTATATACCAGCCACAACAGACTGAGCTTTCCCCCTAACATCCATGATCATCTCTTTGACCGGTGCACTCAATTCAGGTCCACTATCCCGTTCACAAACACTGAAAGTCTTGCCATCCCATACCAACCCCACCCCACGCTGGTACTCCCTGGCTAAATCTACCACCCACCTCAGCAACGCAGCGACTTTATTTACCGTATCCTGCCTTTCCTCATGTATCCGTTTCGGAACTTCATCCTTGAGTACATTATAGTGGAGGAGTGGGAATTTGAAGTCCCCATATTGATGTCGAGCGTAAATGACATGAGGAGTTTGGGAGAAGAACATTTGTGGGTAATGATATTCAGCATCGAATACGTCATTGTAGTGCTTCGTCTTTATCGATAGACATTGATCTTGCGTTGGTGGCTTCAAGTTGCTATGTCGTATCCGAATTGTTTGGCCGTTGTATACAGGATCATCGAATTCCAATCCGTCCATGGTTGATACCCCGTCTGTGGTCATGTCGTCAAACAACTCAGCTGCACCAGAGTCATATCTTGCCCAATCTTGTTTAGTAGGTTTGAAAGCGGGAGTATCGAATTTCACCAACAACTTCAATCCCCCAAATTGGTACGATATAATTCGATTACAACCGGGAGTACGATCACTTCCGTCCAATATTTTCCGGGTAGTCGCCTCCTGATATGACTGTCTATATCCAATTGGAGGATTAGTAATTTGCTTTCGGACGGGTTCGAAACGCTCCAAAATGACTAAACCGGGGTTATCACCACAATTGATATATTCAATATCGATCCTCCAAGGGGAAGTATGGTGATTATCACTTTGTCTCAATGCCGACCAGAATTTTCGGAGGTTATTCCGACCAGTCACTAGGTCAATATCGTGGAGGATATCAGGGGAAGTGAGAGACAGGAAAAGTGGTTCGAGGGTTGATAAAGATGGAGGAAGAAGTGCGGAGGTATCTGCGTATCAGCTCGGATCGAAATCGCTGTTATATGAGCTCACAATCGGGAAACTCTTCGTAATTGTCTATATCCTTATCATGAGTCAATTTGCCGACTTTCTCAGGTGGATCCCAGATATCGGGTACAGCTACCTGTCAGCTCATAGAGTTCTCCAGCATTGATATTACGGTACTTACCGGGAACAGCCAAAGTTGCGACTCCCTCACCTTCAATCCACTTGTAGCTTCCAGCGTACTCGACACCCTTGATCTCCTCATCCTCTCTGACCTCCAAATCGGATACTCTCAAGTTGACAACCTTCTCGCCTAGGGAATGGAATAAAACGGCAATCTGAGAGAACAAAGGTTGTACCAAAGATCTCCTCGATGGACCTGGATTACTCGACCCTTTGGAACGCAGATTCGTCTTTTGTCGCCTTAGATTTTCGTTTTGCCACCACGTACTATCGTCTCTGGTTTTATCGATCTTCCGGCGTCGACTTTCCTGAGTCTGCCAGAATAAGGTATCATCCCGAGGCAGATGTAAAATTTGTCGAGATACTGGAGGGACATATCCCCCTATCCTTTCAATGAGAGGCCGAACACTGGAAGTGAGCTTGACTTGTGGTCCGAGCCTTTCGATCAGCGGTAATGATCCAGAAGGTTTGGGCGGTAAAGGAGCGATGGCGATCTTGACAGATTCCCATTCTTGAATCGGAAGAGGAGTATGAGATCGAGTAGAGGAATCGGATTCCGAGATTGTACTCGTACATGTACGAGCGAGATTCGTCGAATCTGTATACACCGCTGAAGCGGAGTTCAGGTCCTCCTCTTCGCTATCGGGATCAAAATCATGCTCGGTCCCTGAGACTAATGCGATAATAGACCTCCCTTCAGTGGTCTGTGATGGTGCAGTTGCGGTAGTAGAGAAGTTCCCATGTCCTCTTCGCACTGATTGCGATTCAACCAGGATAGATCGAGTCTCACTAGGTGATTGAAGGCGAAGATGTCGCAAACCTAGTATCGTTCCTTCGAATAACGATTCGCGTGGGAGAGGCCCTACGAGGAATTGTGCTGATTCAGACGGGGAGGGAGTAGAGGTTCGAGAATGATCAAGAGGAGTAGATCGTCGATGTGGTGGAATGTACATTTTTTGATTCGCCATATTGATGTTTGGGTATAATCAGTGTATTGCCAAGACTGTCAATATTGCTTAATTTTACAAGATCAAGGTGGAAGAAGACATTGATAGAGGGATATGGGGGCACAAGATCAGGTATTTGGCTTGGGCGAGGAGAGAGAATGGCGGGGTCGGGGGGGAAAAAGAGAAAGAGAGAAAGAGAGAGAGAGAGAGAGAGAGAGAGAGAGAGAGAGAGAGAGAGAGAGAATCCAAACCTGTGAGAACGGTTCCAGGTAACGCACAGACCTTTTCCCGAATTACGCTCAAGCTGAGCCTGGATCGGTGCCCGATAAACGAGTTGCATGGATTAAACATCGTTGAAAAAGTTAATGAACACCATCTAGATCTAATTTCGCTGATGGAACCAACAAGCGATCCGCAGAACCGATCAATACACTACATACTATATCCATCAGCTCCTTACCATGACCATTCAGAGGGCTCGGAACAGAGACGTACCTCATTACTGAAATGATCCTGAATTCGTGCCCACCTCCTGGGTCTGCTGTTGCTTCGAGCAGTTCACATCTCAAGATATGGTCCCCTGGAGATAGATCATTTCGGATAGTGATCCCTCTGCTCGTCAGTCTATAGCCCTTATCCGCCATCACTTCTTCACCAGATCGGGTCGAAAGACAAATGCAGGAACAACGTAACACGTACCGTCCGATATTGTAGATTTCTTTCCAATAAGCAATGATAGTCACCCCCTGATCCCTATCTCCATCGACCCAACAGAATACACTGCCCAGCCCAAAAATTGCAGAACGGAGATAATGCAGTTGAACTGTTCCTAGAGCAGTGGAGAAGTTTATACCGATTTTGGAATGTGGTCGAGTGGCTCGGATGTAGTTCTGATAATCAGCCTCAATCTCCTTACACTGTATTCCAAGATAGTGTGTAATGAGTAAAGGTGGTGACAATTACCTTCTTTTCCCAATTCCAATTCTCCCTGTCCCGTCAGTCAAGTTGGAGGACCGAAAGAGGGCACATACCATCCCTCATTCTCCACTGGGACAAGCTTGTGCTTTAGCCCATTCGCTGACAAACACATGGGCTTAAGTGGCGGGACAACGACATCAGGATCGTATTTCTGCATCAACAGTTGCTACCATGACATCAGCTCCGAGCTCTGAAACCTTATTTTGACAGGAATTATGAGTGATAAGAGAGAATAGAGGGAGATGTGAGCCGGAATGTATCGTAATGAACGTACTCTTGGGAGAGGCGTTACTGGGTAGACCTCATCCATATTCCTACTTGAGACTTCACCCATCTCACAGATGTTCATGTTGATATATGCGTTGACTAATTCTGCCATTCTTCGATGCCCATTTGCAGATAACTATCATCAGTCCCGTCCGTTTCCCCGACAGCATCTCTTCTGATGAAGAAGGACCATGAAGGCAGTATATAAAGGAGAATCGTGGATACAGGAGGAACGTGCAGGATATGATAAAGGGGTTTGAGAAGGAGGAAATGAAGAAACTCACATGCCTTAGATCCGTATTCCCAATCTTGGGATTATCATTACTATGATCATCACTTCCCACTACGAAGAATTCCTTGACTTTCTCGATATCTCCCAGGACGTCATTGAGGAATGGACCTCGGACTGATATAGTTGGGATATCGTAGAACTGGTTAACACCCGAATGCTTCTTGTCACCTGGATTGTCGAGGATGAGGAAAGAGCAGGTAGGTGACTTACCATATCGCCTCCTAGAGCTAGTTGACGGAACATTAGGGCGAAGATGCTGGGCGTTAGCGTTAAATGTAACATTGATCGTATGCGAGAGAAGAGGAAGCATACAAAGCCAGAGTGAGGCAGGACAGGTGGAACGAAAGACGTACTGCAGATTGATGATAGCAGGTTTATTCGGTAAATCCAACAAACCACGGAGTAGTAGCTCATAATTGTTCATACAACCAGTGTACCTGTTATCAGCGCGCTTTCCCAGTGCTTGTAGAATAGGGTATACAGCTCATCGTTTATTGCTATCATCAGTATGAACCTTGTTGTCACGAAAGAGACTTACACATATCAATCAAGACCAAATCCATCTCCTCAGGTACATGTTCTCCGAAACACATTGAAAAGTAATCCGTCCCTGCGTATCAGTCCTGCCTGCTTCGCTCGACTAGACTTGATGAGATCGGGATAGACAAAAACCATACCGGTCGCACCCTGTGCTCCATTTACGAACCCATTCCTACCATTTCCACCTGCTTCTCCGATTACTTGACCATTAGGTGCTGGGAATAGGGAATCGAGGTGGTCGAATATAGCTCGGTTCATGTTCAGAGGGGTTGTTGGTTCTTTCCATTCATAAAGGTTATTGTGGTGTAGACCGTGTCCTGCTGATACTGTTGATGAGCGCGTTTCTTTGAATATCATTGCAAAGACGAGGGGTCGCGTCGTCAAGGGAAGTGTCCCAAGGGTACATACCAGAACCACCGACTACTCCCACCGTAAATCCCTCTCCTCTCTTTGCCTTCGCTAGGAACCTCTTCAATCTCATCTCAGTTCCCCTATACCAGATAGCTTGACTCAGTCTTCCCTCACTAGTTATCAGCAGTGATTTGGTATCGGAGTCAAGGGTCAAAGGACTTACCCAAGCTCCTCACATAGGGTATTATTAGCAGTACACATTCCACACTGTTGTGTCTTCGGCTTCAAGCTCAATTCATGTAGATGCAACTGCTCATTCCCTTGTCCCTTGCCTCTCAGCCATGGCTCATTCCCGCTCCATTTGTCGGGTAAGATGCCGAGGTTGATGTCGAGAGTACTAAATGATCGCGAGTCGAGTAACAGGAAAGTGAGGATGAAGCAGTTAAAGCATAGTGCGAGGGTAAGGTAGAGTTTACTTCGCGTTGCCATTATCTTGGAAACTGATGGAGGTGTATGTAGTAAGCTGAATGAATACTGTATCGATGTCAGTGATCACTCCAGGTGTGAAGTGTGCATGTACGCGAATCCAAATTTAAGTTGAATTACGGTCAGGGGTAAAGGAAGATTGGGGTATGTGTACCGTTCGTTTCAGATTGTAGGTATAATTGAAATTATATCCTTCATCCTATTCATATCGATCCCATACTATCCCGTGTTAAGTAACATGTATACCTTTCTCTACATGTGAGATCGCCTTTGACAGCACAGCTTCAGATATACATTCATTCTGATGAAGCGATGATCAGCGTTGAATTGGATCCTAGATTGTGCCTCTTCTTTGAGCCGATTTTCGATGTCGTGCTCAGTTGAAAAGGATCGCAAACGACTACGCGAGATCATGACATCTGAGCAGGTTGAGCTGGAGTCGTTGTGGATGCGTACGAGTATTGACAAAATGCTACCACCCAACTTGCCATCCTGCTATCTTATCTTGCAGATCGGGTCAATGCGTATGACGTGGCAATCTACAGACCACGTGGATATCAGTTCCCCAGATATTTCAAGCTGTCGAGAGTCAACTATTTACTGCTAGTACTCCATATACTCATTCAAACACCATGTCACAAGCACCCATCGGTGAGCTATCCACGCTCTGATGTGAGGGCAAGCAGCTTACAAATAGCCCTACTATCCGTCTACGACAAGACCGGCCTTCTTCCCTTTGCGAAGGGGCTTAAGGAAGCTGGATTCAGACTCCTCGGAAGTGGAGGTACTGCCAAGCAGATCCGAGAAGCTGGTATCGAAATTGAGCAAGTGATCGCCATTTAATACAAGGGATTGTAAACTGACAGATAGGGATGTTTCTTCCATCACCAAAGCACCCGAAATGCTAGGTGGTCGAGTCAAGACCCTTCATCCTGCTGTTCACGGAGGTACGTCGGCCGAAAGATCAGGCAATGATGAATTAATGCCCAGGAATCTTATCTCGAGAGATCGATTCCGACTTGGCCGACTTGGCTACCAACAATATCTCTCCCATCACCCTAGTCGTCTGCAACCTTTACCCATTCGTTCTACAGACCGCAAAGCCCGACTGTACACTCGAGGGAGCTATTGAGGAAATCGATATTGGAGGTGTTACACTCTTACGAGCCGCAGCGAAGAATCACGCTCGAGTATCTATCATCTCGTCTCCATCCGACTACGACCTTGTTTTACAGGAATGGAACAAGAGTGGGAAAGTCTCGGATGAGACCAAGAGAGGATTAGCTCTAAAAGCTTTCGAAAGCACCAAGAGCTACGATGAGGCTATTTCGGACTACTTTAGGAAAATGTACTCCAGTGTTGGAGTTGAGGAGGGATCTAAAGCTGGTGCCGGTGTTGAGGTTCAAAGGATGGCATTGAGGTACGGAGCGAACCCACATCAGAAACCCGCTCAGGCATTTGTCGAGCAAGGAGAGATGCCCGTCAAGAGTGAGTCTCTTGACATATGGTGGTCTTGAATTGTATGGCTGATTTCCAGTTCTATCCGGATCTCCTGGATACATCAATCTTCTCGACGCCTTGAACTCCTGGGCACTAGTCAAGGAGCTCTCCGCTGCACTAGACCTACCAGCAGCAACCTCCTTCAAGCACGTTTCACCAGCCGGAGCTGCCGTCGGTCTGCCTCTAGATGAGAGAGCTGCAAAAGTATTCGGCGTTGAGGACATCAAGAACATGTCTCCTCTCGCATGCGCTTACGCTCGAGCTAGGGGTATGTCATATCTCCTTCCCAAATTGAGAACAGAAGACTTACATCAGGTGCCGACAGGATGTCATCTTTCGGAGATTTCATCGCCCTATCTCATAAAGTTGATACACCTACCGCAAAGATCATTTCAAGGGAAGTGTCTGATGGAGTCATCGCTCCCGGGTATGAGGATGAGGCATTGGAGATCTTGCAGAAGAAGAAGGGTGGGAAATACTGTGTTTTGCAGGTGAGTCCTCTTTTCTTCTGCTTCGTCCTCAACCACGGCCTTTCCCATTTCCTACTCCTCTCGTTCCTCCGCCCTGGCTCCCTCCACTTCCTTCTCCCCCCTGCCGTCCTACGAAATGCTCCGCACATATCGCCTACCTGTCTTTTCGCTCCCGGAGCGGGGAACTCGCTTCGCAATTGCATGCGCCCCTCCTCCTCCAGACGCCCTATTCTCTCGTTTCTTCCGAAAGGATCGTGAGCTAATGATAGATGGACCCCAATTACACCCCTCCCGATATTGAGACTCGTCAAGTGTACGGTATCTCGATGCAACAAAAGAGGAACGACGCTGTTATTGACGCTTCCCTCTTCAAAAACATCGTCACCAAGAACAAGGAGGTGAGTTCCTGAATTCAGTGCACATTCTCGAATAAGAAGTAGGTATTGATGATAGCTACCCCAATCTGCCGTTACCGACTTGATCGTCGCTACGCTTGCATTGAAATACACTCAATCCAACTCTGTCTGTTACGCTCTCAACGGTACCGTTATCGGTCTAGGAGCAGGTCAACAATCTCGAATTCACTGTACAAGACTCGCAGGTGATAAAGCCGATAACTGGTGGTTACGACATCACCCCCGAGTCCTCTCTCTTCCATTTAAGAAGGGAACAAAGCGAGCCGACAAGGCCAATGCTATTGATCTATTCGTCACTGGAGCCGCTTACCAAGCTGAGGGTGGTGAGCGAGCTCAATGGGAGGGATTGTTTGATGAAACTCCTGTTGAATTGACCAAAGAGGAGAAGACCGAACATATGAAGGAATTGAAGGGAGTCTGTTGCTCAAGTGACGCTTTCTTCCCTTTCCCTGATAATGTTCATCGAGCCTACAGGAGTGGTGCTACCTACTTGTGTGCTCCTGGAGGAAGTATCATGGATGAGGAGTGTATCAAGGCGGCGGATGAAAAGGATATTGTGTTTGTTCACCACAACATGCGATTGGTAAGTTAAAAGCCCACACTGAAGCTAGTAGTGCGGCTAGTGCGAGGACAAGACGAGTGAGAGTAAAAGCAGCGCTGACATTATAGTTCCATCACTAGATTATTGGGAGGATTTGGATTCTCATAACGGTAAGAGGTTAAGAAAAAGGTTGTTCAACATATCGTACTGTTTATCGTACAAAAACTATCTCATTCACCTGAGATATATGCATATAGATTCTGACTTACCTTCAACTGTGCAAATTTGTCATCCGTAGCTGGACGATGTTCTCATGCTGATCGTATGGCAGTGAATCAGTCTATCATAGTGACATCATTGTTGTTGTTCAAAACAACTTATTCTTGTACTTTCATTCATTGCAATATGGGCGATACGAGTACGTATGAAGCGATCGTACTCGGTGCTGGACCTGGTGGATTGTCGACTGTAGCTGCATTACTCGATACGGGCATCGATAAGATTTTGTGGATCGATCGAAATTTCAAGGGTGGGAGATTTAATACCATGTACAGGGAGATATCGTCGTTAGTCCATTCCGTCCCTTCTCCGTCCTACCTCTTACTTCTTCGTCCATATCGGACTTGAGTGTTAGTATCTTTCTCCCTCGCTTTGACCTCCAGCAAGATGTTCTGAGAGCCAAGCGCTGTTCGCTGACGGATAGAAATACCAAAACAGGTTTATATCTCGATGCGATTCATACTTCTCAAACTTGTTCTTCTATAATCAAGACGACCCCCGAACCTAATGCCGTTTCCAAATTAGAAGAGATGGACAGGGACGAGACTTGTATGCTGAGCATGGCGGGTGATGTCGTGATGATGCTCACACATGGATTGCTGGAGCAAGAGGGGGTTGAGAAATGTGTAGGAGAGGTAACGAGTGCTGAGCTTAAGGTGGGTCTTCTTCTATGGAAGAACTGAGGCCTATGGTGGTGATTGATTGTTCAGTGGTAGCTGATCTCAGGATGATCAATGGATAATGACCGTGAATGGACGAACCGAATCCGCAGAACAACTGCATCTCTCAACTGGATCTCATCCTCGTCGATTAGACCTACATGACCCATATCCAAAAGTCCAGGTCCTAGATCTGGATCAAGTAATGATCCTCTCCTCGCTCCCCTCGCTCTTACCTACCGACAAACAGTCTGTTATAGGGATCATAGGTAATTCCCATTCAGGTATTCTAGCGGCAATGAACCTATACATCGTCGCTACAGCTGCAACGAAAGAAGAGAAGAGGGATGTGAGAATAATCAACTTCCAGAGGAGGGAGATCTTATTCGCAGAATATAGGGATGATGGGATCGTATGGGATAATAGTGGATTGAAAGGTCGTACGGCAGATTGGGCCAAGGAGCATATGCTCAATTCATACAATGAGCAGGGGGAGAGCGAGAGTCAAGATGGAATCATCAAACAAATCCGATTCGATAAATCGTCCAACTCTGAAGGAGAGATATACGCTCAACATCTACCTCAACTCACACATATGATCTATGCTGTGGGATACGATCGAAACCCTTTACCCTCCATCACGCTCAATGGGACCAATATCAAAGATGGAGATCTCGAATTCGACATGCATTCCTCTGGATTTCATCATGATGGAAAGAAGGTCAAGGGGTTGTATGGGACCGGGATTGCTTTTCCTGAAGAAACTGAAGATCCGGAGGGACATGTTGAAGCTGCTGTTGGGTTTGGGAAGTTTATGAAATTTGCCGAGAGGGTCAAGGGGCAGTGGGGGAAGGTGGCTTGACGTAGGTGTAGCACGGTCACCACGGACGATGGAGAGGGTAGGGCGGCGGGCGCCTGGGGGAGTGTATGCGGACTGGGGAGTCGGAAAGGACGTAAAATCACAGGTCGGTAATGTCACGATTTAGGGTATGGCTGCTTCACTACAATGTCACGAGATGCTTGACGACCGGTCAGGGCTATTGTATGGCCTAGCGTACGAAGTGGAAACCTATATACTTGGATACTTATCATCGACCATATCATATCATCGTTCAATACTTGTCTTCGATCATCCTCCACTGGTCCCATATAACAACAAGGTACATCTCAACAATGCATCGAATCCCACAGTATCAACGACAGCCTATCCCGGAGGGCATGACTGCCGATCTTACCGAACGAGTATCGATCATCTCGTCAGCCAAAGTCACCCCGAACGATAATATTGCATTCAAGTCTCCCAGGCTCGTTGGCGGATACAATTGGATCGGAGCTGTGGATGGAGATGATCTACCTACTATCGCTGTACCTGGTGAGTCTTCAGGGAGGTATCTTGTGATCATGAAATTCGCCGATAATAGGTCTACCTGATGTTTGGATTGGGGATGAAGGTAATCTTGGGCAACTTAAGCCGGATATTCAAATCCCAGGATATCTCGAGTACGCCGATCGTGAGTCTATCTGGTTATCGAGAGAAGAAAGTGGCTGACAATAAGATCACGGCGCCCGACTTCGAAATATTTCTCGAATCGAACCGATCTTTCATGCCCTCGACTCTCCTGCCGACATGTACGGGGTCGAACTCATCACTGATCGCAATTCGTTACGAAAAATATACGGCCTGTTTACTCCTGACGCCATTCATGGCTCTAAACCATTCCGAATTGATGCTCAGAAAGTCGGTAATGTCGTCAGTTTTTCCAGGTGGGAAGATCCAGAGATGAAACGACCCAAATCGCCTCATCCTTTCTGTTATTCCAAGTCGCACGAATTAGCTACTATCGAGCCGCAGCTTGAGGGTGCGGTATCATGTCATAGGACGGTGAGGTATGAATTTGGGGGAATCGAAATGATGGTCCGATTCGAACTTGATGCAGTCACCGAAGCTGCACCTAAAGTTCAATCGAAGAAGGCTGGAAATGGTGATACCGACTCATTGGCTGTTGCGATGCGAGATATATCCGTTAAAAGTACCTTGCTGCCTCTCCCTAGACACTCGGAGATTAAAGCTGGAATTAAAATTCATCAAACCTCCTACCCTTCCCCACCTTTATCTTCATTTATAGAAAAGAAGACTCGTTCCATTGATGGCGAATTGGATTTTGTCGATATATACGGTCAACTTGTCTTTTCTCAAACTCCTCACCTCTACATCGCTCGACATAATCGAGGATATTTCTCAACATTAGAGAAAGTCTCGCTTGGTCAAGGAAAACTGAGGGATATTGAGGAAGCGACCAAGGGGACGATGGGGAAATGCGCTGGAATGATCAAGGAAATGATGGATGTTGTGGATGAGTTTGGAGAATGTTCGTTTGTTTGGAAGGGGGAGGGGAGTAATGTTGAGGTTTGGATAGGTGAGGCGCAAGTTGAGTTGAGTGAGGAGGCTAGGGAGATGTTATCTACTGCCTAATCCTGTGGACGAATCACTACATACCATCGAGAACCGTATTATATACTTGCTATGTATGCAATTGCTTGACCTATCCATGCTAGCCTGCCTCACCACCTCTGTAGAGTTTGCATACAGCTGCATGAGTCTATCTGGCCGACACCTCAAGCTTACCCCCACTCTATCTCTACTTGCCACATTCACCACGTTTACCCCAGATTCCAATGGATTTCCCCCCAACCTCATCGCGTCCACCGGTTACAGCACTCTACTTTGTTCACTTACACCTCTATCATACTCTTTACCAATGCCTAGCTCAGTCACAAGCATACATAGGGTCAGATAACACACCCTTCACATCAGACATGCCGCCAGTCAATGCGACAAATCCTACCGGGGGAGTAGTCCGCCCACATCCTCAAGCTCCTTTCAACCCTACCGCGGACCAAGCTACTTTTCGGGACTTGCTGTTATTCGAAGAACGGTTAAAGATGAATGCGGAAATGTTGAGGAAAAGGAGGAGGCGATATAGTGGTGAGCTATCTCCTCCCTCCAGTGCCGTGGATTGCGAAGCTGACGATTAGCATTCCTCTGGATATTTATTGGGTTATTAGTTTTTATGGCTTATCGCTTAATGTTTATACCACCTCTTGTATGGTATTTATTGTCGATGGGGACTTTCGAGCTGATAGATAGAATCCACTATTGCTAAGAGCACTACAAGCTTCGCTTACTGTCGTGTTTATGACCCTCGCTTTATTCTTTGCTAGTGGTATGTATGAGGAGAAGATTCGCTATGCGCACAGGTAAGCCTCAGCTACTGCTCACCTGAACTGTATCCCCATTGATGATGCTCTTTCTCCTCCACGTACCTGCGTATACCTGAGAGCTCGCTGATCAGATAGCTATATCAACCACTCGAATAAGCAATTACGACCACTGAACATGTATTTAAACATGCGTCTACCTCGATTTTCCCTTTTAGCATATTTACCATGGTACAATCCGTCCATATCGACTTCAAATCCGACTCCCCAGACCCAATCCAAAGTAGCTCGCCGCCCATCAACCAATACAGTCATGGCTACGATGCCGCTATCCTCCAACCCCCGTGGCGAGCTTATATTTTCTTCAAGAGTCGATAAATCATTTCGAGAAGGTTATGAGCGTTATCGTGCTGCGTTCGAGCGACGTCGAGAAGAGAAACAGAGGGAAGAGAGAGGAAGGAGCTGGAGACCATTGGGGATATGGGGAAGGACGGAATCACCAATGCGTGTGGGTGTTACCCCAACCCCGCCATTAAGTCGGAGGGGTACTCCACCGCCTAGTGCTTCTCTTAGTTCCAGGGGAGGAAGGGCACCTAGTCCTGGTGTTGTAGGAAGAGCAAGTGGGCTGAGAAGTGAGGGAGGATTGGATGAGAAGAGGGAAAGATCGGATAGCTATAGTTTTGTTCTGGCAGGTCCGGCAAGTAGAGAGCCGTCTCTCAGGCCAGATCGATAGGTATGCAGTCTTGCTTCCCGGATCCGTTGGCGAGTCAATCGGGAATAGGCGAATGCGATGGTGGATTATGGGTATCGAGAGCTAAGCTAAAGACTGATAGTGTTTCATAAAACGATCGTCGTGAGTGTGTTCATGTTGGAGTCTAATTACAGGTCTATTCTCTATACACATCAAACATCTATTCTACGTCACTTCTTCGTTCCATCTAGATCATATTCTCCACCACCCTGCATTCGCCTTTTCAGCCCATCAGACTATACTCGCTGATACATCAATCCGGCCTGTGAACTTCCCTTGGAAGCAGTATCGACCCTATCCATCTCATGTCCTCGTAAACCAGAACTAGTGGCGCCGACAAAGTCCCTCTGTTCGCCTAAGATCTGAGGAGGCCAGATAAACATCCAGACAGCAATACCGAGAACGAGGGGAAGAGTGTCGAGCACGTAGAACCAGAATTCGACCGTTCGGAGTGGACCATCGTATCCTTGGGAAAACTCGGCTACTCGGAAAATACATCGGATCTGAGATTAGCTGACGGTCAAACAGCGAAAGATGGGAAGGGGAAGCTTACGAGAATACCGATAGCTGACCATAGGAGGGCGTAGTAGACTGTTCGCCAGTCCTCTTTCCAACCGAGCTTGACGTCGATCAAAGTTCCTGATCCTCGTCGAGATTGGACCATACTGGACCATTTGTGGGGGTACTTCCTTCGACTAACCGTCAGCTCAACCGTGACAAGAGACCGAACACACTTACAGCTTGAACCCAAAGACGAGGGTGAGGAGTGTAAAGATACCGAAAGAAATAGTAGCGAAAATCAAACCGATCAATGCGATCTACTTATCAGTCATACATCTACCTCTAGAGTAAGCTTTGAACTTACCCAATGTCCGATATCCGCCATCGATTGACTACCGGCAGTCATACCACCTCCACTGGCTTGAAGGAAGAATGTAATGACGTCTGACCAGACAAACAGTCGAACAATAATCCTTGATTTTAGAAAGAGACAGTCTTCAGCTTCAAGCCATGATGCAAGTCGGGGTAGGATGACATAGGAGTTGGCGAGGAAACCACATGGGGATAAGAGGATACACTGGATATTAATCGGTTACTCTGCTTTGGAGGATGAAGAGTGAAGCTTACCATGTATTGCATGATGTAAATACCCAAAGAGCCAGGATCATTGGTCATGGGTATCCTAACCCCGAAACCAACCAGCATGACTACTGATGAAATACAAAGGACCAACATGTATTTCTTGCCATGTCGGGAAAAGTCTGGCACTCAGCATTCGTCCATGTTTATGGGGATATATAGCTTACTAAACCAAAAGGCGGCAGACAAGATCGCGAATACAGCAATGCCAACACCAGTGAGAGCTAGCTTTGGCACATACCCAGTCCTGATAATCAGCAACGGAAGCGTCGGGGGATCGGGTGCCACTTACAAAAGTCTATTGCCATTTTCATCAGTCATTGACATCTTGTCTGAGTTCTCTGGGGTTGGGTTTGATGATTTCTGAGCAATAGATCAAAATGGAGTGAATGGGGATCATACTCGTGCTTGACCTGACTAAATATATATACAAACGGACTTGGCGGGTTGAAAGGAAACCTATCGGGGAGGACCCGGAAAGTCCGTGAAATTCTACGGAAAGTCCGAAACACCCTCGGAAAGCGTCAGAGAGCTATGCAAGCCACATACTAAAACAAGGGGCTGTGTCTTGCATAGCACAGCTTTGACTGTGTCGATCGCATGGAAGTTTGAGGTATTTCTAACGGTTGTAACTGAAAACCAGCTGTTTGAGGGGTGGAGCCGGCTTTGCAGGAGTAGAAGGTATTCGGTGCCTTGTCGGTGTAGTATGCATATGGAGTGTATACATCAGGCGTGCTATTGGGGTCACGCAAGCTCAGGAGGAGAAGACGTGCTGCCTCACTGTCGAGGGGTAGCATGTACCTCTGACCGCGGACTACTTGAGGATAAGGCAAGTGTACCGACAAACCCCATCATCGGCTCAACTTCCGAGGACCGCAGTGAGCCTGCCCTTCTCGCGCATCATTATTATCGACTTGCATGCTCTAGGTTTTGCTCTTGCCAACCTCCTTGACGATCCCCGAAGCGACAAAGAATGCGGTGTGACTCTACAACGCTAATCATCATGAGGCGCGTCGATCCCTATTACAAATTCTAATTCCCGACCTTCCCTTCGGCCCTACCGACGTTTCTCTATAAAGGACGGTAGGTGCTGTGGAACTTGCTTTCTTGGCGTATGCATATAACAAGATCAGTGAGCATGTATCGGTATCGCCCACTACCAGGACAAACTGCCAAGATCACCGCTCCAGCACACCTAACAATATTGACACCACCAAAGCGATATGTTCAACCTAAATCTACCTCAGATCTCGGCTCGAAACGAAATGCGGATCCTCAATTGGGGTCACATAGCCCAAATCACTATGGTTCTCATCGTAATTATCCTCGCCTTTGTGAAGATTGGATCAGGGAATGTGAGAGGGCGAAGCGATGTATGGGGTCTTAGCGTTGTGAGTGTTCTCACAAAACTATCTGGAGTGACCTGATAAAGAGGGTATCAAATCACTTGTCTTCTACGCATATATGATTGGTACCGAAAAGATCGAGAGATTCCGAAAATGGTACAGCTTAAAAGCCATCATGATCCTGAACATTATCGAATGTGTGTTCTGGCTTGTCCTAATTATCATCTCATGTATGTCTGTAAAGAGCTGCAGCGGATTAGGATGTACTCTTAGCGGATTGACTATATTGCTTGGGTTCCTCCTCTTGTAAGTACAGCCAAAGCTACAGATAGTAAGTGATCGATGCTGATGGAAGTTTCTTGGCTATTCCAGTGGCGTATGTGTCGATTCGACATCATTCGCACTTCAAGAAACATGGCTATCATCCCGACACCGGACATCATCTGAATCAGGGTAGACAATTGCCAATGACTCGATCCGACACCTCGGAAGTTGGAAGGAAGTGATTGTGCCGCCCACGTGTAAGGTATTCATCTATATAGAATACCGTAGATCCCCGTGAGATGTCAACGAGATATATTGATCGAATTAAGGAAGGTTTACAAAGCACCTGCCAGGAAGCTGACTGAAGCATCGAACTCCTACTGGTTTCGAACACGATATCCCCACCCTCATGACTTTCCAGCGCTTCCCGGCCCCATCGCGCACTACGCCTGCAGCCGTAAACGCGAAAGTTCAGTCCACATAATCGCCTGATCAGCAAGTGACGTTCTTCCCGCAGAGATGTCCGCTCTTCCATTATGACATACAATATTCCAGCCACGGACCAGGGCGAGAAGATTCGCAATGTTACGGGAGCGGGTGGAGTTGCGTCCAAAAATAGGCTTATGCCGAGATGATCGACGTCCCGTCTCCCGGAATAACTGTACCGACTCTGTGGTCCCCACCTCCTTATTTCTACCGTTAAGTACTCTGGTGTTGATGCACGTAATACTGGGTGGGGCGTCGGGAAGGCTTCCATTATGCATATGAGCCGACAACGCCTCCCGCTCACTCCATGCTTTTCGGTAGCAGGATCCGATAATTAAGAATCGGCTGTTCGGTCAGTATTAATCGAAAAACGTACATCTAGACTTGCTTTGGTGGGCATCATATCAGCTGGAGCTGCGGATCGTATGATCGGGCTGTTGCATGCCGAAATGATCTAACCAAGGGCTATATAACAAGGACAAATCTACCTGATATCTGTCGCAACTATTCCTACTTGATTGAAAGTACACTCAAATCGACTACAGCGACACAGAAACAAAATGAAATTCAGCACCGCTACTTTCCTGACTCTCCCCTTGTGTGCTTTGTCAGCACCCCTTGCCCCACGCCAACAACTTGTACCGGACCTCCCACCTCAGGCCGATCTCGTCTTTGCCGAAACTCAAGTAAAGACATTCGCCTACCACGCTTCTGGTCGATATAACAACAACGAAAACAGTTATGGGAAATTCATCAATTCTATCGTGCCCATTTCCAACGATCTCGACACTCTGATCGGAGCGGACAATGTTCTCGCTCTCGATATCCTCGCTGATCGATTATGTATCGCCGGTCGAATTCAGGGTAGTCTATGTAATGAGATTCTGGCATATACTTATTCATGGATCGCTATTCAGTCAAAAGGAAAGACATGGGCCGAATTGACTCAAATCCTGGGCGTATGTGACAACCTGATTCGAAGGGACCGGGGCTAATGATTAGAAAAACAACATCGAGACTCTCAAGGATGACATGCATGTACTTTGCCTTGGCGACGAATATGATCAATTCGATAAGGAATTATGTCAGGTAGTCCTTGACGATGTGGATGTCTTGGCAAATAACCTCATTGGAACCTCTGTATGTGGCCAGATGTGTCTTTCCGTTCAAGGCTGATCAATTAGGCTTTATCCGAAGACAACGGTAATGACAACACCCTTGAGCACTATGGTCTAGCCAAGCTTCTCCCAGCACCTCAGACAATCACTAAGTAGGGATCTTGGAAACACACATCTATGGACATTTGCAGTTGATAGCACGAAAGAGAAGAGTATGATAACAACGAACTAAAATCAATACATGTATACTTTATATACCTGAATGTCCTTAAAACTACAGCAGCAACAGATCATGACATGTTGGTTTGCACTCTACTTCTTGATCTCCGTCTAGGAGCCGCAGCAGTAGTAGGTCTGGCACTAGCACTTGCACTAGCCTGTCCTGTAGGACCATAGACAGACAACCTCCAACTACCGCCGCAAACAACCGTACTGTCCCCCCCACATGGTTTCTTGCATTCCGTATCGGGCACCTTGGTCAAAGGGACTGATACTCCACAATGGCACTCGTTACCATTGTTTGTTCCCGAAATGTCGAATCCTCGGATTTTGCAAGTATCTCGACATTTCTGAGGGGTCATGTTCCAATAAGTGACAGTGTAGTTGGGAAGGGATCGAATTGCCTGATCGACAAAACAGCCCATGTACTCGCTGGCGATTGACGAAGCCGCAGAAGCGGGTATCAAAGATGAGGTTGTTGTTGAGCTTGATGCAGTGGTCGATGAGCTTGCAGAGCTAGTTGGTGCAGGGCTCGAAGTTGTCGAGATCGATCGGGAAGAAGATGAAGACAGAGTAGTGGTGCTTGATGTCAAAGAACTGCTGGTGACAACGGAGGTGGACTTGGAGGTCGAGACCGAGGACACCGAAGAGAGCGAAGTAGAAGAAGTGCTCGAGATCGGGGCTGACGCTCGGGATGAGGTAGTTGACAGAGTAGGTTTCGCTGACGATACCGGTACCGACGAGGACGAAACAGAGGCAGAGGTCGAAGCCGTCACAGCCGCAGCCGAGTCAACAGCCCAAACGCCAATCCGCCAGCTACCTCCGCAGAACTGATTCTTGTCTCCCCCACATTTCGCAGAACAATCCGTCTCGGGTACCCTGGCGTTGCTGGAAGCCGCATTCAATCCGTCCGCACAATAACATTGACTTGAAGATTGTACACCGGCATACTTGAATCCCCTGGTTTTACAGCTTGACATACAGAGGCTGGGTGTCATGACGCTGCTGGAGATGTATGCGGAAGGCAAGAGACGAGTAGCCGAATCGATCCAGCAGCCTAGGTAGCCATTTGAGTCGGGGGACGAGTAAGGGTTACTAAAGCCCGCGGTGGCGGAAGTAGCGAGGAGGGTGGCTACGTTGGATCCACCGCAGAGCTGGCGAGCATTCCCTGAACATTGTGTGGTGCACGTGCTAGCTGCAACGGAGGGTCGGGTGTTGCCGCAGGAGCACGAGTCTACTTGGTTAGCTTCTATCCATTCAGATCGGGAGAGACTTACTAGCGGAGACGCCAGCAAAGGCATAACCCTTTCCTTGACACCAGAAGAGGCATGTATCTTGAGTCATAAAGGCGCTGGTGTAGCTTGCGCTGTTTAGAGTCTTGATATCCGAGATACAAGATGCCTGTGCAGAGGGATCAGTCGATACGGATGACGGGCGGGACGAGGAGGTACTGCTAAGACCGGCAGAAGACGACGACGATGTCGTCGAAACGCGCATCGATGAGCTGGATGTGGTACTTAAAGTCGATATCGAGGAGACGGTTGAGGATCGGGATATCGAAGTTGAGGTGGTTGAGCTCGAAGGAGCAACGCTAGCCGAGCTTGATCGGGATGAAGAGACGACGGAGCTTGAGATAGATCGCGACAGAGAGGAAGAGGTCGAGGTGGATATGGGTGCCGAGGAAGAGGGGGTAACAATAACACCATTGACGTTTCTTGGAATCACGAATGCGCCCGCATCACTGGTGGATCGATATAGCGCGATACTGTTCCACTGACCGCAATTCTGACCGGTATTACCAGGACATGGGTTTGCGCAGAATTGGGATGGAATCTGATTCGAGACCGATGATAGCGAGTTTCCGCACCAGCATTCTGTCCATCAGTATGTCGAACAGTGATGGTTGAGATCCAACTTACGCTTGCCATTGGATAATCCAGTCAAAGTATAGCCTTTGGCCGAGCAGACGGCACGACAGCTATCTACACTTTGGTTGTCTAGCCATTGGCCGAATCCCTGAACAGCTTTCGGGCTGGTCTCCTGCCAACACCCAAGGTAACCTTGAGGCTGAGCAGTAACTTCCCCTACTCCAGAACTGTAGACGCTAGATTGACCTGGCCATCCTCCACATCGCTGAGCGGTATTACCTGCACAAGGTTGACCGCAGGAGAGGGATGATAATTGAACGCCGCCATTCCATTTTGGACCGCATGAGCACTGCGATATAAGTCCAAGCCGCATGACTAAAAAAGAGAGATGCTCACGGTACCGTAATTGAGAGCAGCTAAAGGCTGGCCGATCTCCTTGCAGCTCTTGGTACACATGTCGATAGTCATGGAAGCACTCCACCAGTTGTAGGCAGCAAGGGGCTGCGATCCGTTGAAACAGCCCTGGTAACCAGGAACAGTCGGTACTCCATTATCAGTACCGTTGTTAACTGGACTGCTTCCCACTGGCGAGCTGTACAAGTCGACGTAGCCCCACCCTCCACATCGCTCATCGGCGTTGCCGTTACAAGGGATTGCGCAGTAGTTGATTGCTGCGACTGGCGCGGTGTTTTTCCTGGGATCTGACTTCGAGCAACGGCATTCTGCTATGTCAGTCTGGCTGTTCTAGAACAAGGTAGCGACTCACGTTCTCGATTCTGCAGCCCTGCCCATCCATAGCCTAGCTCGTTGCAGGCTGCAATACACCTAGTCGCGGTCATCTTGCCCTCGTTCACCGTGAAGTCAGCAGTGACATTGTTGGCAGAGTTCGCAAAGCAGCCTAATGGTTAGCTGGGCACTGATTCGCGTGACTGGTACTCTCACCTTGCCATCCGGCCGGCCGTTTCGCGTTGAAAGCTTGGACATCGGCAGCTACGACCGAGGTGTTATATAGCTCGCCATTTCCAGGTCCACCACAAGTGATATTACCCGAGTTGTTGGGACACTGACTGGAGCACATTGAGGTGGGAAGGGTAGCAAGGACAGGCATAGTATTTCCGCATAGACACACTACGCGTCAGCAACACTTGCCATGAGACAAGCATGGACTTACTGCCACCTCCATGAACTGCAGCGAGAGAGTAGCCGAGATCTCGACATCCAAACTGACATCTTTGGGGAGTCAAGTTTGCGTCGTAATATTGAACAGCCGTGAGGGACTTCCTGCTATTATCGCTGAAGCACTCTAATGATCAGCCATCCATTGCCGGATAATACGCTGTCACTAACGGATATATCCAGGAGGCTTGTTTAGCGTCGCCCCTTTGAAACCAGAAGCGGCAACGTCGTAGACGCTCGATCCACCCCAATAGCCACAGGTTTGCGTTTTGTTGCCGGTACACTTGGATGTGCAGGTTGCTTCGTTGACGTAATTGCCGTCTCCGATCTTCAGATTGGCCTTGGTCCCACAGAAACAAGTGTCTCCACTTCGAATAGCTGCCCAATCCAATCCCCTATCTGCGCACCCTTGACCACATAGTTCGCGAGTCATCAAGTTCCAGGAGTTGAAGCTGTAACTTGCCATTTGCTCTAGACCAATCTTGCCGGATGCTGGATTAGCGTAACAACCTAGAGACGCCGAGTAATCGCCGAAGGTGTTGGTATTGTTGGGTGCGTAAAACACAGAGTGGGCGCCAGATCCACCACATCCTTGAGACGAGTTGGTCGGGCATGTGAGGTTGCACATCCCGGGATACACTGCTGCGGAGGGATCAAGTCCCGTACCACAATCGCAAACCTGCTTGATCAGCCGCGGGTCTAACGAGACAACGCAATACTGACCCAAGTGCTACCCCATGCTTTACCGATCGAAGCGTAGCTATATCCACTTCGTAGGCACGAATCAAGGCAGGTTGTCTGGGACACACTACTGTCGTAATTTCTGATCTGGTTCAACAGCATGTTGTCGGACGACTTGATACAAGATATCTGCTTCCAGCCAGGCAGAGTCGGTAAAGCCGGAACCGAAGAGTTCGATGCAACCAATGATCCATCTGTACCCCGGAAGGCGCTAGCGTCGGGATCAGGTGGAGTCGATGAGCATCCTGGTTTGGGACCTGTGGTCCATAAGGGATTACATCCGGGAAGTTTGGCGATGGGTACAAGATTATTGTGAGCGAACGATTCCGTCAAAACCCCCTTGTCGGGCCGACATGTGCCTGTATTGATGAAAGGTTGGAAAACTGGACATTCTTGGAAAGTGATATCGTCCGAGGTACTGCAGACTGGGTCAACGAGTGCACGTCTTAGGATCTCGGTGTCCCATCTGCAGGATTAGCCTGATATTGTGAGTGACGGACTCACCCATTGGTGAAGTCGGCGTGAATTCCGAATCCAGTTGTATCCCCATTTGCCCATGCCAGTTTCCCCTTGACAGTCTCTCCAGGAGCCCATCGAGATGTGAGAATCAATGCTTCGAGCATGATTCCAGGTAATCGGATAGGGTGAGAAGCGGGACAGGCGCCGTAAAATGCGTCGTACTGAGGGTACGCCATGTGTGACTGGTCGGAAATGTACAAATCTTTGCCGTTCCAGCAGGGTGGGAATTTGTGTTGGGCCTGGATGTGAGCTCATTATCACGATGATGGATGATGCAAAAGACTCACGAGGATACCCCTTGGACAATCCCTGTTGAACTGCCAGCTGTCCGACCATATGTCCTCCGGTCCATCGAACTCTGCGGACACTCGACAGAGGAATGAGAAGCTCCTTCCATTGCCAGACTTGGCCATGGGGTTGCCAACGATCATCCTGAGTCCCTCTGGGAATGGTTGAATAGCATCATTGGGCGAATTCTGTTCTCGAATGTAGTAGACCCGATCTTCAATTGGTAAAGGTGTAAAGCTGGATCCGTTATTGTTGATCCAGTATGGTGTAGGGTGCCAGTAATTCGACTTGTCAACCGAGATTGGAAAGGTGGAACAGGCAGACTTCATCAAGTCACGTTGATTGTAGGCGGCACCAAAAGCGGATCCACCAATGATGGAATGCATATGCGAAGCGACTCCATTTGGCGATACGATTGGATCAAGTCGTTCAGTAACGAGGATCCCAACATCGGTATTCCAGTTGGCTGCTTTGGCGGTAATCGAAAGGAAAGCCAGAATTTCAAAGATGACCCAAAGGGTCGAGACGAGTTGCATAATGAGCGTGAGCAGCTGTTGCTAGCCAGTAGCCTACAAGCCGAAAAGAGCGTGTCGTGGTATCGTGGAGATGGTGAGTTTGAGAGATACATGATTGCCATCATCTTTTGTTTCTTTATACAGCCTTGATCGCCGAGCATGACGCCCCCAGCCACGAAAAGTTATCTCGACAATGGTCGAGATCTGAGAGGAAAATAAGAGTGAAACATCTCCACATCCAGCGGGGGAACGACGATCAATAAACCGCCGAATCTGGTAAACAAATCGCTTGTCGTTCCTGGTGGCTTTTCTCTGGTTCCTTGAATTCTCCTTCATCCTGCACGCAACCCGTGGGCGCAAGCCGCTGACCACTTGGCATCCAAACATGCCGATGCATGTACAAACCAGGAACTTATGGCTACATTTGATTTGAGTTTATATGATAACTTTGTTTCGATTAATTCGAGGGATGAACCCAATATTATACTTTAATTTCGATGCCAAAGACCCGAGACTGTCCTAGCAGTATGTGCTTGCACCCTTCTTGCAAACATATGGCATCAGAAGCGGCTCGACAGGCACTTTAGGCTCGTACGCTACAACCGCAATCGCGTCGAGTGCGGCTTGCTTGATCACACCGGGGACAGTTGCGAATGGGTTAGGAACGCTGGATAATCAGTCTTGTCCGTATGACTATGCGGTTTACTCACGTCGAGTCTGCCGTGAGATACGTGCACTCATTCAAGCTGAATGCGCTCCTATCGGCGACACCGTTGTTCTCGAGAGCACTCAGAGTCAAGTAGAATGGTCCAGCGGCGACAGTCATTAAGAAATGATCGATCAAGTATCCCGGTCCGCAGAGGTCAAGATCTGGAATCAGCATCTTATCGAGTCACAAGAGGGGGGAAACGGACCTTGAATTCTGAGATTAAGGGCACCCGGTAATTCACTGGTAGGATTGATGACTTCTGGCTGGATGATGTCGTCAAAGGTTGTGAAGATACTGGTTGTTGGGACAAGGGCGGAACCTCCAACGGCGTTCTGAGCCGAGAGGTATTTTGATCCGACACTTTGTTGAAAGACGCTCGGCTCGCAGCCACCTTGAAGAATGTTTTGTCCGGTGCAGAGCAGAGGTCCCTCAGCGGTGCCTGCGGGTCAGACTGATGGCTCCGATCTTGTAATGGCAAAAGTCACTCACCATGGAAATCACCAGCGAGCGAGGAGAATCCAGTCACGTATCGCCGCATGCTTGGCCAGAACGCTAGAGCCCATTGAATATTGATATTTCCCTGACTGTGACCTATGATGAACACCTTCTTCGTGGCTGACATATTCGCAAGTCGCTTGATGTTGAAGGCGATGTACTCTGCTGTGGCCTGAGCATCTCCGAGTGATCGAGTAGGAGAAGTGAACCATGCGATATCGTATCCGGGGCTGGGTATTAGCTTTGTTGGAAAGACCGGTGTGAGCAACATACCCCTTATTCGGTAAAATTGTGTTGTACGGTCCTGGACCCCAAGTTTCCTCACCAGTACTTCCAGTGCCATGTACTAAGAAAACGATACCTCCGGGTCGATTTCGGAAACCGTTCGGGAAAGTGATCACACTTTCCAGCTCTCCACAAGATAGGGAGTAGGGGGCGTCGCCCGAAGCACTAGCGCAACCGTTGGTAGGTACTGCTTTGGAGCCAGACGTGATAGAAGACGTAGAGACGCTCTTCGAGGCCGAAGACTTTGCGGCCGATTTGGAGGTAGAAGAAGCAGAGACGCTCTTTGAGGCCGCAGGCTTGGCGGACGATTTGGAGGTAGAAGAAGCAGAGGCGCTCTTCGGCGCGGACGATTTCGATGACGACTTTGATTTAGCAGAAGAAGTCGATGAAGCTTGAGCAGAGATCTTCGAGTGTGCAGCGCTGGATAGAGAACTGAGGTTCGGAGAAGAGACTGATATCTTTGCCGCGGATGCCTTTGTAGGTGATGCGGATGATTTGCTGGGCTTCACGGTGCTGGTAGCGGAAGACAGTGAGGACTAAGTCGTCAGTATAACTCAACGTATTGATCTCGCACTCACTACTGCTGCTGCTTGAGCCTTCTGTCCCTCAGGTAATGAGCCCGAGAGAGAACCAGAGATATCCAGAGACAAGTCTCTTTCGTCCACCTTCTTAGCGGCTGGCTATGAGGTCAGCGGGGAGCCTGTGATATCATATAATACTCACTCTGGCATTTGCAGTTGAGAAGAGTGTAACCAGCAGACACGCTGTGGAAAGAGCGGAACGCATACTGAATATGCCTAGAAATTTGGGTGAGCGGTGTAAACCTGGTACTGATCTCCGCTCAACTTGAATTATTATGGATGATATCAACCCGCTGCATGCATCATCGAGCAACTTGACCACAAGACTTGGGACTAACGAAAACGGGGTCCGTTGACTGGCTCGGGCGAGGCGAACACCGACGAAACAATGATCATGTCACCGGTGATCGAGTTGATCTGAA
This sequence comes from Cryptococcus sp. GC_Crypt_2, assembly GCA_026538405.1. Lineage (NCBI taxonomy): Eukaryota > Fungi > Basidiomycota > Tremellomycetes > Tremellales > Cryptococcaceae > Cryptococcus > Cryptococcus sp. GC_Crypt_2. The sequence goes on along the minus strand of JALPCC010000004.1, from coordinate 388,333 downwards.
TAACCGGATTGCACTAAAAATCCAGTTTGTATGATCTAATCATCTAACTTTACGCCCTAGATTCCGGCATATCTGATTTCTAACGATTCCAGCGATGCGTCACCGGGATGTCGAGGCGTAGCGAGAAGGGGATGATGGCACTTACGGTACCAGTGATGTGGTAACCCTAGAAAAGATATTCGAATCATTCGTACATACATATAGATATATCAGATGACATGATGACTACTGGACATCATCCCTGACATCAGTAGTCAATCGAAGTTTACGGGAACGATTGACTAGCTTAGTCCTTCTTTTATCAACCTCTGATGGCCTGGCGTTGTATATCACCTGCTTGATGACGATTCTAGATTCACGACATGGAGCTCGGGGGATTCCTATATCAACTGTACATGTCATGACTACCTTTGCGAGACGGGTAACCGATTATGGGCACAAGAAGGCGACTAATTCACTATGGAGCGGATCTCACTAGCGTTCGATTGGATTTGCAGTGTGATAAGTATGGGCCAAAATAGATAACATTCGGGTCAAGCGGCTTTCGAGCGATGAAGAAGAATATATAACGTTGACTTCCGTGAGGGTGAAACAACTCGCTTTTCATCCGTTGAATCTTTCATCCATCAACCTTCAATACCTCTTCAATACAGTTCAACATATCCATAATGAAGTTCTCAGCTGTCCTCGCTCTCACTCTCTCGGCTCTTGGTGTCATGGCGGCTCCCGTCTACGAGCGAGCTGAGACATGTTGCGGCGTTCTGAACGGTGCCATCTGTAAGTGACATTGAATAAGTTTTCGATCACAGCTCATCGTCAGTGTCTGGTAATGGTAACCCAACATTTGACGGCAATGGGTCACCAGTCATTTCTGGAAATGGAAACGGAAATGCAAGCCCAAAAGACAGCGGTAACGGTAATCAAGCCGGTACCATCAACGGCAACAAAGGCAATGGTAATGGTGAGCTTCCTCATTCATGTTTCGATAGCAGTCGCTGATCTTTAGGTAACTCCGCTGGTAACGGCAACAAGGCTGGTAATGGTAACGAAGCCGGTAACGACAGCAACCCAATTGCCGCCCTTGGCTCCATCCTCGGTGTTGGAAAAAACAACTAAATTGTGATGCCTCTTGGTCTTCCCAAAATTGTGTATCCATAGTATCACTTAGACTGTAAGAATAGCAAATAAAGATAAGCAGTACATAATAAAGCAGCGATGAAAGAATTTGGGATTTCGTCTGGCCGCGTTCCGCAAGCTTACCTGGATTGTTGCACACCAGCCATATAGCTCTGGTGTCTCCTGGAAAGCGAATGCGGTCTTGTAACACCACGCATGAACCTTTCCAGCCAACTCGAGGACTGCAGACTTTCAAGTGGTGGCACCGCCGCCGTACACTGGCCGGTAGCGAGCCGTAGTATGAAAGGCTGGAAAGTCGTCAACAGTAAACGTCACGTGATTTACATCCTGGCGTCATCGGGCGTCTTGGTATTCACCATCCACTGTCGAAATACACCATGAACCACTTTGCTCCTCACAAGGGCATGACATTCGAGGGATACTACTCGAAGTTTCGCCTTCCCTCCGGATCGTCGATAGCTTTGATTGTATCAGCAGTTCCAGCGGTTGCGAAGAATGTCGACTCTACGCAAGTTGTCAAGAACATGGCATTCATGATTTCCTTCACCTACGTTCATGCCGATTCGACACACTGGTTTCAGAAAGAGTACTGGCCTTCGAACCTTGACAATACTCGGACTGACGGTGGATTTGTGATTAAATGGCTCCAAGGTGAATTTGGATGGGATGCCAAGAAGGAGAGAGTTTGGTGGGTGCTAGATACGGACGAAATCAAGTTTAAAGCTTCGACCACGGAGGGATCACGTATACCGTGGATCAAGGGGGACGGAAGTTCGACTCCTGCTGGCCCGCTGGCGAATCTACCACTACCTATACAATGGCATGTACACACACTCGATTCGATTTGCGATTACACCTTATCATTACCCGAGGAAGCTAAATTACTACAAGCCGAACAAGACGGCCAGGCTCAAGTACATGTCGAGAAGAATTGGGCATTATCATTCCCCGAATCATATATCTGGATCCAGGGAAGAGATCACGAAAAGGGTCGAGGAATATGTATCGCCGGTGGATCACTTATAAAAGGCGTACAAGCCTACCTAGTCTGTCACGATACCGGTTCAACCCAAATCACGTTTACACCACCCACTTCCACATCTATGTTCGGTGTATCCCTCGGTCTCACTTCCGATATCTCCTACCTGAACCGCAAGATTCAACTTGATTTCCGCGGTTGGTTCAGAAGTATACGAGTTACGGCAAACGCCCCAGAAGGGACATTCTTTACATTATCAGCTCCACTCAATACAGGACATGCACCCGATTATGCTACGCAGAGCTTTTGTGCTACGATCAAAGTAGAAACTTGGACTCGAAGCTGGCCCTGGATGAGTTGGGCGAGTAGTGGGGAAGAGGTGTTTGAGAGGGGAAGTTTGGAATTTGGAGGAGGTTTCTACAAGACCCATGCAGATTAGGGAGTCTGGAGTGAGGTGATGGACTGTACTTTATGAACGAACGATTGATGATGATTACGATGTGATGAAGATCTACCAAATGACGATCGCAAATCATTTTGACTCTATATACATGCATGTATGAAGATGAGCCATGTCACTTTACTGAATTTGTTTACATAAAGAGCTATCGTTATATTTCGTAGTCCCTATTACCCCTCCAGCAACTCAAAACCTATCTAGTTGCAGCAAGCACCACTATCGACATGATGGCGGGAGTCAGCAATGTCTGGAGCGAGACGATCTTGGCAAGATCGGCGTGGGGGAGAATGGGGATCAAAGATTCGACTTCGGGTCCAGCTCGATTGGATGGTGAATGGTAGAATAATGATCGAGCGGTAATGACAATGATGGGAAGGGCGAAAGCAAGGAGGGCTCCGGTCCCCCCTAGCATGGTGCTGGTGCTACCGATCCGAGAGAGTGAACCGGTGCCATTTTTGAGACTGTTTGCGAGAAGACCAAAGAATCCGAGAGAGATGGAATTGAGAATGACATATGACCATTTAGCATTATCGTAACCGATCCTCACTACAAGAGTGATTTTTCCACCCTTTCGATCAGCGTCAATATCGTGAATGTGCATGATAAGAATTCGAGCTTGCTCGTAGAAATAGTAGGCCGCCAACATCATCCATAATTGCGAATCGAGGTAGAAACCAGAGTGAGATGTTGAGGAAGTAGCGAAAAGGTCGGAAAAGGGGATTGATCGACCCGTGGTTGCCGTATAGTAGCCAACCATTCCGAAGAGAGTAGCTACGGGAGACAGAAGCATGGCGCTTACCAGTTCACCGAAACCGTGATAATGGAGTCGAAGAGGCGGACCGACGTATGTTTGGGATAGGAAGGTACAGAGCACACCGATTTGTAGAGCGACTCCTCGGAATGGCGTGAATCGTCCAGTATTCTTGGTGGTGAGGTGAGAGGATAGGTTTGGATCGTTTCCTCTTGAGAAGAAGATCAAGGCGAGTAAAAGGATTTGGATGAATGTAGCACATGCCAATGCGACATAGGGGGGAAAGGTCCCATCATGGATAATCCTTGAAGACGAACCCATGATTTTCTCATTTCCAAACTCCTTCTTGATTTTCTTGTTCACTTGTTCCTTGTCCGGTACCTTGCCATCTGATTTCTCCTTCAATTCCCTTTGAACCTTTTCTCTAGCATCCACATCCTTCTTGATTGCAGCTATCATTCCCGGTCGATCCATGTCCCAATCGAAATATTCATTTCCGTAGTTTATACTAATGTTGGTGCCCCAGACTACAAGCACACATTGTATCGCAGCGATCCAGTCGAATTGGCTACTTGATCCAAGGGTGCTAGGCTGGAATATCCAAGATGAGAGAAGACAGCCGTAAATCGCCCATAGTGGTACTTCTGATGCTAGAGGTATTCGACCGAGTGCGAAAAGAGCTTTGATCGACTGTACGGATGACAGCTGCTGTGGATCGTGCATCTCTCCGATCTGCTCGAGAGGGTATAGTAGGTGAAAGAGGTGGAGATGAAGGATGGTATGTATTGTACAGTAATTTAAGATAGATTCAGAGATTCAGCGTGATAACCTGACGTAGTGTTCCTGATTTTACGTCATTTATCGTTCAATCGCTGCTTTCTATTGTTTTGTGGGAATCGGGAATGCTAGTGGGCATACATAAAACTCTATTGGTATACATACTCTTTGGCTGTTGCAATAGGGTCTAGCAAGTCCCAATAGCACAGTGACAAGCCTACCAGCCAGTTCCACTACCATTCGGGAAGCCCCAAGAGGAATTACTCTGAGTGAGTTCAGCGCCCTACAATGTCAACTGTCATCGTAACCCTTTGGCACTTACATTGAGCCAAGGAAACATGGTGCCATCGCTAGCTGACAGCCCATCTGCCCGACCAGATACTGGAGTCGGATCAAGATTATCTGGATTAGATAGCCAAGCGAAAATATCAGTATCGAACCCTTGTGATTCTGGTTGTAATCCACCTGTATCGCTGGTCGAGACGGGCGGAGGTGGAATACCGGATGTAATGGGAAGTGTGCCTCGTCTTTGGGCTTTTGCAATATCGTTACGCAGAACTCTATCGAGAGATAAACCTGGGTCTGACCATCATCAGCTGAGTTATTTGAGGTCGTGTTCGTACTTACACTTGTGCAGATCCGCTACTAGAGCGTCTAAATCTCGAGCAGATTGCTCAACATCAATCGCCTCGGGCATTAAGCCAATCAGGCGAATAAGAAATCGAGCAGTCGATACAACTCCGACATCTGTAGGTCAGCAACTAATGACGACCCATAACGGCGACTTACGGAAGTAGTGATTACCTGAATGATTTAGCCTGATTCGATAACAGAAATGGGTGACTCACCATACTCAGCATTGGTAGCCTGACCGCCATTCCCGATTGACGCAACAAGGAAAGCAGCCGCTTGTATTGTCAATTTCAAGCATTCCCGCTTATGGTCTGACAACAAGTGAACATCGTGTTTATCGTGTACGCCGCTTAAGGCTGTACAGTGGGTCCTCATCATCCCGTAAGCTTTCTGACTGCCCACTACATTTGATGAGCCTGATCATGGAGTCGCAAACGACAGGACTTACACTCTTGGACGTAAAAGTGATCAGGTGCTAGACCAGCTTTGCCTATTGTCAGCCGATATCAAAAGCGAAGACGTACGATAATATTCCACCCAAAAGTCTCCGAGGCCTTGTAACCTATTTCGGACGGTAATCACCTGTTGATCCATCTCTGGACCTTCCGGATGGGGAGTAATATCAAATGGTCTCCATATACATTCTACACCGTCAGACTGGTAAACGATCCATTGAGCCACTGACCTCTTCCAGCTTGAAGTTCGACGGAGACCACGAACCGACTATCGTCCAGGTTCGACAATGGATGCTGCAGGAATTTACGGCCAAATCGACCGGGATCATCACCGTGGAACGCGAATGGCTTGGCATGGTTATATGCCACCCTGGCCGTCAGTTCTGACTGACTTTTTCTTCGAGCCTACTCATAGGCGAGCTTGGTCAACTATCAGCGTCAGCTATTATCGGCGTGATGTGGAGTGTGTTTACGGCAAGCCAAACCCTAGCTCCAATTACCAGAGGGCGTTCCTTTTCCAGCTCATCAGGCGTTTTGCCCGCGCCCATACCTGATTTATGCAACACAGGAAGGCAGCGATGCATGTCCATATCAACTCTGACTTTCAGCTCGAGTGGAGTGACCGCTGTACAGAGCTGAACATACGCTAGAGTCATTGCGTGACCTGATTGTCAGCATGAACGAATCCCGGACGGTGTACTTACAAGCTGGTCGCCAGACCACATCACTCCAGCAGGCTAAAATGACTATCATGAGCTATATTCTTGGACACTAGACGTACGCATCGCCTGGACCGTCTCTATTGCCGACACTGGCGAAAACAATGTCACTTTAGCTGATCGTTAGTTGACCGCGGCCGATGAGAACGACAACTCACCCATATGTTCCGCATGTTGGCGAAACCGTCTAGTCAAAGGTGACGTTCCGTTTCCCCCATCCTGTATTTGAGCAATCACCATCATGATCACGGTGATGCAGAAAGCTGATCGCTGACGAAGACTGACATCAGCACCGGGATTACTGCCCGCACTCACCTCTCCCAAGTATCGTAAATAGGGTCCATGACCGGTATGAAAGGATGAGAGTAACGCATATACCTAGCATGAGTATTGAGCCCAAGATCGAGCTTACTGATCAAACAGTTGCCGACCCTGTTCTTCCGTTACAAATCCCAGTTGGACCGGATCCAGGAAAGTTCCTGAAGTATCCCCCTTCTTCCTCACAAGTCGTCCTGCAGCATCATAAGCGCTATCTCCAGGAGTTGTTTTTGCCCTCTTTGATTTCCTAGAATCATCATAATCAGATGGTGTATCATGATGTGAACTAGGAGCTTGTGCCGCGTGTCCTTCCTGCCGTAACCGCCTATTCTCCTCTCGATTGGTCATCATTCGGAAAGGTTCATTCCGGACTGCAGATACTAATGGATCGTCCTCTTCCGAATTATCTTCTGTTTCAGGAATCGGACGATCTTGAGCCAGAGCGTTATCGCGATCAAACCTGATTGATTGACCTTGAACTAGAGAGTCTATGAAATTCGGTTGGGCTAGGTTGGAAGATAGAGGCGAATTGTCAGACCGATTTGACCATTGTGGTAGAGGTGTACGATTCGATGGAATCCTTGATGAAGGGTCGGAAGCGATCGTGGTATCCCACCATGAGTTGCTCGTGGGAGCATTTTGAGGAAATCCATTGAACACTGCCTCCGAGTCTGGTTCAATTAACATTATAGAACACGCCGCAAGGGTGACTTACTCAGTGGACGGCCAGTACTGGTCTGCGGCAATGATGTCAGGTTCTGCGAGCTGGTAGATACATTTGGCGGATTCTCCGGGACTAGCCGAATGAGTAGTGACGAAATCTCATCAAGCCGTTGAGTAACGGTTGACATTTGGGTTTCAAGATACTCTATACTGTATACATCAGTCGCATTCTCGAGACACGTTTTGGGGGACATACCGACCCGACCCCCTCTGATCCCCTAGCTTGTCAACTGGATGCACGCCCGGTGGTAAACCCTCAAAAGCGCATTCCAGACCCATATTGCGACATCTTCGACAAGGTGGATCTTCCTTGTCGATACATCGTATTTTCATCTTTCTGCATGCATTCTGATCCTAGTTAGCACTATTTCACAGTATCATGTGCATGATACGTATCATCACGTACGCATGCACCTATTGACATGAGTATACTTGTCCGGCACATGACAGCATGATGAAATTGTAATCACTCACGCTGAGTATTGTCTGTCCTCGGCAGATTGTTTGAACTCCCGGACCGATTCTGATGACTCTCCGACCGTGGTCCCGAGGTATTGGACATGGCGCGTCTGCCAGTCGGTGAGCCAAGCGCTGTACCTGCCTGTATAGATAGGATATGACAATAAAGAAACAAGGTTCCGGAAAGACGATTTAGCGTTATTTCCAAGTGGGGTCCGAGTCTTTCGCGATCACTCCGATGTCTACTCCGAAGCTCCGATCCTCCCTTATTCCCCGGCTTAAAGCGCATCAACATATCTTGTCATGCCAAGCTAATGCATGTCTTGGAGCGAGCACGCCGATGGTCCACTCCGACATCTTAGGCCGCATGCATGCCGCTAAGTGAGTGGGGGTCCGATGTGAGATATATAGCCCCAGGACAGCCCCACATGGTATCTCCTTTTTCTAACAACTTCTGATCAACTTGGATTCACAATGTCGAAGGCAACAGATACAGAAGAACGACATCCAGCCACTGAACATGTCAATATCATTACCGATATGGATGAGGATCTAGTGGCCATGGCTCACCAGGCCGCCGAGAGGGAGAAGGCAATGCCGTTCAAACAGGCGTTGAAGCTGTTTTGGCCAGGAGCATTGTGGTCAATGTGTTTATCACTCGCTCTGGTCATGGAGGGTTACGATGTTGGACTGGTGCGTGTTTATGCATTGACTTGATTTGAGAGACTAACGAGATAGTTGAAAGCCTTTTTCGGTCATCCGGCTTGGCTTGAGCGGTTTGGAGAAGAGAATCCCAACGGTACCGGCCTTTACATTTCGGCAAATTGGCAAGCCGCGCTAAGTAATTGTGTTAGCGCAGGACAGGTTTTGGGATTATTGGTAAGTCCAGGCTCCCACTGAGAATCCACTAGTACCTGCTGATAGATAGATCAATGGCTGGGCATCTTACCGATTCGGGTATAAAAAGACCTACCTTATCGCAATGGCAAGTATGATTGCCACGATTTTCATCCTCGTATTCGCCAAATCCATCGAAATGTTGATGGCTGGTGGTATTTTATGTGGAATTCCTTGGGGAGTCTTCCAAACTTTGACAACTTCTTATGCGGCCGAGATTTGCCCAATGGCTATCCGAGGTCATTTGACCTCATTCGTCAATATTTGTTGGGCTAGTGGTCTTTTCATCGCCGCTTGTGTGGTCAGGGGGACAATCAGTATTGATAATGAATGGGGATGGAGATTACCATATATGCTTCAATGGATCTGGCCGGTTCCTCTTTTCCTTATCTGTTTATTTGCCCCAGAGAGTAGGTTTATCAAGGATCGCCTCAAATACTACTGATATATAGGTCCATGGTGGTTATGCCGAGTTGGTCGACAGGAGGATGCCAAGAATTCTATTCGACGAACAGCCGTCAAGGGATACTATACCGAACAATTCTTGAATGCCCAAGTCGCCTTGATCGATCACACCCACGAGCTCGAATGGCAAGAGACCAAGAAGGGAAGTTTGTTCAATTGTTTCAAAGGTACCAACCGACGTCGATTGGAGATAGTATGCGTTGTCTGGTCAGTTCAGTACTGGTGCGGTCAACCCATGACTGGTTATTCTACCTATTTGTATGTCGTCTCCTCTTGTGATAAACAACAATCTGACGATTTAGCTTGCAGAATGCCGGTCTATCAGTCAGCGCAGCATTCAGTATGAATCTTGGAAACTACGGAATGTTGATTTTCGGAACTTTAGTCGTTTGGGGATGTAGGTCTTGTGGTCTCGCTGATACCAATACATGCTGATATACAGTCATCAATCGAGTTGGAAGACGTCGAATCTACTTGACTGGTCAAGTCCTCATTGCCGCTCAACTCGGTACGATTGGTATTCTCGGTTGTTTACCTCAAAGCGCCAATATCTCATACGGTATCGGAGCATTGATGATGCTCATCAACCTCACGTTCGCCACGACTCTTGGCCCAGTTTGCTATACAATCGTTGCTGAATTGCCTGCTGCCGAAGTTAGGGCTCAGACGGTAGTATTAGCTCGAGCAGCATATGTGATATCGGGGATTGTCAATGCTCAAATCACCCCAAGAATGTTGAGTACCGGTGACTGGTATGTCCTCTGTTCGAAGTATGAGACTTCGCTAACTCCGCTCAGGAACTGGGGTGCCAAGTGTGGTTTCTTCTTCCTAGGAACCAACGCCATCTCATGGACATACTGTTACTTCAGGCTTCCAGAATCCCTAGGAAGGGTAAGTCTGTTCTTTTCGAGGAAAGAGATAATCAGCTGATGACCTCTAGACATACGGTGAATTAGATGTCATGTTTGCGAATGGTGTACCTGCCAGGAAATTCAAGACTACCCAGGTTACCGAATTTGAAACTCCTCTAGGCAAGGGCGCCGAGGTAATCGAGGAGAAGATGGCGGATAAGCCCGAGATTAGCCATCATGAGTTGAAATAAATGTTGGTCATTTGATAGGGAATCAGGAGCGTTTCAAAGTGTATCTTGTATGAGTCGAAAAGTGAGAAGTCGAATATTTGGTTATGAATGCAGGAATTGGAGTCATGAACAAATAACTCGTACAATGTAGCGAATTCTGAACATGTGCTAGCCATTATTAGGTACGCCAAACCCCTTCCCTACACGCGCCTACATTCATCCTGGACCTCCACTTCGCAACTTTAAGATTCGATACTCCTACTTGATATACCTATACATCACAACGACGATGACGACCGCTATAGCCGAGAACGAAGCTGGACCATCGAGCACTACCACAGCAGGAGAGCGAGCAGAAGTGTTCAAGCGGTTACATCCCGATGAATATATCAGCCGATTCCTTGGTGAGGGATATAGACCAGATGGACGAAAGTTGAATGGATGGAGGGATGTCAGCGTAAACATTGGTATATCCCCATTCATACGTATATACATGGTGAGTCGCGCTGATTTTAGGCTCTGTATGGACTGCAGACGGTTCAGCTTTGATTAGGATGGGAGAGACAACGATGGTTTGTGGGATTAAAGCGGAAATCGCCGAACCGGATTCAGCAAGACCCAGCGAGGGGTTTATCAGTAGGTTTATAAGCCTGTTCAAGCAGGACACAGCTAATATCAGTCCCAAATATCGATCTACCAGCACTCTGTTCGCCCAAGTTCAAACCTGGACCACCGGTAGAAGAGGCTCAGGTATACTCGAATCAGCTCTACGATCTCCTCAGCTCGTACATTCGTCTCTGTCTCCTATCGTATGGCTTTACTGATGAGTAGATCACAAACTATCCCCCTATCATCACTCTGTATATGTCCCCGTAAAGCGGTATGGGCATTATACATTGACGTGGTCTGTATCAATTACGATGGAAATGCGTTTGATGCAGCTGTACTGGCGGTAATGGCTGCTTTGAAGAGTAGTGAGTTTCCACTATCTTCATTGGTATTGAGCTGATAATCTAGCTACACTACCAGCTGTACGATATGATGATGAGTCAGGTCGAGCAAAGATTACAGGTCCAGAACGACATCCATTGCCTTTGGGGAGTTTACCATTATCGTGTACTTTTGGTATTTTCCAATCGTATGTCTACCCGTCATCTAACAACATGCCGCTAATGAAAAGATCATATTTCCTACCCGATCCAACAGCACTTGAAACTCCACTTCTACCCACAACGGTAGTGATTGCTTTAGATGAAAAGAATAAAGCATGTCTCGTGAGACAAGATGGGATGGGAGGTTTGAAAAGTAAAGGAGGAGAGGAGATTATCGAGGAAGCTTGGAAAGCTGCAGAGGGACGAATCAGGGAACTCAGGAGTATACTGGACGAGTCCTGTTAGTGGTCATGAATGGCGTTCTCTCCATACTCTACCCGGTTGGCGCAGCCAAGTTGCCATGAAAACCCGAACCTCCATCACATTTTCTTCGTCACATTCATAACATCTCGCCCTATGCGGTTAAAATAATCCTGCTACCGATATACACACATTGACGCCGGCGACTCCGGCTATCATTCATCATCCATCCCGTCACCAATTGGAGGGGCCTGCTGCCGAAGCATTATCAGCCGCAGACTCGCCATATGTTGACCTGTCCTTCGTCTTCTTCGTCTTCGTCCTCCTCCCTCCCGCCTTTGTACTCGGACTGAGTGCTTCGAAGGCGGCGATAAGCTCAGCATCCTCGGCCGATGTCTCGTTGGCAGATCGCTCGAGTGCTTCGCGGGCGATAGCGTCCCATTCCGCTTGGTCCGGATCGAGTTGGTCCGGGTATTCATCGTAGCGCAAATCGGTATCAACGTTGCCGGACAGCGCGATTGACCAAGTGGCGAGAGGAACAGGCCAGGGATCAGGAATTTCGACTCCTCCTGGACCCTTGAAGTGTAATTCGAGCATGTCGTCAAGTCCGACAAGCGTTGCCTCAGCCCAGGTCTTATCGAGATAGGCATCTCCCCCCGCATCGATCTTGTTATCCATCGCCGTAATCATGGAGTGCGGTACGCTCACGACGTATGCGTTCGGGTCAAGAGGTAAATCGTGGCCCCCTGCCGGATCCTCTGCTCTGTCCATCTCGTAAGCGTAGACGCCCGGGAAGTTATCGAAAGACATAACGGCTGGCGGTGTGGTTGCGGGTTGGCCATCGGTACGCTTGGTAGCCTGTGTGAAGATAGCCCGGAGGTACATGCTTCGCACATCGGTATCCCCTTCGTATGCCGGCTGCCTGATTACATTGACAGCGAAGAGGTCGGCTTTGGTTTTCCAATCTCCGAGAGTGACGGATCTGGTGCCAACGTGCTGCCAGTCGTGGGACATGGGATGGTTGAAGTCCTTATCCGCCCAAGAGCCCTTCTTGAAGTTGAGAGGATCTCCGTTGCCCGACCAGCTACACAAGGCACGCGAGACAAGTGAAGCCACGGCATCAATACTGGGAATGCGGGTGCGACCGTGCTTGGACAAATCAGCCTCTATTGACGGCATCGAGTCTGGTGAGCCGGCATAGGGTACCAATGCTGTTGATGTTGATGACATTTTGTGAATCGAGTTTGTGTGTTTGGCGAGTGAGAATGTGGAAGAGTTGTGTTTGAGCGTTGTGCAGAGCGAAGTATGAGAAAGCCGATCTCTAGTTCTCAAGTAGTTTAAGTACCTATGTAGCCTGGTCATTTGCCACCGGGGTCAAAGGAGACAAGATAAAAGGGTGTAGGTCTCCTTACATATCATTGGAAGGCATGAACACTCACGACACTTGCCTCATGACAAGAAGGGTATTTATCGCAGGGGCGAGGACGCTTGGAGTGCACAATGAATGGAACGTCACGTAGACCCTTGCGGCCGCGAGAAAATTTCGTAGATTTCGATCCACTCTGTGACGCCAAATGAGTGTCGCTGAGACTCGTGGTCCATTGTGCATGTGCTCTGGTGACTCTTGCTCATGAAGAGGTGATGATATAAACGACATTGATTTTCGTACGTTCAGTAGTGAAGACAGGGCTATATGTTCAGGCACTAGCCACGTGACAAGATTTCAAAATTCTATCTCGCGATTCAACGTACTCTGTCTCTGTCATATACCCTACTTACCATGTCTGCAGCAATAGCATCACTATCAACACCTAGGGAAGATCTAGTCGAGTCACTAGAGAAGCATAATGCTATATTCACCAAGTTGCTCTCTTTAATCCCTGCGAGATTCTACCTACCGCCCGACCAGGATGAGTTGGATTCAAGATGGATGAAGAATAAGAAACGTCGTACAGGAGAGGAAATCAAGGAGCACAAGAGGAAGGCTAAGGCTGATAAGGTGAGTATTTTGGTCTCAGTGAAAGATGGTGGAATGGGCTGATATAAAAGCTTGATCCGGCAAACAACTTGACGACCGATCAATTATTAGCTCAGCAATCTACTGGCGCTACTTCGACCGCTGAGGCTGGTCCTTCGTCCCTCCCACCTGTTCAAATCGCTCCTCTACCACCTACTGCTTCTATCTCGGACTTGAGGGCGAAGCTGCATGACCGACTTGATAAATTTAAAAGAGATCGAGGAGAGCCAGAGACTCGAGATGAGCTAGAGGCGGAACGTAGGGCCAAGAGGGGTGAGATGAGGGATAAACGTAGAAAAGAGAGGAAAGAGCAGAGAAGGAAGTCCAAGGCTGAACCTACTGCTAAACCAGCAAAGGTGAGCTGGATTTATCTATTGCGACTTAACAGCTGATAGGATAGCAACAATTGATAGTACCCCAACTTCATACACCAGTCGATTCCGTTAGTTATCAATCCATGGCTCTCCCGTCTACTTCCAAGCAGGGCAAAGCACCTCTGAAGCATATCTCCAACCCTTCTCAAGCGTTGGCGCATCTTGAGAAACATAACAACAAACTCGCTGGATTACCTGAGGAAAAGCGAAAAGAGGTTGAAGAGAGGGAGAGATGGGCTAAAGCTGAAGAGAGAGCTCGAGGAGGAAAAGTAGCAGATGAGGAGAAGACATTAAAGAAGGCTGTCAAGAGGTTGGAAAAGACAAAATCAAAGTCTGGAAAAGACTGGTGCGTTTCTTTTCTACTCTAGTCTTCAGGTGACGTGACAAACTGATGATCAGGGTTGAGAGGAAAAAGAACATTGAACAAAGTCAAGCTACATCAATCAAAAAGAGGAACGACAATATCGCCTCACGTATCCAGACCAAGAGGGATAAAAAGATGGGTATTAAGGACAAAGGAAAGAAATCCGCTGGAGGTGCAAAGGGTGGTAAAGGAGGTGGAAAGAAGAGACCCGGGTTTGAGGGAGGTAAGGGTAAGGGTAGGAAGGAGCAGGCGTAGGGTCCGAACGTGTATAAGTGATACATCATGTGTCAGATGTATCTGTGTACCTTGGTTGGTATGAGGTGTGGGCTGAACGTACTGATCGACCTTAGATTTGTGCTCACCTCGGATCACAGCACCATTCCCGCTGGTCATCACTCGTACATCTATTCATTCTTAGCGGTATAAATCCTCAACGCAACGAAGCTCTCTCAAAGGAGTTGTTACAAGCTTATCTGAAGCTGTCCTTTGCTTATCGAATACAATCGCAGCATAGTATTACTGACGCCAGGTGACCAAGAAACCGGACTCTCCTTGAAACGCGGTAAATGGATTTAGCGACAAGATAAATCAGCGTCAAGCCCCTCGTTTCATGTTGAAACCTAAGGAGATGGTTCACAACGGGTGACAACCCTTTAACGTTATCCTCCGCTGATCGAAACAAGGATGGCTATCAAGACTACTCTCCCCCTTTTCACTGGTTTTCTGGCCTGCCTTATGATTAGGGGTATGCCTTTGACGGACTTCACAGACGGACCAATACTCACTGGAACAAAGGTATAAGATCAAGTCAGTCGACCTCGTATCTGATCTTCCTCTCTATCTGAACCATCTTCCCTTCGATCACGATGCTTCGATTGATCAATCTTATGGCCGTCCTGTCCCTCTCCCACTTCGGCAGCGCCGTTCCTACCTCGCCATTCAACTCCTTCACCAAAAGGCAAAACACTGGTTGTGCAGCCTACACCATCATCAACACTCGAGGAACGACCGAACCCCAGGCCGAGTCGAATGGTTTCAAGACTATGAACAAAGCCATTCAAGCTGCTATCCCAGGTGATGAGATTTACAACACAGTCTATCCAGCCGATTCATCCCAAACTTCAGAGATCGGTACGGAAGACATTATACGATACATCACTACTACCCTCGCTTCCGATCCGCAACACTGCTTTGTTCTAGAGGGATATTCACAAGGAGCTAAATCGACCGTACAAGCTATGCCCTCTTTGACTGGGGAGATGCTTGATGCTGTTAAAGCTGTCTTCCTTATCGGGAACCCGTATCACAAGTCTGGACTAAGCTGCAATGTGGATCTAGACGGAGGAGATAGTACACTGAATGTGGATGGGAAATCATTGACGGCTGATAATGCGATTCCGGATAATTGGGTAGAGAAAACATTGGACGTTTGTAATAAGGTATGTCTCTCACTTTCTTATTGCCTCTCTGTCGTCGACTGATTAGCTAATGACAAGGGCGATGGAGTTTGCGATACTACCAATGGTCAGAAGGAAATCACGGATGAACACACAGCATACCAAGGTAGTGAGGTGATGCAGAACCTTGGTGCTGAATTCGTGATCAATGCCTTGAACGCTGTGGCCTCCCAGTCGAACACTATCGTTATTCCTAGTGATTCTGTAACCGAATCCACATCAACTTCCGAGACCCTTCTTGATAGTACGAGCGCATCGGGGTCGATTGCGACTTCCGCAGTCGCTCTCGCAGAGGAGACAGCATCGCCCACCGCATTCGTTTCTGCTAGTACCATCGAGTCGCCATCGGCCTCAGTCACCACTTCGGCAGAATCATCGATGGCCCCAAGCACCACTGATGCTGGTCCCGAATCTCCTACGACTTCGAGCTCCGACTCGTCGGTCATTAAATCAGCTCCTGCTTCTACCTCCGATCTCGCTGGTACAGGCGGTACAGGAGCTTTACCTTCCATGTCTTCACCCGCCGCCCAGTCTGGATCAGTGCGACAATCTGGTCGACCTACCCGCACGAGATGCCAGTATGTTCATGTGTTTTGCCCATGTTACCGAGCTGATCGGTCAGTAAGCATAGGCCAAGTCATGCGTAGTCGGTAAGCATCATGAGGATAGGCAAGTCTGGAAGTATGGAATTTATATGGAATATGTATATTGGAGCCGGCCTCCTGTACCGCAGCCAATTCAGTGGTGAATTGTCGTTTTGAGATATCATAACCAGCACCGGATGAATGACCATACCCCCCTGCATGGTGTAGATTGATTTTTGGCGGGAAAAGGGACGCGGGTACAAGATTGA
Source organism: Cryptococcus sp. GC_Crypt_2 (assembly GCA_026538405.1). NCBI lineage: Eukaryota > Fungi > Basidiomycota > Tremellomycetes > Tremellales > Cryptococcaceae > Cryptococcus > Cryptococcus sp. GC_Crypt_2. The sequence continues at coordinate 372,062 of JALPCC010000004.1, read as the reverse complement.
CTTTTCGAACGTGTACCATATATCTATTGTTCTCATATCATACCATTACCTCGGTCAGTAGTATACTGTAGCGATCCGGAGCAAGTACATAGTAATCATCAATACCTCGTCAAAACTGCAGATCGACAAGAAGAGCAAAGGAAGTCATTTACAGCTCACATACCGTTAAAGGGCGTTCAAGCACGACGCGTCCATCCGCCCTCACTCCACATTATTATTACATTACTTCATGAGATCGTCAACCTGAATCTAAGTTTTGTACATGGAATCCGAACCAATGTCGTTCCCGTCCCCCACCTCATCCGACACGACCGATACACTCCCCACTCCATCGCTTCCTTCGACATTCACATCGCGCGCAACAATCATCTCACCAACTCTCGCGTCTGGACACGAGGGGCAGATGACGCCGCCTTCAGAGGGTTACGATCATCGTCATGGATATGCGCATGCTCATGCTCATGGACATGAGGAGGAAGAAGAAAATGGGAAACAGAAGGAGCAAGCAGCTGGATTAGGAATGGGTATGGGAATGGTACCGAGTATCAGCGTAGAAATGGACGAGACACCGACACGTCCCCGTCGTATACCTAATCATCGATCACCAATCCCAGGTGGAGGGCTCAATATACGTGGTCTTACCCTACCCACCGCTGGCAAGATATCACCGGATCTGACGGCTAATGGGGATGATAAGGAGGATGAACGAGATAGTCTAGCCGAATTAGCACCTTCACCAAGGGTAGCAGCTTTCAAAGCCGCTTTATCTGGTCCATCACCAGAAATACCATTATCACCAGCATGGCAATCTTTTGAAGCTTCTCCATCTGTCCGACAAAACGCAGCATCCCCACCTACTGTTTCGGTACCTTCACCACTTGGACCTCGACGCTTTGACCCCACTCCAACACATGGGCTACACGCTAGGAATTTATCGCTATACTTCCCCTCGCCCGGTGCGAAAGCTTCTGGAGGGGTGAAAGGAGATATATTCAGGAATGATGTGGGGGAGGAATCAGAGAATGTTTTACCTGCTGGACAAGATCGGAAAGCATTCGGTGGGAAAGGAGGATGGAGTTTTGGAGAACAGAGTATAGATGGGCAGGCTCTCTCGCCTGAGCAAGCAAAGAGAGGGAAGCGTCGTGGTCACCATGTGAGTCGTTGTCGCCGCTATCAATTATCAAGACACACCTAACGATGTAGCATAAACACTCTTTATCACACAATTTCTTCTCCTTCCTCGATCCGACCATCACCAACCCGTCCCTTGCCCCCTCCTCACCAAGCCCACGCATACCATCCCCAGCAGCCACTTCAACTCAATTCCCAGCCTCCGTCCCAATCCCTCTCCAGAGCTCGTCAACATCCCTACTCGGCTCGGCTTCATCGGAGTCTTCACCCAATCGCCGTATAGATCCTCGAACGCAATTGTACCTATCTCTGGCTGTGATTGAGTTCCTTATAGGTGCAGGGCTATGGATAGAGGGGCAATTGAGTGGTTGGAGATGTTTAGCTGGAGTAGGGTATTTGAGCGTGTTTGACGCTGCTGGAGTGGCTATATGGATGATGGGTGATGGGGATAATCTGAGAAGTATCCGGCGGCCTTATGGGTGGGTCTTCTCACTTTCCGGAGGAGAGGAGTCTCGACCTGATACTGATGATATAGGAACGCTCGCTTCATGACACTACTCTACTTTGCCCAATCACTTTTTCTGGTTTTCGCCTCGGTATATATCGCCAAAGAGTCGATCGAGACTGTGCTCTTGGGCGAAGGGGCGCATTCACACGGCGGTGGGGGCGGTCACGGACACGGAGCAGAACGCGACCATGGACATGATCACGAAGGAGAGGCGGAAGAGGGGTATGTCCCGCCTGTGCATCGTCAAGTATTGAGCTGATTAGCAGATCTCTTCCGCTACTCCTGTTGGCGGTTTCTGTCGTCACCTCCCTTTTCTCCGGAGTGGTTCTTCAAAATCACTCAAAGCTCGTCGAATGTGAGCTCACTCGTGTTGATATACAATGAAGCTTATTTCCAGCTGTTGGTTCCTTGTTCGTGCCTTCTGCTATTGTCAAATCACGTATAACGAAACAAATATCGATCTTACGCAATCCATTCACAATGACTATTACCGGTGCAAGTTTAGCCATTCTCCTAGGTTCAACGCTCATGGCACCGTAAGTCCGCTTTCGTGTACTTTGATGGAGCTTATTTGCAGGACATCCCTGCACATCCTCGACTCTTCCCTCTCGCTCCTGCTCACACTTGCTACATCTGCTCTTGCATACCCTACAACCCGGTCTTTCGCCATGGTCCTACTTCAGACTGCCCCTTCACCTTCCTCATCGCAAATGCAATCCCTTCGACAATCCCTAAGATCAATTTCGGACGATAGACGTATACTAGGAATAGGAAGTACTCGAGTCTGGATGATTGATTCGGCTTCCGAGCCCGTCTCCGCCACTGGTACTAAACCACGATCCAATTCGATCGCAAATACAGTCAGTATAGATGATTCACCTCCTTCTAGTCCGGATATATCTGCCTTCCGAAGGAAATCTACAGGAGGTACGATTGGACATACGAAGTTGAGCGTTAGCGTCGTTGTTCACGTTAATGATAATGTTGGAGATGGTGATATTTTGGATGTTACGAAATATGTCTGGAATAGGGTTACAGCTGCGGTTGGAGAGGGGGAAGTTGGAATTGCTGTGAAGAGGGGTTGGGAGGGGATGGAAGTATCTTGATCTGGCACGATAATGCATCTGAGTACAATGATGTCTTGATGAGATAGCGCATGCGTGAACGTATGTAGCAAGGTTACATGTATCAAACTGCAGAAAGCCATGAAGACACCAAATAGACATTTCTCACTAGGTTCTTCAGCTGTATTGATGTGTAGATGAAGCTATCATTCCGAACGATGACCCTGAATGGTAAACAGCAATGACGCTGGCGTCAGAGTATTTATAGGAATCGTGAGTACGGGGCGAAGTGGGCGCCGGTACTTTCAAGAGGAGACTTGTGAGAAAAGAGTTGTTCTTTTGACCGGTCTATCTGCGGCGAATATAACACTGTACTGATGTCTAGCTATCAGATTTAGGGCAGCGTTTGATCTCGTGACCATCAGTCGGTCTCGGTGTATCTTCCCTGAAGCCGAATCGTAGTTTTTTGAGTCCCCGTGGAAATCTTTACCTGCAAGATGTCGAGAACGTCACATCTCGAGCAACCCAGATCTAACTTACCTCATAAGCCCCCTGACTGACCGTAAGAGGCTGACTCCCCGGTGGTCCAAAGGGCAAGATCTGAACACCCAACAAGCCGGTATCAAGGTATTTCAGGAGGCTTGGCGCTTCCCAACGGAACCCCAGAGCAGTACATAGCAGGAATCGAGATCGGAAAAAAAGGTTCCGATCAAACCCTGATGGATGCAAAGCGTACTTGTTCCGGTTTCACGCCTCAGGTGGTCATATGCCTAATGCGTTATGCCTACATAGATTTCCAAGTATCTTATGTTATTCCCAATGATATTGACGACCTACGCGTTCATGTTATGTCACCGTTCACCGAGATCAGCACTCTTAAAGAACAGTTTTCAAGATGGCGAGTAACTTGTCTCTTCACTCAACTCAAGATGCGGTCTGCATACATCGTCTTGATCCTAGCTGTTCCTACCGCGACAATATTCTTTCTGCGGCATCATATACAGGTTTTGAGCGAGGTCGTCAAGACATACAGCTCCTTTTATCCGTACCTCGACGCCCACTCCGATGTCTTGTATCGCTACTATGAATCAGCCGCCACATCAGATATTTTGTCATCGCCGGTTGACGACAGCCTTCTTGTCCCTCGCATAATGCATCAAATTCATCTGCAGGAAGGAAGGCCATCTGTTCTGGAGAAGTATGCAGCGGCAATCGAGTCCTGCCGGGAAACCCACCAGGGATGGAATTATACTATATGGACCGATGAATCCGCGTCCGACTTCATGAGAACCCATTACCCAGCCATTTTCCCACATTACACAAATTACAAACAGACCATCCAACGAGCAAATATCCTTCGTTATGCGCTTTTAGACCATTTCGGAGGAGTTTACATCGATATGGACGTTACCTGTCGACGCAGTCTGGAGCCATTACGCGATATCCCTTGGCTGACACCTGGCGCACACCCTGCTGGCGTCAATAACGCCTTTATCCTAGCTCGACATGGTCACCCTTTCCTCAAAACTCTGCTTGAAGCTGTTCCCAGTCGTGACCTATCCTGGGGTCTGCCATATATCGAAAACATGCTCAGTACCGGCTGTATGTACTTTTCAAACATGTGGATGAGCTACGCTAGATCAAACGTTCAGTCATCCTCCGATAAGCTGTACATCTTGGCAAATCAGGAAGGCGATATCAACTCGCATATGCTCCGCGGAGTCGTCACCACCCCTCTCTTCAAACATGGGGGCGCTAGTAGTTGGCACGGCTGGGATGCCGCCGCCATCGTTCTCATCGGGAAATACTACTCGCTCATCTTGCAAGCCTGCTTGGGGTTATGTCTCTTATCGGTTATACTATTATGGCGATGTGTAGGACAGAGGAACAGACGTCGGCGTAGATCATGGGGATCAATGATGAAAATGGGATCATCTGCAGCAGAAGTACAATCACCGATTTTGGCGTCGGTGTCCAAGGAGTATAAAGGGTTAGCAGCCAGGGTCTGAACCATTCATGCATTCTGGATCTCTGGTGCTTGAACAAGCTCTGTGCGACTCACATAACAGCTCTGGTCGATTGTGGCCACTCGTTTCAGGGCGTACATCGAAACCCAAGCAGTGTCGATAAAATGTCTGATCGTGCCCGTTAGTTACGCATAGCGATGCGGTCTTCTTCGGACCCAGCCCATCAGCGTCGACCAGTGGTAGAAATATGCATCGTCTTCGTCTTCTACTCGTACGGCTTAATCTCGCGAATGCACGACTCACAACTCACTGGATCGTCCATCGACCCCACAAGGACCCTGCGATATTCATCTTCCCGATGGAATCACTTTGCCAATTGTTATTGGCGAGTGAGACCTGCTTATCGCCAACAAAGTAATTCTTGATGACTAGTCCCACATTTCCAGGCGAGTCGCCACCTAGCTGAACTTGTTCTCCCTCTGTATCGGTGAACTGATTGATGATGCTCATACCGATACCCGTTTCGTCGGCAGGGAATTGCTCGATGTATACTCCATCAATTGTATAGTTGTCATAGTTCTGAAGCATATTCCATCGCAACAACGATGGGCAAATACCCTCACACCTGATATTGTTGATGTTGAAATTGGAGATTGTACTTGCCAAACTTGCAGTGTCGTTGGCATCGGTGGAGGTGTAGCTTGGGGAGGCACCGATCAATGCTGAAGGAACGACCATATTTGCGCTTGGGTATCTGGCATGAATGACAAATAGATCATTGGCGGTAAAGTTGGTGACGTTTCTCGGTGACCAGCCCATCTGAATAATGGGATCGTTTGTCGTTTTCCAAATATTGATCCGATCGACCTGGACATTCGAATAGTAAGCCTTGATTCCATCATCGCCAATATGATAAAAGATGTCGTGAAACTTGGATTTCGGGTAAATCGCCATTCCGTCCGTCTGCCAGAAGAACGCCCCAACCTGCTTGTAATCCGATACATGACACTCTGGCTCGCCCTGGAAATCCATCGTGTTGAACGGGGGAGAGGCGATGGTAGGTCCTTGGCAGATCCAAGTCTGATTCTCGTTGAGATTCCCTGACCACATGCGAAGTGAGGTAGCATCGCTTTTGTTATTCGTATAGCCATCTGCCACATTGGCTTGGTAAACATATTGTTCACCTGAAAGGACGCCATGACCTGTAGCTTTGATGATGGCCGAGTTGTTATTCTGATATTCGATTGCGCCTTTGACAAATGCTCCGGGGGCAAGATGGACCCAAGAGACCGATGGACTGAGAATAGCATGATTGTCGCCACCGAACCAGTATACACCAGGTCCAAAGTATAGATTGGACTCGGAGATTTCGGTTAGGTCGAAAACATAGCCCGGCGGCACAGAATATGTGTTGTCGTCATTCTCCGCCAAAACATACTGGCTCTCGGGGACGGGGCTGGCAAAGATCAACAAGCCGTTGATCGGTTCGACGCCAAGGAGTGGCTGGGAAGAGTTGTAATTCTCAACATAGTTGTGTCCATCCGGGTATCGATCTTGAACAAAGAGCCCATCAGTACCACCACCGTGATATGACCAGAGGTCATCTTGGAATTCGATGGAGATCTTGTGTCCGTTCTCTTGATATGGGATCCTGACGTACAATTCCTGTTTCTTGGTGTACATATCATAAGTCGAGGTTGTGGGGCGGATGACAACCTGCCCTGGATCGGTAAATCGATCATCATTCCTTCTGATCTTCACAATGACATCGCAAGCGTGTAGGAATTGAGTCCAGGCCATGTTGATCCCAGCATCACCCTCGATACTAACTCCGTCAACATTTCCTCCGAGCGTACTATTGGTTGGACTGAGTTTCCGGCCATTACCACTTCGAGGGATCGCTTCGTAGACGAACGAGTCGTAGAAATCGGCCTGAGAGTCCTTGTGGTCGATCGCCACTTGGATATCGTAAAGACGAGATTGCCGGACGTTGCTGAGCTCGACTGGTGTTTGGGTGTTGATTTCTCCGGTCGAATGCCACCAGGTTTGCAGCTTGTCACTGGATATTGTCCGATTATGTACTGACCCAATCGCCGCAGCGTTGGTGACAGGTACCGCCAGAGCGAGTGTGAGGCTGAAGATTAGACTGAAGGAGTGCATTCCAGATGATATTGCTTCGACAGCAATGAACTCCACCGGCTCACACCACACGACTTTAATAAGTTAATCGATCCAGCGACACCGAGGTCTTCCCGAAGATACAACACTAGCGTCGGAGATGTGAATCGAGGTGGGGCTTAGGTGGGGCAACCTGAGTGGTGTGGAGCCAGTGTATACATGCATAACATCCCAGGCGTGCATGACCGTCCCCTCTTCTATCGCGGCTGCCGGCCGGTAGTGCTGCTGACGATATAGGATAGGAACCGATGTCGCGCCGTCGAGTGGAACCGATATCCGTCCGCCATCGCGCCGCAAACACCCACATGTGCACTGTCAGATGCTCTCAAGTCCAAGACAGGAAATGACACTTGAGTGAGCACAGATCATGGTTCTCTACCGCGTGGCTACCTAAGAGCTCAAGGGCTCTGTGCTTGCATCCGGCTTAGTGATTGGGGCGGCTTATCTCTGTACCTCGCCGAGAGCGTTGCTCCGGCGGCCATCTATGGAATCCAGGAAGGATGGAGACTATTGGGACATGATCTCGTTCAATACAGCATGCACGTAAATGGCGAAGTCTAGAGGTTTCACACATGTGACTATCTATTACTGCTACGACTTCTTCGGCCAAGCTTTATCGGGACCTGGTTGTTTCTCGGACTCGTCGCATGCCCCCTGGCGAGTCAGCAAAGTTCTATTCAGTTCGGTCTCAAAGGAAGTTTGAAACGTACCTTTTTGACGACTGCGGTGTCAGGGTGATCGTAGAGGGGGTGTTCAGAAAATACTAATCGCCGTCAGCAACGGGCCACTGGAGTGATGTCAAGGAGAAACAAACTATCGTCGTCGGCAGTGTTCCAGTTGTACGAGTACACATGTTCACCCAGGCAACCCCCCGTGTATGTACGAATACAATGTGATTCGTCGCCTTGGAAGAGGAAATGGGTTATTTGATTGATAGAGACTGATTCAAGGGGGCCGTGATCATCTTCAAATTGTCCCCTTTGTATACAGATTGCGGTCTCTTCGTCTGTATCAGGCGTGACATCGGTAGGTCCGATGGTATGAGTGTCCCCATCTTTGTCAGGACCTGGATGTTAGTCGACCTCGGTCGTCTTCCGCACAGGAGTGGCGTACCGGAGCGAAAGGTGAACATAGGGCCCGTGAGTTCTGAAGCTGAAACGCAAGACGACATGACAGCTAGAACTGACCCAAGGTAGATTGCTTTCATTTCAGGTTCTTTCTTAACAGCGTCCACGTTTAAATACGAGAGTGTCAACTGATGTGTGCAAAACGGTCTGACAGGGAGATATACACCAAAAGAAAGAGAGTGAATCCGAAGGGCTTATATAGGTAGCTCTGATCAGATTTTGCAGGGTATGATCAGCGTAAAACGGAGTCGATAAGGCTACCTTTGATCAAGCTCCTCAAACAAATCAGGTTCAGGGACTTATGGTGATCAATCAATGGTAACGACTCGTTTGGCAATTGTTACAAGGGCGAAGGTATATCTCCTCTTTTCATCGTCTCTGCCAAACGGGCAGCCATGACCAGCGCTCGTGTCTCCTAGGGATGACCTACAGACAGGGAGCTTAGATGCTTCAGGAAGATCAGTGAGCGTAACAGTGATGTATAAGTGCTGCAGCGATGCATGAGCAATTGATAGTCGATGATCCCCCGTTCTTCAACAACGGAGCGAAGCCGAGCGCTCAGATCGAGTCACACCGTGAGCCGGTCAAAGTGATGCCTCCCAGGACATCAGTGTCAGATATACGAGACGGACAAGCTGGACTTACAGATGTCTACCAATGCATGCATCCTCCCCAGCCTTGCTTGCTCCTCAAGCACTCTCAATCAACTGACAGTTATCCGCCACCAATGATACGCCACCGCCACTTTCCGCCGGAAACGTCAACTCCTTCCCAGTTCACCTATTCAACTTGACTGTCTTGCACTCGTCAACTTATACACCTTCGTTCATAACATACAACCAGCCCTTCATCATCCTGTAGCCTGTAGCTCGAATAGTCTTCTATCATCCCACCACTTTGCGATTAGACCTGTCCCTTTCTTTACCTAGCGTTACCTGGAATCTGGTTCGACCTCGCCCGTCCGACCGCATCTCACGTGACCCTCGACTGCGTTCCCAGAACGGAACGCCATTGCCTCGTTGTACCGTGGTCGAGACATCAGTAGGATAGTGACAGTAGCTCCTGGACTGAGATAGACGGAAAAGTCATAGCAACATGGTATGTCAGCTTTCCAACCTCTCTTTGTCAGCCGTTACCATCTCTTCTTCCATACTCTCCCATATCACCCTTTACAGCTGTCCCTCCCATCCATAGCTGTCGTGTGCTCTACGTATCTCTCAGTGGTCCGCGGATCGTTATTGCTCCACGCTTCGTGATCCACCGATTCCACCGGTCCTCCCATCTATGTGCCCATCACGAGCTACGCTGACAACTCAGTCAACGGCAGCTAAACGACGTCTAATCCGAGACTTTAAGCGACTCGCCAATGATCCGCCGGTCGGTATCAGTGGTTCGCCGAATCCTGATAACATCATGATATGGAATGCGGTCATCTTCGGACCTCGTGAGTGATTCGCTTCGGTCTCCAACCCCCATCATGTCAACTCCATCTTCGACTCGTATCTAGCTTGATCGGTGGTAGGGTCATTACTCGGGCACCTGATTGAGTGACCTAACGGACCGGCCAGTCTCCAGAGTTATCCCCGGAGTTGCCCCCACCTCCGGCTTCCAATCATACCGGATCACCCCATACGCATTAGAGCTACGCTAACAACTAGCTGAAACACCGTTCGAAGATGGGTCGTTCCGCCTCACACTCACATTCACCGACTCGTATCCCACCAGACCACCTGTGGTACGCTTTATATCACGCATGTTCCACCCGAACATCTACGCAAATGGAGAACTCTGTTTAGATATCCTGCAAAATCGATGGAGTCCGACATATGATGTAGCTGCGATTTTGACGAGTGTTCAGAGTCTGTTGAATGATCCAAATCCCGCTAGGTGAGTCCTCTACTTTCAGTCTGGCATTGACGAGTTCGATAGGGATTGTGTGAGGCTGATCCTTAGTCCCGCCAACGCTGAGGCTGCCCAGCTGTACAAGGACAACACGAAGGAGTATGAGCGCAGAGTCAAAGTGAGTGATCTCGACCTCCACATCGAGCTATAGGCTGACGTTGCAGCAAACGGTAGAACAGTCCTGGGTCGACAACAATCCAGAAAGCTCGGGAGGACTCGAGGACTCGCCCATGGATTGATCGGCTCAGGCATTTGGTTACTCTCTATCATAATTGCTCATCCAATTCCATAGTGACGCCCCCCGTTCCATCATTTCCCCTACCCTAATATCGTCATGTATCATTTCATCATGCTCACAGGTCACCTTCGCTGCCCATGATCAATGAACCTGATCCCACGTGTTTCTGTTAAATCCTGTTAAATCGTTTCAAAGGTGACGCGACTGCTGTAGACGCGTCAAGGACCTACTCATGTTCACTTTCTCTTCCTTCTTTAGCATCACTACATTCTCCTTATTTTGACAATCATGTCGAACGATATTGTGGAACCAAGAAGAACAGGGAGAGAGAGGAGGCAGGTGGAGAAATTTGAGCCAAAGCGTAGGTGTGACCGCGTGACTTCAGGTGAACTGGCTGATCGATCAGGAAATCAAAAAGGAAAAGGTCGAGCCGTCGAAAACCAAGACGTATGTCAACTCAAGGGGGAAATCACGCTGATATGTAGAGTGACCAAGACATGTCTGAAGAGTCGAGTGATGAGGAAGACGAATCAGAGGAAGAGGATAGTCGTCCGGCACCAAAAGCGAAAGCCAAACGAGCGGTAAATGGTACAAAGAAGGCACCGGCTGCTACGAAGACTGCAACTCAACGACCACGGAAGTCAGCTACTGCCGTGCTCAATGGTGCCACCGGACCAGGAGAGGTACAAGGGGAGACATTCAAGACGGATTCTGCTTTCTTCAGTGAGTTTCCCTTCCTTCCCACTTTCACCTAACTTCCTTCTCTTTCTCTTCAGCACTTTAAATCTGTGATCGGCGTGGCTGATGATCAGATGCACTACTATCTGCTGATATCGCTCTTGCTCCGCTTGTTGAAGACTGGGTGGAGAACTACCAGTCGACCTCGAATGATGACGTGTCCGAGAAAGCTGCGGTACATGAATTGATCCTATTCGTGATTCGAGCTTGTGGATTAGCGGCGGATGTCACGGAAGATGAAGCGATGGACGTTGATGGTGTACTGGATGCTGTCGAGACGATACAGGATGAGAGTGTCAAGGTGGGCTCCATCAAGCGTCTGCGTTTGACTTAGCTGATATATAGGTCGCTGCTGCCACCTACCCGTTGATTTCAAAGTCGAAAGCTCTGAAGCCATTCAAATCCAACCTCGATCTATTCATCTCCCTCATCATCAAAACCATGGCTATCTCCGATTCACTCTATGAAGAAGCCGAGACTACTTCCCACACTATCCCATTGATTTCAATCCTGTTAACATGGCTCAATACAATGTCGTCATCCCCTCTTAGACCTATCCGACATACTTCAACCTACATCGCTCTCAAGATCGTTACAGAATTATGTGTTCAGGCTGGTGATATCAGTAAGGAGTTGAATCTGAAGCAGAGACAGAAGGATATGGAAGCGAAGAAAGGTGGAGTTGGACCTGTTTTCCAGAAGAAGATGAGGGATGCCGAAGCGAAGGTCAAGGAGGTTCAAGGAAAGAAGGAGAGGTTAGAGGAGATTATGAAGGATAGTTTTGATACGTGAGTAGCCGTGGTGCCTGCGTTGGACACAAGCTTATGGTAGGCTGTTTGTGCATCGGGTCAGGGATGCCGACCCAAATATCAGAACAGATTGCTTGAAAGAGTTGGGTGTTTGGGTTCGAAAATATCCGGACTTGTATACTGGCAATTCGTTCTTGCAGTATCTCAGTCGAGGTACCAATGATCCTGTACGTCCCTCCCGTTCTTCCTCTTTTGATGTATCCCTGATCATCAGAACTCACACGCTCGACTCGAAGCTGTCAAGGCATTTGCATCCCTTCTCTCCAAAGACGCATTCGTCACCAACGCCCGAACCAATATTATGCGAATCTCTTCCCGTCTGATTGAGATATCGCTCCGAGACGTCGATACCAATGTACGAATCAATGCTCTCAAAGCACTCGCCCTACTCGACAAGACCGGTGTACTCCAAGATGAAGATGACGATCAACGAAATCGGGTGGTACGAGTAGTTTTCGACCAAGACCCCCGAGTTCGCCGAGCCGTAGGGGAATTTGTCAAAGGATTCTTGGCTGAGAAAGTTGAGGGTCTCGAATCAACTTGGTCAGCGGTCAAGGGTACCAAGAAGAAGAGAGGATCCAAAATTTCTGAGAAGGATATGAGGTCTCATCTCGGCTGGAAAGCGCTCGCTAGCATGCTAGTGGAGACGTATCACGACCTCGATAGCAGAGAAGCCGGAACATCGACTGCTCCTTTCGTACCTGTATCTGTATCGATGGGAAGAGCGACTGCTGCTGTCGAAGCTCTTCGAGGGTCTGTCGAGGGATTGTCGGAATGGCACGACTTGGTGGATTACCTATTAATCGATCATTCGACCGGGGATCAGGACATGTGGTTGCTGGAAGATGAGGAGGAGGATTTCATGATCCAAGTCCTGATTGCTTGTATTAAGGCTGATGCCGCTGAGGATGTGAGTCGCTTTTGTGCAACGACAGCCGGACTGATGGACAGGAGGAGAACAAGGACGAGCAGACCAAAGCTCTGATGAAAGTCTATCCTAGGCTGTTGTCGAAACATCAAGCGGATGTGGGCAGAATGAGTGCTCTACTCATGATTCCATCTCACATGAATCTTGGCTTGTACCTCGACATGCGAATGACCACTGTGAGTATCGTGATCTCAGACGGTATGCAGAGCTGATGATCAGGCCTACGACAGTCTATGGGACGATATTATCAAGCAATTCCTACAACATACCGATCAAACCGTCCTCACTTCCGCCATTCAAGCAATCAATGAGCTCACTCAAAACACATCTCTGGCCAATAACAATAAAGTCAAACTCAACGAGCTTACCGAATCCGTCTTCACTTCCCTCCGAGATGCCATAGACGGGCGGGATGTATCGAGCATGTCGATTGATGACGACGAAGTTGCTTCCATCGAAGCGATCTTGTTAAGGCTCACTCTGCTGGCCAAGAGCCGAGATATAACGGAAGCCATGGAAGATGAGGAAGGAGGACAGAGTAGTGGATGGGAGATTGTTTGTGCTTTCGCTGAACGTGGGGAGTTGCCTTATAAGGATGAAGCAAAGGTCAGCCTGCTCTCTCGTGCCCTCGTGGGAAGAATACAGCTGACAGATAGATCATCGAATTCGCTATTCAAGCTGTCTTTTTACATCTCACTTGGATGTTCAAGGGTTTCACAATCGAAGACAAAGACGATCCAGTCAAAATCTTAGCATTGAATGAGAAGAGGGATCGAGCAGTCGAAATATTCCAGAAACTCGCTTTGAAAGAATTATCAAATGCCCCCATATCAGTCAAACGTCAAGTGAGTTGTCCTTCCTCAATCCAGAATGCAGCTGATGACCAGGCATTCATCACCTATGTCAACGTCCATATTTTGTTCTCGTCAAAATCCCAAAATGCCCTTCCGGCTGCTCAGGCGTGTCCGTTGGTTATGCCTAGTGAGATCCAGATGAGGTTGGGTAGGGCTTTCTCAGCTGCCGTCGAACGATATGCGACGGATAAAGAAGTCAATGGCGATGCGGACGAGGTTGCAGATAAAGACGGTAAGCTCTACATGTCTCGAAGTGTCACAAAGCTAATAACCAGACTTTTCGCCCGAGAAAGCTACTTCTGAAATTCAATTCCTACAGCTCGTAGCTGTTTTCGTTGGTGCTATACGATGCGGTGTACTTGATTCGGATCATTGTAAAGAACCTCTCGCGCACATTGGGAGGTTTGGCCCTACTTATGATGCGGTTGTCAAGAAGCTGGTAGACGTTCTGAGGGATGAGGGGATATACAATAGAGATTCAGACACTGTCGTTGCTATCTCTTCAGAAGCTCTTCAATCTGTACGTGTTTGAGCTGGTTTTGGGAACATACCAAAGCTGATGTCACAGTCATTCAATACCCATCTCGATACTGAAGAACTAGAACCTATCGCTCCGCTCGTTCTCACCAAGCTACTGGCTTCGGCGTTCACGATCCACGGAAATCACTTTACCGTTCTCAAACACCTTCACCCCAATGACGCCCAAGACTTCCATACCAAATCAATAGCCGCCGCATTCGCCAAGATTGCCTCTTATGTCAGCCAAGAACGAAAAGCTAGTCGAAAAGACAATAAAGCTCGATACGCCCATAAACGATCACAAGTATTGGGTATTTTCAAATGCCTAATCCAACTCCTTGGCCCTGTCAATGGTCGAGGTGCGCTCAAGATCAAGAGTGAAATGGAATCTGGTTTGAGGGAGATTGGAATTGAAGTTTCTGGAAATAGAATGTGGGAGGGGTACAAGGCTTATGAAAAGCGACTAGTATTGATTGCTAGTAAGGATAGTAATATCCGAGCTGGAGCTGCTAGGGTTGTCGAGCAGGAACAAGAAGCTGAGCAGGAACCAGACGTCGAACAGGAAGAGGAACGAGAAGGGACAGAGAGATCGGTCTCGCCCACTCCCCGAGCGGCCGCTGAGACTGGTGGAGAGGTGCAATTACCAGGTATGGAGGAAGATGATGTCGATCCGGCATCAGGGATGGATTTCGACATAGATGACTTGGAGAATGGTGATGAGGGTGATGAAGCGGGTGAGGATGAAGAGCCGACTACTTCTGGGAGGGGAAAGAGGAGATCTCTCAGTCATGCTGTTGATTCAGCCAGACCGAAGAAGAAGTCGAAAAAGTAACTTCGTAGAGGAGTGAATGGGGGATGGTTGTAATATACCTGTTTTGTATATATCATTAGTACACAGACATTCATCAATCTGGGTTTCACGCTTTCACGTTTCCGCTCTCAATCATCAAGATGGCCATGCATGCATGTATATAGTATCGATACAACAGGGTTATTAACAGCTACAGGGGAGGTAAACTCCGTTTACATAATGGACATATAGTCTGTCTATCAGCAATCTCGATCGCCTAGGCAGGAGGGGGACAGCGGACATACCTTGATAGCGAGCCATTGAGCAAGACACCTCGTGTGGAATAAGTGATGACATGGAGCTACTGCATAACTCCTCTTCCTATTCATTCCAAGTAATACCTCGGAAGAAGGTCCGGGGGTGGTATCAACTTCTTCCATACAGATTGAACATGTTTTCTCTTCGATTGATAATGAGGCTTGAGCTTCCGGATCATGGTCAGGGTCAGAGGAGGATTTAGAATCGAGTAGAGGATGGTAATTGTATGAATCTGCTGGTTGGAACTGGTCATTAGTATGTGTTCCTCAGGGAGGAGGAGGGGATATACTCTTGCTGGAAGGCTAATTGTCAGCATTATTCGTATAGGTAGTGAAGGGGACATACAAGAATGCAGGTCCGAATCGTTCTTGAGCCAGTAGCATTCCAATCTGGACAGCAAGCCAAAGCGGTAGGACCCAAACCCATCTACTCAAGTTGACGAAAAAGATATTATCAGGACAAGCGAATATATCTGCCATCAGCGCCTTCGACGCCGTGGAAGGGATGGACGTACAGAGAGGCAGACCTAATCTGGCGATACTGGTCCCAAATATGAATGTATGATCAAAGGCACCGATGGTGCCCCTAATCGCATTCCGATAGATTTGCGGGATCCAAAAGCCATACAGGGCGAATAGGAAGAAGGGTACAACCGAGGGCAGAAATGCGACATGGAGGAAGACGAAGAATGCAATGATACCCCCAATTACTGCTTATCAGCTTATAGCAAGAGTAACTTCGCGAGAGAGAAAATCATACGCCTGATCCCTGGGTGATTAAAGAAGAATTCCCGGAATGATGGTCCTGGTTCTTCTGCGGGTGGTGCGACAGTCGCCGGAGGGGTTGTTGGGATAGTACTTGGAAGGTCCGAAGTCGCTCCTTCGATTGCTGGTGTAGGCGCAACAGGTGCGGGACGCACCCGCGGTGCAGGAGTGCTGACCCTCTCTGGAGCTTGGATCGCATGCAACATCAAGCAATACCGCTATTTGTCAGCTTGGGGTTGAAGCAGTGTAGGAGAGCTTTACCGAGGCAAAGATGACTGCACTGCAGAATCCCAAGAAACCAGGGATAAGCAAAGCGATACTAGCTTTATTGTCGCTCAGTAAACCCATGACGACATGTGCGCTGAAAATCCATGAATCGGAAACACCAAAAATGACCATTGTCCATACTGATATCCCCGATAGGACTGATGGTGTTCTTGTGGATTCCATTTGACGGACCAGAAGGAGCAGAAGGACCAGCTGGATTATCGAGGCGAATGTTGCGTCTTTCGTCAGCTGCATCATAGAGATGAGGACTCACAGTTGATTGATTTTCTCCAGAAATCGTCTATCCGAACACCTTTTCCTTTTTCGAATCCAATAGCTACACCACATTGATCGGCTACAATCACTCCTCCTAGACCAACTCCATCCCAATAATTCGGTGGACGGGGTAGACTAAGTCTGATACCGGTAGGGCGGAGGAGTTCGTCTTCATACCGTTCAAGTTCAAGAGGGAAAGTTCCGTGAGGCAGGGGTGGGACTGTCATGTACACCAATATAGGACACGAAGTGGATGTGTGTGCTACTCATCAGCTCAATTGTTCGGTATGGATCAAAAAGCTTACTATCTTCCTTGGCATCCATCAGGAGTAGATTCTCTTGTTGGTGCTTGAGCTCTTTCTCCATTTCCAGCAATATCACTTTCGTAGCTAGATCATGATCATCCGTATTCTCGAATAACGTCGGTATACGCCTCACATCCACTCTCTTTCCTTCTGG
Source organism: Cryptococcus sp. GC_Crypt_2 (assembly GCA_026538405.1). NCBI lineage: Eukaryota > Fungi > Basidiomycota > Tremellomycetes > Tremellales > Cryptococcaceae > Cryptococcus > Cryptococcus sp. GC_Crypt_2. The sequence goes on along the minus strand of JALPCC010000004.1, from coordinate 355,225 downwards.
CATTCCGAACATTCTATAGGTTCCATTCCTGATATGGTGTAGCCCAAATACCTCATATTCTATTTCTCTCTTGTCCCCTTCTACTTCCTCATCTTCCGCATTCGAGAATAGCGGAGGTGTATCTGAAAACAACGTGATACCGCCTTTGACCCATGTCCATCCATTATACGTTGGGTTCTGGTGGCCGTCACTATCCAGTATTAAGCGTTCTTTCAGGTTGAAGTCAAATCGATTCGTTGAAGCCCAATCCCATGATCCCTTTAGCTCCTCTGCTAGTGTTTCATTCCAGCTCGATGTATTCAGATTCGGTATACGAGTATCTCCAAAGAATATCGTTGATGCTGCCTGTTCTGCTGAGACAAGAGAGAGCGGGGTAGCAATGGCGTGACGATAGAAACCGGTAATGTTGGTAAAGAAAGGTCCCTGTAATGGTGGGTGATCGTACTGGCTAGGCATAATCTCTTCCGGCCTCAGTAAAGGGGCAGCAGACTGCCATTAGCTAGTTCTAGGTCTCAAACTCCTGTCCACTCACTTCTGTCCAATTACTAGATGTCCCGTTCAACCATCCCCTGTATTCCTCCAATCCCTGCCTAGCTACATCCAGTTCCGTTGTTCTCGGTACTATCTTTCCGTCTTCATCAATTGCAATAGGTTGCGGTACGTTGTTGTTGCCAGACATGAAGAAGAAGAATGCCGTTAGGAACAGCATAGAACCGAGATTCGGTCGTGGTGGGGGAGGAGCAATGAATGTTCCAGGCGGTATTGGAGTAGGGGGGGAGAGACCTGCTGATGTCGCACGAGGTGAACGAGGTGATGTTGGTGCTCCGGGCGGGCCGCTTGCTGGTGTCGGGGGTGTTGGCTCCGACATGGTACCAGCTATGTCAAATGCACGATGGAGATATGATGAATGAGCAACAATGGAAGTTGATGACGCGACTGAATGAGTTGATTTCATTTATTACCCGAAGGCCGTTAAGCCTGGTCTGATGCATTCATTATATGAGGAGTCTATGCTAAGATATGTATGCTAAGTAATGGCAAGACAATACAACAAGGTAAGCACAACAGCATCAAGCAACAATCAAGACTTCTCCCTTTTCTCCAATCAAACAAAGTCGGACTTTATCAAACAACCTTCGACCCTTTTCTGAATTTCCCGATTGACCAGCCTCACCATCGACGTGGATACCATGAAGCCATGTTCGAAGACTCAGAGCTTCCTTGACATCGCAGTAGATCCGCAAATGATCGCCTGCTTCGACTCGTACTGGTCGAATGGAGACGGAACTCGGGCCACCCGTCGAACCTGAAGCAGTGGTGACATTCTCCTTCTGTATCTCTACCTTGGCCTTGGAAGTCGCCTTACCGATATGCACGTGCTCGATCAGCTGGGGTGGCGATAGCAAAGCGATGAATGGATCGGGCTTCGGACCAGAGAAGACGATACTGAGGCCATAAATCCTGGACCGGCGTAGCGGTAGGAGAAATGACTGCATAAAGTGGTTTAAAAGCGATGTCGTCCATGTAACTGGAGCGGGACGGTTCGCTCTCGCCTTCGATTTTGGGCTGTTGGTCGGTTTGGTGACATACGACGCAGAGGACGGTAATGGAATGTCATGCTCTGTTGTGGCAATTGGTGAAGTCAAAACATCATCATTCAGATTTGGGACGATGACCGGTCCATGAATCGGGATAAGCCAATATACCCTCCCGTGAGGGTTCCTCTTGACATAGTAGTGTAGATCCGGGTGAAATGGGTGAGTTGCAGTATGATATTTCCGAAAAAGATTGTAATCAGGCGGTTTGGGCATATTGGCAAGTGCGCCTAGATTCGGGTACGAGTGAGGCTAGATATTCAGCTCGATTTGCTAAGTACCTGTAAGCTAACTCACGCGAGACAGCAAGTCCCACAATCTCCCATATCCCGGATCTTTCCCTATCAAAACCCTCCAAAGCTTTTTTCGGCGTTTACATTCCCTCTCCCAGTCCGCTTTTACGTTCTCCAGCAATTCCTCCTCCTCGATCGGACCGTTCCCCGTGGATGACCGTACAGGTGGGTAGGGTGTCTCGAGCACAATCGCGTGGACTTGTACTGGTGTATCTGGCGCAGAGGTGTTGAGGCGAAACGGGTCCAAGGCTTTAAATTTCCCTTTCCTCAACCATCGATTCGCCGGTGTTTCCTGAATTATCGGGCGACTTGGCACCATTTCCTCGTCATCAGCTCCATGCTGATCATCCAGCGCGTCGCAGAATCGTTCTGAGCTTTTGTTGCGGGCCCAAATCCCTCTCGTTGCATTACGCCAATCTATCTCGAATTCCTTCAAGTTGTCCAGCTCTGGCTCGAGGTCGATGTATCCGTCGACTGCTTGGTGCCATGCAGGTATGTCGTCGCTTAGTTTGATCATTTCCGAGAGTTCACGATCCTCGAGAAGCGGTGATAGGTCGTTAGACGCAGGAGCAGGTTGGCGCAATGTGAAAGCAGTCGGCAGGATTTCGAGATCACCTAGTCATGAGTGGGCGTTTTGGGTGAATCTACGGATGACTTACAGGAGCAAGCATGCCGCAAACTGGCAGTGTACCATAACACATCCTTATCCACACCCACTCCCCCTTCATCATGTAATACAGCTCCATCCAGACGCCTCCTCTTCCTAGACCTAGACGCGATTAGGTCCCCGAGAATGCCCTCTTTTTCCCCTACCCGTCTGATCCCATCACTCAAGAACTCTTGTCCTCGTACATACTGCTCGAGCGTCTGTGAATCGCTCAACACTGCATCATTGGCGGTCGTAGATAATTTGATGGTATATGCTAGCGGAAGGATAGCGGTTGGGAGCGATTCGAAAGTCTCGTCATTCCTCCGCTTGCTTGTGAGCTTGTTTTGAGTCGAATGAAGTGCTGAAGTTTGGCTCTGAGTCTCGCTCTGGCTTCGTCGGAGGTTGGAACGAGTGGAGGGCATGGTCTGTCCCCGAGCAGAGTCATCTGAGCATTTCGAGTTATATCAAACAATGACTGGTTGCAGGTGGACGCGGTTGCGTTGATTCTTAGGACCCTCTGTGGCACATGTGGCAACCTTGACAGGCTTCACTTTCACCATCGAAATCTACACAACCTCCATACGCTTCAGGGCGGCCTTGCGATACTCACATAGATCTTGTTGCTGCTTTCAAAAGAGGACGAGGTCAATCGTTTGCTCGGAGATGGTACAATCACGCTATGGTTTGTGAGGAAGTAGAAGGACGAGGGCTCGAGGGTCCCCAACAAATGCGTCTTACACTGGTGGTCAATTTGTCATTGATCGATGGGCTAATTGAGATTATTGACTCGGGTTCACACTGACAATCTTCTGCACAAATTCATAACTCCTACTACCCTAAATTGTTTTGCGATCTTTATAGACAGTGAATGAGGGGGGTGGGGGGTTGCTAGGCGACGTAGTCAGAAACGCGTCTAGAGCCAAGCTGCCTGACTCCCAACTGTCATTTGCGCCCTGTGGGATCGGGTAGGCTGTCCAGAGTGTCGCTGCTTTTGAACGAACTCGGACGGCTCTGTTTGTCGATAGGCGTCTTCGATGATCCCCGCGAATTCTGGGTCAATATCGGGCACATACTCCTCATCGGGTGCACCTAGTGTGCCCAGAGATCTGAGCATACATATGACGCTCTGACCGGCCACGCTGCGCTTGTCCAGCTTGTCGGCCACAGACATAAGACTCTTCATCTCTTTTTTGGTGAGGGTTGTCCCTGTGTTGGACTCGGCGCGCGTGTTCTGCTTTTTAGACTTCTTGACTTTAGCTTTGGTCGCCACGGTCCCGGTACCGGTCTCGAAGAGCGAGTCCGCGTCGGGAGTGTCTACGGCGGGATCATCATCGCTAGTTGCGTCATCATGTTCAACGACGAAGTTGGTGCTGATGTCATGAGTGTGACCATCATTGGTATTGGTGAAAGCAAATTGAGGTGGTTGCTGATGTCCCAGGTCTTGTTGGCTTGACCAATCATGCGCGGCAACCGTTTGGGGTTCCAGTCCCATCCATTGACCGAGAGTTTGATTGCTTACATTCGCACCCTGGGGATAGTTGAACGCTTCGACCGAAGGATCGGAGACCTGATAGAATGTCCCAGTTCGTCGATCGAGTCGATAGGTTGGTTCTCCAGCTGATTCGCTTGGTCCCAGTGTCATGTTTCCGAAGTCGCTCAGGTCATGAGATGGCTGGAATTGATTTCTGCGCGTGTCAGTATCACTCTTTGAGTCGGTGAGATCTTTACTTACGGTCCAGCTTTGGCCTTCTTGGACGCTTTGGTGGCTTTGGTGGAGGCTTTCGTGCCATTCGTGGTGGTATCTTTGAGGGGCATGGTGAAGACTAGAATTGTGTGAAATGAACGAGTTGTGAAAGTGGATTGTGAGGAGGATGCATCGATTTTGGTAGCGGTCTTTATAGGGACGAACCCCAAAGTATATTGCCACCCATCAACGGAGAGTCATCGGTCCTCCTTTCTTGAAAAGTCAGTGAGTGCTCCACTTGTCTTTCATCAAAGGTCAGACCGCGATGTCCCCCCATCGACACGGACAAATGCGACTGAGAAACCGACTTTTCAAGACAAAGGCCGAACTTGTGAAAGGAAAAAGCAGTCTTTCTCTTCAGTGTATGCTGTAAGGAAGTATGTAAAGCCGACGGATTCCGTGACATCCTTTCATACTGCCTGATTTACTCATGTGAAGGGATTTCAGATCGTACGACAGATGAGCAAGTCGTGGTAGTTGCTAGTACTTTTACTCATGAAAGGAGTACCACTCATCCGATGAGATCGGGGCACGCACGTTTGTGAGTTGTAAAAGAGGCTCGACAATATCAATGGAGGTGCGAGACGTAGATCCGGCCGAATTGTGGAGAGGCGTGAAGACCCATGGAGCTGTTTGTATTGGTGTTTCCTGTGCATTTGGCCCCGAAGTGGACGGTTTCAACGTGGAGATTTGCCTTCCTTTGAAGCCTTTTCGAGGAGTGCAGTTGTTGTCTGCACTTCGTGGGGCATACGACGATAGGACCAGGACTATGACCGAAGTGGTCCTTGAAACCGTCGCGGTTAATGTAGATTACCAGTGGGCCGAGAGGTTTGCCCCATCATTGGCTCAATTCCAACCTCACAGGGCTATTCTTTCTCTTGAATCCATCTGAGGACCAGACAGTTGGACAGGCTACACCAGTTGATGCCCAGTCGGTATTTCTCGGATTGCGCATGTCTCCGGATTGTCCACTGCCGTTCAGTACCACGGATTTTGTATCGCAGCGTCAGCTTTTCTCGGCCTGTGACGAAAGATGGTAGGCGTCGGTGGTCGTGTGAATCTTCACAGCCGTTCATACAGTAGCGAAGCTCTTGAATCAATGCAGGTCCTCTGCATGTATGCTTTCAGTAGCATGTAAATTATTGTTAACAAATCGTAAAGGTGTTCAATGAGCGAATTAACCGACTTGACCCTGTGATCGAGCACGACATATCTCCGATCAAATCTTCCAAGCCAAACATCTGGATATCAAATTGCACGAAATCGCTGGAACTGCAACGTTCCTGTACTGTACGGTAGAAGAGTCGTGTTCTCGAGGGGGTTACGCGGCGGAAAATTCTTTCCGGATGCAGAGTTCTGTTCCCTATCCCTTGGATTTGTTGATCGCAAGCCACCTCCACTTCTCATCATCACGACATCGATTTCAGGGTACCGTATGTATGCAATTGGATAGAAGTGGAGGGGGGTTCGGTACCAAGATATTGAGATGTTAATTTTACATATGAGATTTCATCACTTGTTGTTTGTCAACGACTCTTCGAACTCGACTTGAACACAATGAACGAAGATAACAAGGAAGTCCGACCACCATCGCTGAACCTGTATGATCAGGGGGCTCTTGATGATGGACAATTCGATCCCAATTCTGGTGTTAAGCGGGCATTGAAGACGAGGCATTTATCCATGATTGCCCTTGCTGGTATCATTGGACCTGGTCTATTGGTTGGTGCTGGTGGTGCATTGTCAGCTGGTGGACCGGCATCGCTCATTATTGGTTTCGGAGTTATTGGATTGATCGCTTTCGCCATCATGCAGTCTTTAGGTGAAATGACTACTCTTTACCCATCTGGAGGTGCTTTCACTGGACTGGCGGATCGATTCGTCGACAAAGCTTTCGCTGTCGCTGTAGGATGGAACTACTTTATCATTTGGGCCGCCGTTCTCGCCAACGAATACAATGTCATCACTTCCGTTCTGTTGTACTGGTCCGACAAAGTACCTCAATGGGGATATTTTTTGCTTCTTTGGTTCGCCTTCCTCGGTTTCCAAATGTTGGGTGTTGAATCTTTTGGAGAAGCAGAGTTTTGGTTGGGATTACTCAAGCTCGTCGGTCTATTCGCATACTTCGTCTTCTCCATCGTCTATGTCGCTGGTGGAGTCACTGGAGAAGTCATTGGAGCTCGATACTGGTCGGATCCCGGAGCATTCAACAATAACGGTTTCCGAGGTGTCGCTTCCGTTTTCGTCTTTTGCAGTACCTTCTACGCTGGTGTCGAGTCTGTCGCTGTTGCCGCTACCGAAACACGTAATCCCCGACGGGCTGTACCCCTTGCTATTCGACAAGTCTTTTGGCGAATTGTATTCATCTACATGGGATCAGCCATCTTTTTCGGTCTTACCTGTCCTGCCGATGCTGAGGGATTAGTCGGTGGTCAGTCTCGAGCTCTACAATCTCCCATGACTGTCGCTATTCAGCAAGCCGGCTGGCTGGGCGGTGTCCATCTCATCAACGCATTCATCCTTTTCACCTGTTTATCCGCTATCAATAGTTCCATCTTTATCGCTAGTCGAACCGTTCTTCATATGGCTCAAACCAAGATGGCACCCAAGTTCCTTGGATATACCAATAAACGTGGTGTTCCCGTCTACGCCATCATTCTTACCAACTTATTCGGTGCACTCAGTATGATGAACCTCTCAACAGGTGCTGGTAGAGCATATCAGTACATTGTCAACCTCTCTGGTGTCAGTACTTTCCTCGTTTGGGGATCAATCAGTTTCACTCATATTCGATTCCGACGAGCCTGGAAAGCTCAAGGTAGAACGCCTGATGAACTTCCTTTCAAGTCCATGGCATACCCTTTCGTCGCCTACTTCGGACTCGCCGCAAACGTCTTCCTGGCATTTGTTCAGGGTTGGGGAACTTTGGCGCCATTCAATGCTGGAAACTTTGTCGACGCTTACATCCTGTTACCGCTCTTCCCGGTCATCTTTATCATCTACAAGTTCTGGAATAAGACAAGATGGCATAGGGCTTCGGAGGTGGATCTTGATGAAGGAAGAAGGAGGGATATCGATGAGAAGGTCACGGTTGAGTCAGTAGCAAGTAGTACGGAAAAGATGTCTTGGTGGAAGCGTATCATTGCTAGCTTCTAGATTAGATATGGACTTTGGTAGATTAGGTATGTTGTTGTAGCCTAGGCGCACAATGTTATGCCTTGACTTGTTGATCCTGTCTGTGGCGTCCTGGTGAATTACGAGCTGCGTGATAACGAACCATGGCCAACAAAGCGAGCTGGGCTGTCTTTCACCAAGCAGTCTGGTGCAATCACATCTCGTACTGCCATATTTGCTCGCCGCCGCTATCTCCTCGATCGAGCTCCGTGCACGAGCCCCATTGGTTCTGCACGGCCTCGCCCTGTAGCATAAACACCATAGTCACTGAATTTTGCCACGTTGCTGCATTTTGCATCGTACGAGTATGCCGATATACGAGCGCGCCGGCTTTTTTTTCTGGATACAACTCGTCCCATTTTTGGTATATCTTGCGTTCATCCTAAAACAACCATGGCAAGCAAGAAGAACGGTGGTATGAATACCAAAGCAGCTCCATCAACCAGCGCATTCCAGCGTTGGTCGATGCGAGCGTTATATGTCGCTGTGTTCTGGGGTATCTGCTCGTACCTGAACAGTATCAACGTGAGTATTTCCGATTGACGAGGGTAGTCAAGCTGATAGTCAGACTATATTCTACAGCTTCACCCCAGAAGTCCTCAATGAATGCTTCCAGGCAACGTTACAGGAACATGGAGCCAAGTCGAATGATACCGCTGCTATCATTAGTACCCTTATGGAGCAATTAACGACTGCCTACCCAAATGCTGGTTTCCAGGTTGATTTCAAAGATACTTCTGAATGGGTATTCAACAATGCCGCGGGAGCTATGGGAAGTATGTACATCATTCACGCTTCTATCACTGAGTAAGTTTGCAGTCCACTATAGAGGAGCAGAAGGGCTGATATCAGGTACTTGATCATTTTTGGTTCGGCTGTTGGCACCGAGGGTCATACTGGGCGACATACCGCGGACGATTATTTCCATATCCTCACTGGACAACAAACTGCTTATGAGGCTGGAGCATTGACTAGGGAGATCTACAATCCCGGAGATGTCCATCACATGCATAGAGGAACAGCCAAGCAATATGCCATGATCCCGGAAACTTGGGCTTTGGAGTATGCTAGGGGTAAGTTTGGTAATTGCTCACGCATATGTGCAAAAGCTCACCGACAGGATGGATCCCATTGATGTTACCCATGGGTTACGCCGACTCGCTCTTTTCCACCCTCGATATTCCTACTATTTACAGGACGACATATATTACTGGTCGAGAAATTATCAAGAATCTATTAAGGGGTAAAATATAAGGTCTAGACACGTAGCTAGGATATGCATCTATGGTTTAGCTATGAAGCTATGAGTCGACCACTTCCTCTCAAAAGACTTCATGACCCAGTTACTGCAGATGGCTTGCTTTGATGTATGCATATTTCCAAAGTGAAGCAGGTCGACGGTGAATTTACGTCATGATGGATTTACCATTTTGAGAATGAACCGAGGTCAGTCATGTCGCAACAAAGACTACCTTATATTGTTGTATATACATCCACCAAGTCACTTGTCGAAATAGACCACGCCTCCGGTCCAACAGTACGCAGGAGCTAGGAGCTGTTGGATTCAATACCAACATTGGACTCTCGCAATCGTTGGATCACCGACAATCCCAATAGAGCTATTTACAGCCTCATCCGCGGGCGCAGTCATTCTTCAGTCCTTGGTCATCCCTTTCTTCCATGACGATCCGCCCTTTGTCCCTCCTCTGTGATCTTATGTCTTCGAATCAATACATGTCCGGCACTCCTTTATCTACCTCGTGATCGTCCAGCTGTTCTTTGTCTGGATCAACCATTTCATCCCTCAAAGATCGACCCCCCGTGTACCCCTTGATGATTCGCCTACGACAATGACTGGCGATTTATATCATTCTGGTCATATAACAGGATCTAGCTCAAGGTTCCAATTCAATACTGCTAGTACAAATTCGGCAAGATCAAGTTTAAGTTTAATGTCGATTCCTACAGATGAAGAGAAATGGATACCGTCTCCTACACCCAAACTGGCGAATGTGCGAACTTTCTTTGGTGGATCTCTGAGGAAGAGAAGAATACTAGTCACAGCATTTGTGTTACTGGCTGTAATGGGGTTAGCGGGATGGTCATGGTATATTGGAGAATTACCCGCCATGGGGGATTTTTGGGATGAAACAGATGCTGGTTAGTCTCCATCAAGCATCAACAGTTCTATTTTGAATCTTGAGCACTGACATGTAGCGACTTCCGATTCCTACTCGGACCTTAGTGATACCCCCTCGAAACCCTACAAACCCAACCACGTACCCATTCTCCCAAATGTGGATATATACAAATGGGGTCTATCATCCGATTCCTCGGACTTACTCTCTGGCCTGATACCCTGGCCAACACGCGCAAGGTATTCAGAAGTTGACGAACCCCACTCTTCACTCGGCAAAGCGGCTGATGAAGTATACAATATGGGGTATTGGGAATTACCAGAAACCGCCGCTCAGCTAGATATTTTCATCTCTACAGCATTCCCAGAGGCAATGCAGGGAAATTTGAAATATGGTATAGCTAGATATTTGGCTGGAGTTGGGAATAGGGATGCTTGGGATAAAGAAAAACATATTTGGCAGACGGATAAGAATAGGGATAAGGAAGGATCTTCACATGTTGGAAGTTGGAGAAATGGGAAAGCAAAGGGGGAGGATTGGGTATGGGAGATGATCGAAGAAGGGTATGTCATTCAGATCAAACTTGAGCCATAGATCTCAGATGCTCAGATGCTCTGATGCAATGCTGACCTTTAGAAAGGCCGATGCGTGGGTCGAAAAGCATTTCGCTGGAAGTAGAATTCATCAAATGTGGAATATACTTCCAGCCGGTATTCTGGTCAGTTCCCCTTTCCCCACCAGGTATTATGATTATGGCTGATCAATAGCGGTCGGACACATTACGCTATCTACTATTATTAGTCGAAGGCGGGATATATTCAGATACCGATACTCGTTTACGCAAACCACCATCCAAATGGGGTCAAGGGTCTACCTTATGGGCCGATGGAAAAGGATTGTCCAAAGATGAAAAGGCGAGAATAGCAGCTGGAGAACCATGGCAAGATGTACTTGGTCCGCCAAGTATTGTCGTCGGTATCGAGGCCGATGTAGGCGAGAGAGCTGATTGGCATGATTGGTGGTCCAGACCTGTAAGTATCTCCTATAATAGGGTAATGGGCTAGACGTGGCTAATGATGCTTCAGATTCAAATAGTTCAATGGACAATCGCATCAGCACCTTCCCATCCTATTATGCTCTCAGCGGTCCTTCGGATTCTACACTCAACAGCCAAAGCGGTAGACTGGACTCACAACCACGCTCTTCACCTTCAACAATATAAAGATCAAGGAAAGAGCGGAAGTAATGCTTACAAGGAATTAATGGGAGTCAACGTATTGGATGAACCTAGCATGGGGGGTGCAGTGGGTGTGATGGATTGGACGGGACCTGGTTTGTTTACAGATGCTGTCATGAGGTTAGTCTTCTGCCCGCCGATCAGCTCGGCGCTGTTATGGTGGGACATTAGGAAGTTGACTAATATGCAGTTATTTGAACGTAAGATATGGGTTGGTATGGACAGACCTCAAGAACCTCTCAGTCCCACTCAGAGTAGGCGATGTAGTCATCTTACCAGGTAACCTCTCCTTCCTCTCTCTCTCAGGGACATGAATGCTTACGATCAGTGACGGGATTTTCACCTGGAGTAGGTAATTTCGGCTCAAAACCACCTTCACGTATGTTTTCTATTTCTGGTCATACTCGAAGACACTGACCAATAACCAGATCCACAAGCGATGGTAGAACATGATTTCGCGGGATCGTGGAAGAAAGACAAATAGACAATAAGATAATTTTGATACAGCCGGAGAATTGTATAGGTAGATTGACGTACATCTTGATTTTATTCTTCTTGTTGCTTGCTGTATCGATAGATGGTGTATGATGCTTAACACACGGTGCTTTGGTGGCAATGAACATAGATTCAGGATTGCTTTTGACGACGCTAGTTCGATTGATATGCCGCACTATTGGACTTCGTATATGAGTAGTTGTTTACAGCAATTCATTCAAAGCAGCCTGACAGATTCAAGTTTATCATAATTCTTACACTTACCCTCTACATCATGCAAACAATCAGGTCCCTTATTTCGATTCTCTGACTATCTGTTTCTCGCAATATAATCCCGCCTGAAATCCCAAATTGAATAAAATTGACCCTAATCGTGCTCCTCCTGATCTGACCGATTACTTCAAGCTGCACTTGCAATGCAATCGAAAGTGTCTCTAGATCAAAGTTCCGCCTGAAGCTCGATATCCGTCAATACCCTTCTTGAGCTGTTCAAGAGTTAGGAAACTGTTCATTAGCGTCTCCTGATGTTCCCTTTGAGCGGATGCAGTGATCGATCTGATAACAGGGGAGAGGGAGCGGAGGGGTGATTTACATCAAGATAGTCCTATTTGTCAGCTTAATTCAGGAAGGGATGCTGGGAACTGTGGGGACTAACGTTGGTTGTAATCTTGTCCAAGCAGGTAACCAGCCTTTGAAGATGAACATTGGACCTTCATTTGCTAGGCTGTTTTGTCAGCAAGTTAATCCTTCCAGGCGGTAAATATGGCCTGTGTGCAGTGAATAGTCGACTCACGAAGTCTTGATGACGCTAGCGATACTTGCGTGGCCTGAGGCAGTCATGATTCGCGATTTCAGTACATCCGCAGGAGAGCATACGGCTGTGGATTAGCTTGTCCTAATCCGACGGCCAATTGTGGCTTTTTGAATGTATGGAGATGGTTACGTACTGGTAGCGATGGTACCCTATATATCAGCTTGTCAGCTAGATGAAGTGAGAGTGAGACATACAGCACCGAGGGAAGCTACGAAATGTAATGCAGGTCCATCTTCCATCATTTTCGTACGGACCATTTCACCTTTGATCCAGTCGTAGCTGTTGTCAGTTAGCTTGTCCTCGTGAGCTCTCTGTCTCCGCCGTTCTGTCCTCCGCCTTCTCCTCCTACATATCCGCGTGGCATTATATGTCCCTCCGGATTCTTATCCCCCTTCAATCGTTGGTAATTCGAGAAATATGACATATCTCAAGCGGCGCCGAACTGAACACGTACCTGGCCAACTGCGACATATTCATCAGAATTGCCCTTACTGTATTAGGTGCAATACCTCTTGCCCATGATGAAATCCCTTCTTCCCTAGTCATTCGAGCAAGACCCTGTATCGAATTTCTGTAATTGAATCGTTCTAATATCAGCAACCGAGCAAAGAAGAAGTGACAACACCTTACGAGCTTCTGGTTTGGCTTTATCAGCCTGCATTCTGACCATTATCAATTCAGCTGGATTTCCTAAGAAACCAGCGATTCCACCAGCCATTGAACCTGCTAATGCCATTTTGTAAGCTGGGATAGGTGTTGTCGTATCTATCATTAGCTTCTCCTAGTCCATCATAATCAAGTACACCGAATTCTGTCACGTTATCCTGACTTGCGCCAGTCTGAGATGGACAGAATCCCGCTAAGGTTCTTTAAGGCTCCTATGACTTTGCATTACTTACCGGTATGAACGAATCCTTTTGCCCAATCATACGCTGCGAATCTCATCATTGAGTATGTCATTTGTCGAAGTAGAGTTCCAGTAAGACCATCATAAAGACCTCGTACCCCTGTTTATTAGTATTACGCCTCTGGTTCGTACTTGTCGTCTTGATACGACAGAGGGGACTTGGGATGAGACTGACCATTTTGATTAATAGTCTTTTTGAAAGAATTCAACATTCCCTTATCCCCTGAAGTCTGTAGTCGGACTTTGGTGAGGTCCAAGGGATGTGTACAAGATCCAGCTATTGAAGCTGCGACACCTGTTACTCAGCGTCTTCCTTCGTCGTTCCCACTCATTACTATACTCCGCATCCTCTCCCTACTCCTGCTCGGTCATACACTACTGGTTTCCACTACACCGAAGCCCCCTGCTGTACTCATTCTACTGTAGCGGAGCAGACTCTACTAACCTCCAAGCCAAAATGGATAACCCTTCTTCCCCACTACCGGTTTAGGAACGACTTCCCGGCCAGGTTGAGGCCTAGGCATCTGACTCTGATCAATTGCTGACATCTTACTTTCTCTACCTGTATATGTAAGAGTAGAATAGGTAGGTATAAACAGTTGCTATACATGACCGGTTGCTTCTATTCCCCACGGGCGGAGATAGCCGAGAATACTATTACTATGCTATTTCAGCAGTCACCGATTGGACTAAGAGGCCGGTCATATCATATCGTGAGCCCGAGCTGGAGCGTATATAGTACACGATAGATACAGATCAAATAATATTCATACATGTTACTTCACTTCCACTGCATATCCGATTCGAGATCTGAATCAATACGATAAACTACGTTCCATTTCCTGCCTTGATAATCCCTTAACACGAAACTACTTCTTGGGGGTAGCCTTGGTTTTGACTATTGATCAGCATTCACCATTACAACACAAAGACCAGTCCACTCACTCTCCTCGACGGAATCGGGGTTTGCCAATGAACTCATATCACCCAATTGATCACCTTCACCTGAAACAATCTTTCTTAGAACTCGTCGCATGATCTTTCCACTTCGGGTCTTGGGCAGGTCGGTGACGATGTACTGGGCGTTAGCGGGGTTTTTGGAGGAGCGGTATGCTACGTTGCATGGGATGAGCAGAACGGGAAAGGGGGAAGGGTGAAGGGCGGGGAATGTTGTGTGCCTCGAGTGTAGTGTTTGAGCCAGAGTATGCGACAGCCGATGCTCTTGCTAGAAGCAAGAGTAAGGGGAAAATCATCTCTCTTTCAAGAAGTGGAGGCAGAATAGAGAGAACTCCCACAATAGAGATAGGACAACTTACAATCTTCTTAGGAGCAGCAAAAGGTCCAATGACTTTCCTAACTTGTAAAGTCAATTCCTTGACCAATTCAGGATCATCGGTACTCTTGGAGTCATATTCCGGTTTCATACAAACGAAAGCATGTACTGCTTGTCCTGTAACGTCGTCTGCGCATCCTACTACTGCAGTTTCGGCTACGCCTTTGTGGAGAATGAGGGCGGATTCAACTTCTGCGGTGGAAAGTCGGTGGCCGGAGACGTTGATTACGTCTGATTATCAGCGGACTGATCCGAGGCTGGTAGCGGACGGAGAAATGGGGAGTAAGAGTGAAGAGGAATCGTCAAGGCCTAAGCCGGGATGGGTATGGGAGATGAGGGGGTCAAATCCTGACCCGAGTGTTAGGGGGGAGCGGGTTGAAGGAGTTCAGAAGTGGGAAGTGAAGAGGTCAAAGAAGCTAAGAGAAGAGCCCTGCCGGGCTGAAAGACTCACCATCAACTCGCCCCTTGATCCAAATATACCCATCACTATCCCTAGCAGCACCATCTCCAAAGAAGAAATATCCAGGATAAGGTTTCATATAAGTCTCCAAATACCTCTTATGATCCCTATAAACCGTCCTGGCAATAGAAGGCCAAGGTTTCTTACAAACAAGTACTCCCTCGACATCGTTTCCTTCAAGTATTTTCCCAGAGGTAGGATCGATAATTTCCAATTCGTATCCAAAGAAAGGGAAAGTTGCTGATCCTGGTTTTGTTGGAATAGCACCTGGAATAGGAGCAACTACATGTGATCCAGTTTCAGTCATCCAGTATGTATCGACAATTGCACATTCGTTCTTTCCTGCATAATCGTTATACCAATGCCAAGCTTCTGGATTAATTGGTTCTCCGACTGTTCCTAGAATTCGAAGTGAAGATAGATCATGGTTCTTGACGTGATCTTCACCCATTCGACGTAATAGTCGAATGGCGGTAGGAGCAGTGTAGAGATGGGTTGCCTTCCATTTATCAACAAAGTCCCAATACCTTGATGCAGTTGGGTAGACGGGTGTGGATTCGAATACGGTAGTCGTAACTCCGATACAGAGTGGACCGTAAACAATGTAGGTATGACCAGTAATCCATCCTACATCGGCCATACAGGCGAATTTATCGGTTTCCGGGTGAATGTCGAAAATGTACTTCATGGATAGGAAAGCGCCGAGTAGGTATCCTGCGGTGGAATGGACCACTCCTTTGGGTTTACCGGTGGAGCCAGAGGTCTGCGCGTCAGCGACTGAGGTTTTCGTGGGCAGAGACCAAGCCCAGGGGCGAGGCTGACAGAGTGAAAGTGGGTGAGGTAGGAGGGGAGATAGGCCTGTAATACGAGTAGCTTGATTTGCGGTAGTTATCCGCTCCCGGGATTGGGACTTGACAAGGAGGAAAGAGAACTCACGTATAAGATAAACAACGGGTCCTCTGAATTAACTGGTTCACAAGGACAATAAGTCTGGACTTTCTCCGCTTCTTCATCCCACCAGAAATCCCTTCCTTCTTGCATATTAACCTTACCACCTGTTCGTCGGAGGACCAAGACTTTCTCGACAAGTGGGCATTGTTGGAGGGCATTATCGACGACTGTTCATCAGTACCTGAGTATTGAGTGAAGCGAGCTGGCGAGGTAATGCAGGAGAGGGAATGTAGGAATAAGAGTGACGAAATAGGAGATTGATCGTGGGGGGCTAGTAGTCAAATCCGAGGGTGTAGTGATCCGGTAGACAGGATGAGACTTAGCCAAAAGGCCAATAAAGAAGGGAAGTTGGCATAGAAGGAGACACTTACTGGCTTTAGTAGCAATAGTCTTTCCACCTCGTTTACCCTCGCTAGATATCAGCACCACCCCAGCTATTGAAGAAGAGACATACTCGGTAGTAATGACGACTTTACAATCGCAATCCTTAACCCTGTCCCTTAGAGACTCGGCACTGAATCCGGCAAATACAGCCGAGTGGACAGCACCAATTCGGGCACAAGCTAAGAAAGCGGCTGTTGCTTGCCATGTCATGGGTAGGCTGTTGTCAGCTCCATTGAGAGGTATTGGGGTGTGACGTGGAAAAGGATGGATGTGGGTAGATGAGGGGCGGATTGGGGAATATAAGGGTCGTTGATGATAGAAGAGGGTGAGGGGGTGGTCTCATGCTATGTGTATACACCCTCGCACTCGCACTTGCACTCGACTTACTAGATAGAAACAGCATCCCCCTTCTTCACACCCCAAGATTTAAGTACATTCGCAATTTGACAAGTCTCCTTCATTAATTCCCTAAATGAAATTTCTCTCGATTCAGAAGATTCATCAGCTTCGTAGATAATGGCTGTCTTTTCTGGGTTGGCGTAGAAATGTCGATCTAGGCAGTTGTAGGCTGCGTTTAGGGTTCCTTCGGGGCTGGGTATTAGCGGGCTGAAGGAGAGGAATGACGTTTTTGGGGTGAGACGATAGTGATTAATTGGAGGGACGAGGAGTGGTGATAGACAAGTCACGTAGAAACCCGAGAAGAGGAGGAGCCAGAAGGATGATGAGGCAGGAGGAGGGGGAAGGGGAATGGAGTTGGTTTTTGGTTTTGTGGGCACCGCTTCTTCGACCGATGTGAGTCTCGTGATCAATCGGCCACCTCCTGCCTACAGATCCTCTAATCGAGTCCCGACAGCCCAGGCTGAGCCCAGGCTGATATTTCTTCCGACTCATCTCGCACTCCTCGCTCACGCTTCGCGTTCGTATGTAGGCTCGTTCGACGAAGATGACTTACAACCACTGAATATCACCCTGTTCAAACCCACCCGCCCTAACGGTCTTGAAATCCGTAAACCAATCCAAATTCCCAGCTTGTTCCTTCCACCATTTATCACTATCAGGTCCTACAGATTTCTCATATTCTTTCAAATATGCCTTATAATCCGGACCGAGGTTTGGTTTAGGATATCCATCTGTACCTTGTAACCTCTTTGGTACTGGGAATATA
This sequence comes from Cryptococcus sp. GC_Crypt_2, assembly GCA_026538405.1. Lineage (NCBI taxonomy): Eukaryota > Fungi > Basidiomycota > Tremellomycetes > Tremellales > Cryptococcaceae > Cryptococcus > Cryptococcus sp. GC_Crypt_2. Next base: position 337,886 of record JALPCC010000004.1, on the reverse strand, counting down.
TCATTCGCTTCATCGATCGAATCTGGTAAAGGATGTACTCTGTGTTCTGTTGATGGCATTGTTGTTGTAGTGTGATACTGGAGAAAGATGGTTGGCTGATTTAATAGTATAAGTAGTAGTTGATTATATACTCCGCAATATACTTGGCTCATTGGTCATTCCCCAGATTGCCCCTAATGATCAAGAAGCCGGCCGAAGTTCCGACCGGTAATACTTACTAACCGGTAGCTTAACCGGGATTATCGGCGTTTGAACGGAGTCATTTTTAGAACCCTGAGTGAAGAGTGGAGGTGAGTCCAGGTCAATAACGTGGTGATCGCGTGGTTAGGAAGATCAAGTCTGACGAGGGCTAGACTAATTACATAGAGTATAGAGGATAGAGGATAGAAAAATAGAGGATAAGAGATAGAGGATGACTCGCGCTCAGATCCAGGGGAAGAGGGTAGCAGTTATTGGATCAGGTCTGGCGGGATTAAGTACTGCTTACTTCTTAAGGCAGAGGGGAGTGACGGTATATCTTATTGAAAAAGTAAGTAGCGTCATGTTTTGGTCATGTCAGCAGAATAGAGTGGGAACTGATAAGATAGTCGAATAAGATTGGATTTCATTCTTCGTCCATTGATATTGATCTCAATACCAAGGATGAGAATGAAGGGACGGGAGAGAATAACGATAGAAATAGGGATGGAGAGGGGAAGAAATGTAAGATTGACGTACCCATGCGAAGCTTTCAAGGAGGTTATTACCCGCATTTAATCGCTTTATATCGACATCTCGAAATCCCTCTCAAAGCGACGTATTATACCTTTTCATTTACCCGTCTATCAACTCCACCTCACTCACAGTCAGTGTCCAAGTCGAGAGCTCAAATGGACCGACCATACTTTATCCATTCAGGCGCATCTGGTCATTCAATCCCGTCACTCCCCTCATCCGCTTATACATCCCCACTCGCATTCATCACTTCGATATCAAAATTGGTAGGCTACGCAGGATGTTATATACTCCTACTAGCACTCTCTTTCCTATCATACCACCACCTCTTACCCACACTCTTCTCGGGATCACTGAGGGATTTTACAATACAAATCTCGAACTTCCTCTATCACCCTATACCCTTCTTACCGATATACACTCCCTTGGGGATCCTGTGGAGGAACTTCATTGAGGATATTCTCATCCCCTTATTTTCAAGTGTGGGAACTATGCCCGAGAATGAAGTTTACGCAACGCAAGTTGGCGTATTATTGGAATATATACATAAAACAGTTGGGACGGATCATTTTTCTCCGGCTCAAGGGCATTCCGCAAGGACAATAGCGGAAAAACTGGTTAGACGAGTACAGGATCAAGGGGAGGGCTTTTTGGTACTGGGAGCTGAGGTGAAGGCGTTAAAGAGGGATGAGGGGGAGGTGATTGTGGAGTTGGGCGAGGGGGAGGTTAGGGTGGATAAAGTCGTTCTGGCTACTCCTGCTAGTGTCGCTGGGAAGTTGTTGGGGATGTTGCAGGAGTCCCTTGATGGACCGCAGAAGGAAAGGGTGGGGATGATGAGAGGTGCGCTAAAGGGTGTTAGGTATAAAGTGAGTCGCTCTTTGCTCTTAACTTTTTCCTCCTCCTCCTGCTCGACCCGTACTGTACAAGCCAAAAGCTAACAACATAGGAGACTATCGTAGTAACGCATCGGGATTCATCCATACTCCCAAACGGCCCAGATATACGAGATCTCAACCTAATCCACCCTTCCTCCTCCTCATCTAGCTCCGGATCTACTTCGAAAATAACGATGAAATCAGACTCTCGCTCCAGGGATAAAGATGAGACACCTTACTTTGACCCTTCAGACGGGTATACAATGGCAACGCATGTGATCCGACCTCCTCCTCGTTCTTTTGGCATGGCATCGGGGATGAATCTAGGGGCAAGGGAGGAGGTGTATCAGACTACGAATCCTTGTGTCCCCATTTCAGCAAGTACTGTATTGGGTATAGCTCGTCTGGAACGGTATGTCCCTCTTGACTTCATGCGGCCATGAAACTTTGCTCCATACTATCGCGATACATACAACGCAGGAGTGACGAGATTTTTGGTGTTGAAGCGAGAATACACATCTGGCTTGAGGGATAGACAGGGAGAGAGAAGCTGAATGGCTCGGGGCATAGACACACAGAGAGAAGCTGACAAATAGCGCATTACCCCTCCCAACACCTCTTCGGACATTACCTGCCTTAAATCCCGGAAAGGGTTTAGTATATATAGTAGGATCATATGCTAATCCCGGAATCCCATTATTAGAAGGATGCGTCACGAGTTCAAAACGAGTAGTCCAGACTTTAACAAGTGATTTAGGTTTACCTGAGGATGTGGAATATGATGTGGATTGGAAGAGAGGACGTGGGGGATTAATTGGGAGAGTATGGAGGTGGCGTCGTGGTGATGAAGGGGAATTGTAATTTTGGGGGATTTGTGGGTGGGTAGATGCATTGTATCGAGCTGGGAATGTTAGATATTCGCAATTTCTTTGAGTCGAGTCATGATGAATTGGAGCATTGAGCCAGAGAACTTGATTGAGATACGATGGACGAAATGAGGAATTCAGCAATGCAGCATTCATGCATCAACACGATTATCGTGTTTGTATACGACTATGACTACTCTCTCTTCGCTGCTGAACCGAGTCCTGAACCTGTATAATCAGCACCATCCCCTCAGACACTCTGTAATAAGAGACAAGAGAGAGATAGTGTGGTTCAGAAAACAGGTTCTAATCAACATTCACGAAATGTGAACTAAGCAACAGCCTTCTAGTTGATATTTTGTGTTGTAAGGTTCTCATCAGGAAAGGGCGGGGGGCAAATGGGAAGAAGGGGGTCGCCGGACTTGTGGCTGTATGGAGATAGGTGGGAGTCGGAGGACATACCTTTGCGATAGGAGTTGAGTGAAGTACGGTTGATAGAGTAGTAATAATGAAATTTGGTAAGAAGGTTGGGTAGAATAATTGATTCCGCTGATGAATCAACTCATGACGATCACCCCCACCTACTTATTGGCATCATATAGGTTCAAAGAATGGACAGACAAGCAGGTCCTTCAAGGGGTAAAATAGCATATCTAGGTCCAGAGGGGACATATGGGCAGCAGGTCAATTGTTCATGTTCATTGATAATTTGGGAAAGACTGATAGTTTAGGCAACTCGAGCTTTCATCGATGAATACCTGGAAGATGATTTGGAGACTGTAGCGTGCCCTAGTATTTCGGGTAAGCTACCTGACACTCGTTGTACGCAGCCTGTAGCTGACTATTCGTAGATGCGTATGAGGAAGATAGTGATTATACGGTATTACCACTTGAAAATACAATTTATGGTCCAGTTACAGAAACTTTGGATTGTTTCTTTACTCGTTTCGACTACTCCACTTTGACATCTAATTCGGATGGGGATGGTAGTGCGGAAACAGTCCCAGGAAGGGGTATTGGTGGTAAAGGAAAGGCAAAGGGGAAAGGGAAGGAGAAGGATATTATAGCAATTCTGGATCTACCTATACGACATTGTCTGGTCGTCAAGAGGGGTACCAAGATGGAGGATATCAGGATTGTCTCCTCACATGAGCAAGTGAGTCTTCCTTCTACAGTTCATGGGCTATAGAAGGAGGAAACGAGCTAATTAACAGGCTCTGGGCCAATCGACGATATTCCTAAATACAAATTTACCCAATGCCAAGAGGATAGCAGTAGCTTCAACAGCTTTAGCTGCTGAATCTCTTTTAATTGATAGTGAAGAAGGGAGAGCAGCAATCTGTTCACGGTCGGTAGTGGGTATATATCCCGAGTTGGAAGTTTTATACGAGGGGACGCAGGATAGAAGTGGTATGTTCTGTTCCTCCTCAATATCCCGTTCTTCCTTCACAACATCAACATTATGGACATGCTGGTGTCTTGTGATGCTATAGAAGAAGTACGCACGAGTAATCATTGATGATCAGACAATTTCACTAGATTCATACTCCTCCGTTCCCCCTCTTCTCCTCGCTCGAATCGAAATAATCAGACACCAACCTCGAGCTTCTATCTCCTTGATAACCCGAATCGAATATCGGATCTACTCCAAAACAACACGTCGGCGGATATTGGATCACTACATTCAAGACCCATCCCATCGAGTATGACAAAAAGGACATATCCTCATGGTGTTTTCATAGAATTGATGGGTGCTACCGAGATGCCCAATGAAGGAGTGGAGGGCGTATTGTTTCTTGGTTCTGGATACAGACTACAGCTGGATACTGCATAGTATGCATCCATCCTCACTCTTGAAGCTGGCTCCTGGCTCGGGGTTCGCTTGAAACACTTTCACGTTGCGCCTCACAGACGGAGTAAGGCGAGGGGTCGATGAGACCTTCTCTCGTTTCTTGGATCTTTCATTGCGGTACTATACTGACGCTAATTCACCCGTCAGTATCTTCTACTCTGCTCGTCATCACTCTTGCTCTTGACCGATAACGAACTTCGATTTCCAGACATCGGGACAACCATCATGTGCTCCCTCCACCCAGAGGCGGCTATGGCCAAGCGCAATGAACGAACAAGAAGATCGCCCCCCAACGCCTGAGCCAGATCTCATCCCCCCAGCTTGTATGCTACAAGCCTACGACCCGGCTGGAGAGATGCTATTCGAGGCGTTAGACACGAAAAGACATCTTGATTTTACAACAAGTGCTGGCTACGCCGGCAGGGGAAGTGTAGCTTGAGCAAGTATGGTATGCTGTCGGGTATCAGTTCGAAGGGGCTTTGACAAGAGGTCAAACAGCGTTGAATGACGGTATGATTGCTGGACAGAGGCGCTTAAGGCTCTTATGAAGTCAATTCGCGGACGACCCATCAATCCATATCCTCAGGCCGTTTGTGAATACACGATTCAGAACTCGGAAGTGTTCATGTGCGGCCGGTCGCCACAAGCATGTACGGAGCAGATGCGCCGCATGGAGCTTATCATCGATCGTATACCAGGCTAGTCACTGCTCCTCTTCGGACCAAGAGGTTGGAGGGGTGAGACCACCCGGATGATGAAGCAAGGTGAGGTGTAGTGTTGATGCCATGTTACCTGCTGAAGTCCTACCGTGGGTGCAGCGAATACAGACACACGATCGAGGCGGAGGTGAACGAGGACGAGGACGAAAAAGAGTCAATACGACATGTCATTGATATACTTCGATACAATACCAAGTCCGACTAAGTTTCAGGGGTAAGACCAGGTAGTGATGTATCATAAGACACGGTTCATATACGCCATACCATCTATGCATGTATAGCATGCATATTACTTTATAGTCAGGTATATTATGGTACAAGTATGAACAACAAAAGTGCCACAATGTATTCCATAACTCCGATACTAATTACCGAACCGAAATCCCCCCTTTTGCGCGTATCATCGAATCAAGTAATCTTATCCATCAACCATACATGTAAGTCAAGCCATCATCAGCATATCAAGTACTCCCACTAACATCTACAGTCATCATGGGTAAAGTCCACGGATCCCTCGCACGAGCCGGTAAGGTCAAGTCTCAAGTGAGTGATTTTCAAGTAGTAAAAGAGGGAAAAGACTGATGTCAAATAGTGTCCTAAAGTAGAGAAGCAGGAGAAGAAGAAGCAGCCCAAGGGACGAGCAAGTGAGTTGATTTTGTTGGTGTGGTGAGGTGATCGATGGATGGATGGATGGTTTGGCTGGATCGACTCGGATTTATGGGGAAAATGAATGGCACGACACGACACGATACGAATTTAGGAATATAGGATCGATCGCCACTATGTGCCTACTCCGATCGTATGGCTTGACTAGGATGCGGGCTAGGATTGGAGCGAGATGATGCGAAGGACAAGATTGGAGGGATGTGGAGAATGACCGATCGAGAATATTGGGAGGGCTATACACCGGTCAAAGTCTCGGGATCTCAACCCAACATCGATCTACAAGCATGTTAAGTCGGATCGACGACCGATCATTTGCAACATCGCCTACATCAATCACCACACTGAAGCTCCCAGCGATCTAGCCATCCATCCATCCATTCATCCATTTGGCCACTACCACCAATAAATACATCACGAGCTTAACTAACAATACAGGGAAGAGGGCTCAATACAACCGACGATTCGTCAACGTTACCCTCGCACCAGGAGGAAAGCGAAGGATGTGAGTTATTTCTTCCTGTCTTGTCGAGATGTCGACAGCAATTCAATCACCTATTCCCCCGCCCCCCATTCCGGATGATACATAAATCACGCATAGTTCAATCAGAGTCCAAGGACAATGTTGAATACTATCATCTTAATTAGTCTTTCGCTCCTATCTGATCCTCTATCTATTCCTCCCCTTCTTTTTCTTGTACAATACCATCTCTGTCCTTCCGCAAGAGAAGAGATGGGGTAGAATGGAATAAGAAGCTGATTGAAATAGGAACCAGCAACCCCCTGGAAAGTCCGGATAATCGATTCGATTTTCTCAAAAAAGATCGAATTTGGTTTTTGGTTCTGGCACAAGGGAGAGGAGTTGGAGTTTGTACAACGACCACTTTTACATACATACATCATTCTTTTTCAGTTTTTCGTATGGATGCGTTCTACTGCGGATGTTTTGGGGTTATGGTCATGGCTCGTGTGCACTCTGATCATTGCGTGCTGATATTGGGCGGGTCAGATCGTCTGCTGAGTTCAATGGATCTAGACTGCATTGCTGGTCGTGGCTTCTTTGTCTCATTTGTACGAGTCTGACCTAGACAAGATCTAATCGTTGCATTAATCGTTAAAATCGTGACAGAATAACAGAGACACTAAGCCTACAAACCCGCTCCTGCCCATCCCCACCCCGAGGCCCACTCTCTACCTTAAGGTCATCCACATCATTCAACCGGACCGTCAACACCTTAGCCTTCCTAAAGTAAACAACCCTTAGGCTAAAAAGATAGAGCTCTACACCTAACCGTCCCATGCCCCTGCCCAGCTGTGATGGTATCATCACTCTCTCCTGACATATCCCTCAAATGACTTAAATCCTGTTCCAAGCCATGCCCATATGTATATGCCCCTCCCTCCATTTCTTGATATTCATGTTCATGTCCGGAGGAAGAAGAAGAGCGGGAAGGTGCGAATTCAGGAAAGAAAGGTGGAGTAGGTCGAGATTGAGGTGATTTGAACGTCCAGCCTTTGAATGCTAGTCTGGTCGTTAGTGAAGCCGAGCGGAAGCGAGATATGAGGGTGGGTGAGCAGCGCAAGGTCATGTGCTTCACCACCGTCGCTCAGAAGACGATGACGGTACGCGGAATCTGTGGGTAGGAGGGCGAGAGGGAGGGTACTGACTGTTTACGAATTTCCAGAATATGCGATCCATGCTGTTTATCCCTTAAAAGTGGATCTTTGATCATGGCCGGAGCAGGAGTTGCGAGGGGCTAGAACGTCAGCCCTACGTCGAGCTGATTCCGATATCGAGGGAAAGAAGGATGGTTGGATGGATCAATGGATGGGAAGAAAGAGGACATACCTCGTCTGGGATATCTTGGTCAAAGTATCGAGTATCGTCATCTGATGCTAGTTCAGGCTGATAAGGTGGGGTTTGTTTATGTAGATCTAACGTTAGTCATTGAGTCATGATCTGGCTCAGTCCAATTGGATCGAGATCGGAATAGCCATGTCGAATGATTCGACCAGGTGATTATACTAATCTCCAGATTGACCTCGTCATCGCCCCCACAAGCAAAGGTGAATCGAAAAATGACAAGGAAACCAAAGCTCGAAGAGACCAAGTAAGACAATAGACTTACTCTCCCAATCAACTCCCTTAAACCACGGATGCCTCTTTACAGCTTCACTACCATCATCACCTAATCCCCTCTTACCTCTCATCGTTAATGTCCCATTCCCAATTCCCATCTTTCCTTTCCCACCATCTTTAAGATTCAACCCCAGCCTATCTTCCGGTTCACAAAGTAGGGAAGCTAGGAGATCTGTACATTCCGTAGAGAGTTTTGGTTTTGGTGGGAACTTGAGTGTGGTTTTCCAATTCAAACTGATTGTTAGCTTGCTTCAGTGGATCTTTGGACTTTGATAGTACTATATGATTTAAATCAAAATGTCGAGAGAAGAGGGACTCACATCTTTTGTCGAGTTATATGCCGCTATACGTCAGCTCTATATCACTTTAGCTCGAGTGGATTCGAGGGGGGACTTACTGAAGTACTGACAAATGGCGGATACCCGTATAAAGCTTCGTACACTGTCGTCAGATCAGCTACCAAGCGGAAGGACCCAGTACCAGCATGGCTGGCCCAGGTGGACTCACTGATAACACCAAGCGACCACCAATCACAGCTAAATCCGTACCCTTGTCCTCTGATGACTTCTGGCGCTAGGGTCAGTTGAGCCTGAAGGATAATCTTACCCATATATGAGTTGGTCCTGGTCGTTAGCTTATCTTGAGCACAACGGAGAGTGGCTGTTCCAGCTCGCGAGCAGCAAAGCTGCTCACTTGGAATAGGAAAAGTCACTTACCCACAAACAGAATAAGCCAATTTCCTCCTATTCCCCTCTCTCCAAGTTAATACCCCTTTACCCTCTTCCAACCATTCCCTTCCCATTATACGTTCAATTTCTTCCTTTTTCAACTTTCTAGTCCCCTTTCCACCTTTGACACTAGCCCATTCAAGATCAACATGTTTCTTCATCATTGCTTTTCTCTGTTGTTCATAATAAGAAGTATCATGACTCCAATGTAAATCTGTCGCTAATCCGAAATCTGATATTCGAATATGTCCATTTGGTGTAAAGAGGAAATTATCAGGTTTAATATCTCGATGAATGAATCCTAAAGCATGAGTTTCTGCTAGGGCAAGTACCATTTCGGATATATAGAATTTCGTCATCGATTCGGGGAAAGTATCGCGTTCAACTAGGAGTGTGAGGAGATCTCCACCGCCCATATATTCTAGGACTAGGTAGAGGTTATCGATATCTTGAAATGCGTAGTGTAGGCGGACTATCCAGGAATGTGCACTGCCAGATGAGGTGGTGGGTCCGTGAGCCATGGACGAAGCGGTGGCCAGAAGATCCTTTTCAGCCTTGACGTGTCCTTCTTGTGACTTGCGAAGCATACTGCATGTCAGCTTGGGTTTGACTTGGTAAGTAGGTCAGCTATCCTGATATGACATACTCGGCTTTTCGCAACTGTACGTCAGTTCAGTCACCATCCCACATGGTCACAAGAGAAAGGCATTGAGCACCTGCCCAAGGACCGCATAGGCCTGACAGCCGCAACTCACCTGCTTCATAGCAACCAATCTCCCCCCTTCCTTCTCCCTAGCAATCCTAACAACTCCAAAAGCCCCATGTCCAATAACCCGACCCATCTCAAATGCCCTCGCATCAACCTTTCCCCTCTTATCTCTCAACATCCTATTCTCATCTTTAACCAATTCATCCCGCCTAAATTGCCTTTCAGCTTCCGACATGAATCGATTCTCTAATAAATTAAATGATTCCTCCAGAACCGCTAATCGTTTTGCTCGATTTAGGAGGTAGTTATTGGAGGAAGGGGGTGGACGTAGGAGGGTGGTATAAAATGCTTCGAAGAAGAGGGCTACGGATGTTGCTTTTTCCAATGTTGGGAGTGAGGGTTTAATGATTCGGAATGGAAGAGAGGGGAGAGGCGAGGAAGGGACGGGTTTACGTTTAGGTGGGCTCGAGAGGATATTGGTGGTACGCGAGGTTGGTAGGCCGGTGGGTCGCTGTTCTATCTTTCTCACCCTCTCTTCCTCCTTGCCTTTCCCTTGACCTTGGTCAGCCTCCGCCATCCTATCTTTACCTGTCGTCAGATCTATCTCCTCCAGTTCCTGCTGAATAGCGAGCAACTCCCCTACTACCTTACCAGGCGAGCCTATAGCCGCAGGATTCTTCTTCTTAATCTGCAACGGTTTGGTAACAAGGGGCGGAGTCGGAGTAGGAGGTCCATAAGGATTAGGCAACAGCGGAGATCCAGCGGTCGTCTTGAACGAGAGTGAAGAAGGTATACGATCAAAGTATCCTGATTTCGCCATTAAAGTTGGTGTTTCCGCATCTCTCAATCCTGGTGTTAAGGATGAACCTCGATTACCTGATCCACTACCCTGGGCGAGGGCTGGTGAGAGATTTAGAGAGGTATTGGTGGTAGAGTAGATTGAAGATGGGAGACCGTTTACCACATGTAAGCCGGGGTGTCTGGCGGGCGTCAGCGGGCTACTGGCTTGCGGTGGTGAGTGGAAGCAGGTGAGCGTGGAAGGCTCTCGTGTGTGACAAGGTTTGGGTGAGTGATCGGATGGTCTTCAGAGAGTAGAAATGGGAGGGAGAGGGCGAAAGGGCAAGGCCAGCAGAAGACGTAAGAGAAAGGGAGACCCACGGGAAATTCCGATTACCCAACATCCTACTTCTAGCGGTAGCTTCAACAACCTGAGCAACAGCTCTAGCTTGTTGTTCCTTAGCTCGAGCTTTTACGAGATCTTTAATCGGATTAGCCCACGATGGGTCTGCGTGTGAGCGCGGCTCGAATTGAGAGATAAAAGGAGGTGTAGGATATGCGAGGTTGTGGTGTGGAAAGTGGGGGCCAGACTTACCTCCCACTTTACAGTCCACACCTTCTATGGCCCATCTCAGGAGTAGTTCGGTAGCTTCTTCATATGTAGATGCGTGGAAAACGTGTCTGGGATCAGCAAGACCGGGGTCGGGTTAGACTACATCGGAACGGGGGTTGGTCATTGAGATAGGGAGAAGGTGGGACGAAAATAGGTTCAAGATTGAAGTCAAGCAAGAATGATGGAACATGCACATACCTGAAATCCATCGGAGGTCCAATAATGGCTTTATCAATCTTTCTCTTTCTCAATCCTATATCCACACTTTTCCTATTATCCTTCGCCTTCTCCTTCTCCTTCCCATCCTTTTGTTTACCTTTACCTTTCCTTGGCGATACAATGACATCTTCCCGAAGGATAGCTCTGAGATCATCTTCCGTCTTCTTGGGTACTTGTGGACCTCTTGTATTGCTGTTCGCTGGTTGAAATTCGGGCTGATTGGATTCGGGGATTAAAGATAAGATGTCGAGAAACCCGGAGTGGATGAAATGGGATGTGGGACGGGTAGTCATTGTCATTGAGTAATCTGGGATTAGCTTATGGATTGCTATAAGATCGGATGTCTGCATTGTAAGGTTATCCTGGGGTAGGTCAAGGTTGAAGTTGAGAGACAGCTTGACTTGAATTGCCTGTGGGCGAGTGAAATGGATCTAGGATGTATCACTTACCGACCATTGTGTGTCACCTATCCTCTATCCCGGTGGCGAATATCCACAGACTCTCCTCCAAAGCTGATGACTATGACTAGACGTACTCGATAATAGTTGAAGGATCCACTAGGTTGAAGCTGGTCTGTAAATGATGGGACGATTAGCTGTAATATACTTCATTCAGTGATGATGAGTGACATCAACCATCAATCAGAAACCAATGACCGGTATGTATGTGCCGAAAATCACATCAAGGCGTCATCCGACCCCCTTTATCCGTTTAAGAATCATCTCCTCCCGATATGCCTGCCAAACCTTCACGAAGTTACGCAGGATAAGGTCTTCACCTTAAAAGGGGGGTGTTTGACCCTTCCGTTCCGACCTGACACAAGGGGGTAGAGGGGTACAGTAACAGTATAGATGATTGACTGTATCCCGTGTCTGATGAAGCTTTTGATTGGTCTGGCCAGCGTGTATTACTAATAGTGTGAGGTAGCATGACAGCATGGTCTGGAGGGATGGAAAGGGGTTGTTTGTGTATATCCATACTGACGCGCGTTTCGCAATCGTCGACTACATCGGCGATAAGATCTACTCCCCGTTAAGTCCGCCACAGTGACCTGCCGAATGATCTGCCACACACCCAATCCACCCTTCACTGTACGGAATTATTCGGCAATTCAATTCCCCTCTCTGCCCCTTACTCGTCCTTAGTAGGTGAATCATCAAAACCTTCAACCGACACCGTTTACCGTATTTCGACTAACGACAATGGCCCAGCGAGTTACTCTACGAAAGCGACAACCTTACAACACTGTTTCAAACAGGAGGAGGGTCGTCAAGACTCCTGGAGGAAAGCTCGTCGTTCACCACTTGAAGAAGAAGGCTGTGAGTATTTATCGAATTAGCACGGTCTGGTTTGGATGGGCCAAGGAGTTAGGGGATGGGTTGGGAGGACCTTTGTGGATGAATATAAATCATGGAGGAGATGTGATTGAGGATATGGTTGGGAGTTATGGATATGAATGAAAGGAGATTGTTCGAGATGTCTTGGAAGATATGCTCGATGTGGAAGAGGAGGGAAGCTGAATGGGGACAGGCTGGACCGGGCTGGACTACACGATGAGCAAGAACGATACTGACTCTCTAGTCTGCCCCCAAGTGTGGTGACTGTGGACTCGACCTACCCGGTATCCCCGCTCTCCGACCCCGAGAATGTAAGTCAATTGTTCTGGATCGGGATCAGGTCAAATTATATGCACATGGGATGCGCTCTAGCCTCATTTACCGGCGGACGTACTTCCAAGGACGATGGGTCTATGCAGTCTTGGACTGGTAGAGATGGAGTGGTGTTGAGGGGAATGGGATAGCGTCGGACCAACTCGAAAACATGCTGACCTATAGACGCTACCCTCTCCAAGCGACAAAAGACCGTCAACAGGGCATACGGTGGATCTTGTTGCGCACCATGTGTTAAGCAGCGGTAAGTCTTCCAGGTGTTCAGATCGTGCGACAGTCCTCCTCTCTCAAATGAAGGGAATGAAGGGGCCGGACTGCTCGCTCACGATCTGTTTCGAGCACAGACCAAAGCTGACCTAACAGAATCACCCGAGCATTCTTGATTGAGGAAGCTACCATTGTCAAGCGAGTACTCAAGGCCAAGACTGTTGGAAAGAAGTAGATTTTGCCTCTTTAGACTATGGTGGTAGGATTAGGGAGAGGATTCTATACGTAGAATCGGATGTACTTCATTTCACGCTCCCTCTTTCGGTCTGTCGGTCCTCGGTGCCTGGTTATACTGACATCTTTCGACGGATCTCGAAGGGAAGGATGTGGATGTCAAGTGGGAATGGATCCTACTGACTATAGAACCTAGAGGCATTAGAGCGGTGCAGAGGATGGATGTTGGACTGGTCTACGGCCGTGCTCGTGCTCGCTATGTCGATTATCCTGAGTGACCCGCCCCACCGTGTATCCCACTGGAGGTCGGATCAGCCATCGTCATTTTCGGAATCACAGCGGATTGAGCTAAGCTTAGCCTGAGGTTGCATTAGGAGTTGTGGGACACGATCATCCCTGAGGGCTTGCAGCCAATGTCACTCGCCGACCAAGCATTTCGGACTCTGCCTCTTTCTGTACAGAATGAGCTTTGCATCCGACTCGAGGATATACTGTAGGTGACCGCCAGAATATCGAGTAGATCAGGCACGCGCCAATCAACTTTGACTTTGGGAAGGATAACAGAACCCATTATGCTCCATCCGCCATCGCACCTGTCAGTATAGAGTGAGTAGTGTAGCGATGGTTTACTTCGACTCGACTGATCGCTGATACTTCCTCATATCCGATAACTCATTCCCATTCACGGCGCTTTATCCTCTAATAAGTGATCAGACGGCGTGACATCTGGTCCGAGCTCAACAACCACCAACCCTACGTTATAGTAACGCCAAAGGACCTAAACAAGGTTCCGAATAACACCTCCTTTCCTCTTATAAGCGCTATGGGGGAAGTAGGAAGGTAATTTAGATGTTGTGTATACTTTACATCGCCGTGTTACCCTTTACAAAGGATGATTATCGACTGGAATTTATTGATGGATCCTTATATTTTCCTTACTTCACTCATTCATATCCTGATTAGGACTAGTAACGTGGAGTGACGTTAGCTTATAGATTATAGGATGTAACGGTGATTCGGAGACGGAGTTTAGTCAAGTGGGGAAGGGGATATGAAGGAAAAGAAAGTCATCACTTGGAATTATCTTTCTTCTTTCAATCTTTCTTTTCTCTTCCATCAATATCTCACCCCACCTTATCGATTTTCCTTTCCTTTCCCTCAATCTCCAAACGGCGCCTGCTTCTCCTTGGTGACATCCCTCTCCGTTCTTATACAGACGACACGATAGACATTCCCTACTTCCGCTGTAATCACTTCATAGACGACACGACGGAGACCTCACAATGCTCCCACCGACCAAACCGGCCGGTACGATCTCCCCCCATTCCCTCCGACTAAACCACCAACCTCGTCCATTCCGACATGCCCATTCATTCCCTCTCACCTCCTCCACCCACTCGTCAGGTACAACCTCCTCATTTGGAAGTAATATCGCCACCATTACTCAAACTCATCCATCAGAATACGTACCCCGTCACGTACCCATTCCGGAGGATTGGATGATTCAACTCCCTTCTTCACCTTCTGCCATTTTTCAGCCGGAAGTATCACTTTTAGTACCTGATTATAATGGATTGGAGGAAGGTGATGAGAAATTATTGAGGGCTGCTAGTGCTATGCTTGCGGAGAATGATGGGAGTTTATTGGCTCCACCGCATCTTATCGATTTTACCCAATCACAATCGCAATCACAATCACAATTACGATCTCAACCTCGTCAGAGCGGAGCAATGAGAGGATGGTCAAGTCAACCACGACGAGTAATCTCTCCATTCCGAATTCATCCGTATGCACCAAGGGTCAAAGGCCACGAGACTTCGAGTCCAGATTCTAGTGATAGTTTCGATACTCCCCTCTCTGTCCGACAAAGAAGGAGGAGGGAACAACTAAATACTCGAAGGGGTTTATTCGGGATCGATACAAATGGTTTTGGCAGGGGTGAGAAGGTTGGTACGGCAAGTATGGGGCAAGAAACGTTCTACGGGATAAAGAGGAAGGATAATAATGATGATGACGGTACACCTCATACACCTTCTCCAATTCGATTCCATACCACTATAAGGTCTACTTCCAAGTTCTCGCCCCTAGATGAAGAAGAGGAGGAAGAGGTAGAAGGGGAAGGAGGGAGGCTTAGGAGGAGGGAGAGAGATCTCTGGTCTGCCGAGTTGATCGATATGGATACTGGTAGTAAGGAGGTGGGGGTGGGGGATGTGGGTATGGAGAGGGAGGGGAGTGCGGGCACAGTTGTACTGGACTCTACGCCAACCCGAGAAATGAAGGGTATGGAAAGTTCGTCCGCTTCTTCAGGGAGGTCTGAATTCGAATTGGATGTCAAGGAGGAAGAATCTGGTATGTCCCCACTTTCCACCTCATGCCCCACACCTTGTTCTGCTACGCAAACCAGGAAGACAGAGTAGATGAGATAACGATGGAGGACAACAACAAAGACGAAGAGAAAGGATAGAAAACAGCTAACAACTAGACGAATATCCATCCTCACCGTTCCACCCCACACCAATTCGATCTCTTCTATCACCTACCCCGCTCCAAGCCCATTCAAAGGAAGAAGAAGTACACGACCTATGCGAAGTATTTGATTCAGTAGAAAAAGGAGGAGGAACAGGTAGGAGGTGTGAGAAAGAAGGAAAAGGATGGAAAATGGTTATTGAATTTCGGAAATATTTAGATGGAGAAAGAAGTGGTAGGGATCCTAGGTTTGATTTGAAGGTCTTTCAGTATGTCCCTCTCTTTTCTTCTCTCGCTCCCCTGTCTTTGCCTTTCTCTTCGTTCGCTCTCATACCCAATTCCCTGGGTGTAACGTACAAAACACCTTACCCTTGGGGTCATTGTCGAGCTACTTTCGCCTTCCATCCCTCCCTGTCCACAATCGGAAAGAAGGACAAAACTGAGATTCAGCTGGATTTTATCTGGATGTCCAGAAATGCAATGGTCAGCCAGTGGGTATGGGATCGAGATTAAAGATGTTCCAGCAGTAAGTCCTCTTTCACACTCCTCTACTCTAACGTTCACTCCTTCCATATCCGACTACTTCTACCATCCATCTCCCTTGTTATAATGTTCATAACTGATAAACAGTTTTACAAAAATGGTCAGCTTCTTCTCTTTGTATGCCATAAGGAATATAGCTGAAGATCAGTATTGCATAAAGAAGCCAGGGAGAAGAAGGAAGCAATGGGTAAAGTAGCTACTAAGAGGGATTTGCCGGGAAAGACGTCTTTTGAAAGGCAATTATCCGGGTATGTTGGATTTCTTCATCGTCCTCTTCTTCTCGAATACTACGCCTCTCTCAATCTTCAGTTCCCTCCTCCTAGCCCATCTCGAGAAGCCCCCTGTACCCCCTCTGGGCCCATTGATATCTCTATCGTTGTCTTCGGTAGCTTGGGCTGATCTTAGATATGGATTCAAAAGGGTCACTGCCGGAAAGTAGGTCATTCTTTCTGCTTCTTCCACTCACATCAACTCCCTTGTTCCCAACCTCTTCTCAACACGTTCGGCCAAACCCATTCTGGGCCGGCACCGGGAACTAGTGGTCAACGCACCGGGAACTAGTGGTCGTTGACACCCGTTTGCGAAAATGCAACTGGGTAGCAAGCTGATATCAGATTCATGACTATCGAAAGACCTGATTTGAGAAGGGATAATCATGATCTTTTAAGACGTGTTCAGGAAGTATGGCAAGTCATTGAAGAAGGTTCCTTTATGCCCAAAGTGAAGAGTGTGAGTGGTCGCGATTTCCTTTCGTCACCAACCCTCTCAAGGATCGGGAGAACAGGATTTATGTTTCGAGACTGGATTGAGCTGATATAAGGAACGTACCTCTACCACCTCCAACCTTCGTACTCGTGTCCGAACTCTTGAAGATGAGGTTAAGCAGAAGGATTTGAGATTAGAGGAAATGAGGAGATTGATCACTATGCTTGTGGAGGATAAAGTAGATGTATCGCCTGGGAAAATTCGTACGTCCAATTCACTTTCTCACTCTTCTTCATCTGCTTATCGCTTCACCTACTTTACCGGACCACCTATGACTACCTCTCCAACCCGGAGGAAATATGCTAATGGATAGATAAAATGGTCTCTGAACTGGGTATAGATTTACCCGATTCATTCAAACCCGAGTCACCCTCTGGATCAAACATAGAGATCGATATCGATCCAGATCTGACCCCTCTCAACACGCACCACACTCGCTCCATTACACTCAATCCTCAATCAAAAGTGAAACCAGACCCCGAGCCAAAGATCAAAGCTCAGGTCAAGGGTAAGGGAAGGGGCAAGATTATCGCCAAAACCAAAACCAAAAGTCGAGCTAGGACTAAACTTCAAGTCAAATCTACCAATATCTCCAACCCGACTTTCACTCCATCCAAGCGACGGGTTGCCACAAGCATGGTGACGGATGATGCTACGCCCCTCAAGTCTTTTGAGGATGGGTCGGTGATTCCGAGATTGAATGAAGACCCGAAAGGAAGGGGTAAGAGGAGGGTCTAAAACCCTTGTTCCGCGTCGATATCAGCATCACCATCCTCTCACATGTACAACGCCACTTCTACGATCATGATCACGGACATTCACGACTCACGATACACAATACACGACTACAATTGACGCATTGCATCACACTCGCATGGCATCTCGGCTCATTCCTCAATTTCGCTTTTTTCGACTCGACTCTCTTTTGCTCTTTTGCTCATTTCACACCATCACTTCCATTGCACCACTTTCACTCTATTGGATATTCCCCTCCCATCATCGCATCGCATTCCATCTCTGCCCATTGGTTTTCATTGAATGTAGTTGTATATATCTTCTTTGTAGACCTCTTCTCGTGTTCTCATACACTCACTTTCAATTACATTTGCCCCCATTCGTTCAGTATCAGCAGACAAGACTCATGCATCATTTCATCCATTTTACCACTCTAGTAAAATCACTCACTTAGAAGCATTAAGTCGCCGGTTGTACCGGTTCTTACACGGTGTACAATACCCTTATACGATCAAATTACTTAAAGTAGTAAATATACTACGTGTGTGATTTCTTGTGTGCTGTGTGTTTCAGGCACAGTGTAGTGTGTGTTGTTTGTCTCAAATCACTTGACTGTCATTCATTCATCTCGCCTTTAGTAGTATCCTATAATCCACCTCTTACTCCCTATCACACACCACCACCACGCAAGACACTTACACGCTGCCTCTTCAGGTACTCACGCTCTTTTACATATCACGCTCTTTACAATCACATCACGACTTTTCAAGTAGATCGATATTCAGACGGATCTTGGCAGACGATTATCTGTTTATACCGATCCCTTCTTCGATACAATTGCAATTTCGGGTCGACTACCATCGCTATAATTTCTGCGACCTCATGACCATCTGAGGATCCTGCTTGCTATCACTTGACTTTACTGTTAATACCACTTGCTACAACGACTGCCTATACTTGAAACTTGGTCAGTCACTTATCCCCTCATAGACTCGAAACGCCTAACCCCTAGCTACCAATGACGACTCGCCCTCAATCCACTTTTCACCCTCTCCCTGCCCCTTTTGAAATTGAAACCAAGAAAAGGCCTCAATCTCAATCCCTTACGGCCCGTCAACCCCTCTCGACACTTTCAATCTCTCCTCAAGCCCAGACATTCCAAGAAAGACATCGAACACAATTCGCACACTTGCATCAGCATTCCGATGATTCTCTCAGGGAAAAGAGGTTAGAAGCGGAGAAAGCGGAATTGGAACATGCTCGAAAAGTTGGCAGGGAGAAACGGGAATCTGTCCGACTTAGCCAGACCAATCTTAAGGGAGGGAAAGGTGGTAGACGACCACTTAGTCTTGTTGTACGACAAGCTGGGAAACAGGAGCCGAGGAGAAGTTCGATGCCTTTGAACCTCGCTCCTTCTGTTCATATTCGATCTAACTCGAATATCGATAAACGCACACCTAGGAATTCGGCCTTGAACGTTGTAGTTGAAACTCCTATTCTCGACGCGACCGAATCACCTGATACTTCGATCTCTCAATCTTCATATTCTTGGGCATCACAATTTTCTGGCGAAACTGATGAATTGAGGACTGCAGCACATTACATTAAACCCGATGAAGATGGAGATGCGGAAGAAGAATTAGCCGATGAGGAGGATGAGCAGCAACAACATGTTACGCCCAAAGATGGGACTACGAGGAGAAGGAAGAAGATTGTCGCGCTAGCTCATACTGTTCGACAACTCGAGGGTGTTGGATCAAGAGAAGCAGAAGATCCAGCATTATACGATACTTTGGTCAAGGCATGGAATGAACGTCCACTCAATCAAGCTCCTTCTACTGGTGATGGACAATCTCCTCTTCCGCTCACACCGAATTTACCCAACTCTCGACATTCCGAAGGATCTTCAGTGAATCACGATACTTCATTTGCGTACAGCGATGAGACTGGACGTCGATCTAATTCGTTGAGGTATTCATACGCTAGTACTCTTCATGATTTGGCGATTGATGGTGGAATTGAACAGGCCAATCGAATCTTTCTCGCTAAACCTTGGTTGAGAGGAAGTATCGTTAATGCTGGTAATCAGCAAGAATTCCTCTCTGGCCCTCCTTCTCATTCTGGTCCAGATGTACCAGAATCATTTCCAAGAGGTGACAATCGACATTTGTCTCTTGGAGACGCTCCTCCTGCTTTCGGTCTCGCTTCGCCTATCGTCATTACCAACCCCAACCCCAACTCGGACGTGCAGCTCGATCTCGAACCGCAAGTTTCTCAGCAAACACTGCGAAAAGCGAAGAGGGTTATTGATTTCACCGCTACTCCCGAACCTAGTCCTCCTATCTCCGAAGCTCATGCAGACCAAAACAAGGAGGAAGGAGACGAAGCTACAAGTTGGGGATTAGGATTCATGGGCGGATGGTTTGGATCTTCTGATCCTTCCGCGCCTACCCCACCAATTGTTGCCAGCGAGACAATGCCTATACCCAGATCTACGACTGTTGCTCAATTCGATGATGCTCCCAATGATGATTCTTTGGTCGATGCCGAAGGGGAGTCTGATCCTGAATATGAGTATGAGGATGCACAAGAACAGGTCGGGCAGGTTTTTCACGAAGAGGGGGATGGGGTCGGGACGAATATCAATCCAAATACGGCCAGTCCTCCACATCAACACTCAACTTTGCTAGAGGTGGAAAGGGAAGTGGCGAGACCAGAATCGGCCATCATCCCACAGCTCCTGGTCGAGGAGGACCTTCAGTCCAACTCGCCATCAATGGAGCAGGAACAGGTAACGCCAATCAAAGACAAGGAAAGCAGTCTGCCGATCGTAAGCGAAACCACCGCCTCTCCATCCTTGAACCACTACCAACTTCCGACCTCTTCGATCCCCTCGATCACCTCTTACCCAGTACCACTTCCGACATCTGTTCAAAGACCTCAAATGGCAGTAATCACAACAAACACGAACGAGGAAATACAATCAGCAAGGGGATCATGTCATTCATCGGACAGTTGCTCGTCCCCATCACTGAATACGAAGAAGAGGAGATCGAGACCGAGCTTGACTCCTATTCTGACGGGATTGATGGAAACGGAAGATCCGTTGACGTTGGGTCCGGTGATCGAAGAACCTGTTCGACAGACGGACAATCAGGAAATGGAGACTGGACAGGAGGATTTGGTAAAGAACTTGAGGGACGAGAGATTCTCGAACGCTTTCCTACTAGCTCAATCACTTGCGGTTCCGACACCCAGTATCAAATCTCCGACTCGGACAAGCTCCATCAACGTCATGTCGATGATCTCCCCAACCAGTCCTCTGGAGACTATGAACGACGACACGACTCAATACAGCTCAAACAATTACTCCTCCCTGGGCTTATCGGACGACATGGAAATGTCAATGATGGGCGGTCCTGCGCTACCTCGAGCGAGGTCAATGTCGATCACTCCCTCGAATTCCCTTCTCAGCCCAACGACTTCAAACGGACGACTAGCCCCACCGCGTCGAGGATCCGTGAACTCCGTTGGCACTCCCAATCTACATCACCGACCCAGTTTGATTCCTCTACACAGTATCTCCGAACTAGGCCTAGATCGAGGATACGGTACAGTACAATCAACCTCGGAGGTATCTGATCAAGAAAACCTAGAAGAGGAAGGGGATTATTTCGATTCAACCTCAGATTTAGGTACTCCCCATTCCCCAGCTTTCGGCTCAAGGTTCTCGATTTCAAATTCTTCACTCGCTTCTCCCACTCTTGATGCCAGGAGATCTAGGCTGGCTCAATCGTCTCTCGATTCACTTCCTTCAATGATGAGAGCCGATTCTTCTCGTTTGAGTATTGCTACCAACGAAAGGCCAACTTCGAAATATCAAGCCTATCAACTTCAACAACTTGAAATGTCTCGAAGGGCAAATGCTCGTGTAGCAGCCAAAATGTCTGGTGCAACACCTAAAGAATTGAAAGAATTGGTCAAGGCTCAACGATCTCCTAATATCGATATAGGAATCGACGATAAATCAATCGCACCCCCTCCTTCACGTACCGCAGCAGTCTTGTTCTTCCTAGGTTTCTTAGGACCTTGGTTCTGGATCTTCGGAGGTTGGATGCCAATGTCTAGATCTACACCAAAAGATCCACAACATGAAATGGAAACTGGTGAAAGTGCAAGTGTAATGCTTGATTTTAGTGGTGCGGAAAATAGTTGGAAAGGATGGAAATGGACTTATCATCCTGATCCTTGGGTAAAGATGAATAGAAGGGCAGCGGCGATTGTTATTCCATTATTGGTACTTGGTGGCATCGGGGCTGCTATTGCTTTAGCGCTTGTTTTGTAGGTTTTTCTTGATCTTGGTCTTTGATCTTGACATTGGACAATTTTTTCTTAATATCATGGTGTACGATTATGATCTTTTACGTATTGAATGCATCCTATCTTGATTATCTCGCGATGAGCCTTTCCGAAACCGACACCCAGCCATTCGAGGACAACGATATTACTTACGCAAATCTAGGATTTGCTCTTGCGCAAGCGACAACGACACAGCTGTTCCCTAGGAGAAGACTAAGGCCATGACTGATACTCGTCCTACTCACAACACTTATTATTCCAATGTGCATTCTGATTGACAGGGATAACATGAAATTCGAAAGGACAAGACTCGCATTCTGTGGCAGTGGGGCGGTGGACACTCATCCCTTTCATATATCGGCCGGACTCCTAGAGATCAATGGAAGGGCACTGTGGTGAGACGACGACTGTGGGTGGCAAATATGTACATATAAAAGCCAGACTTCCAATCCTACTTTCTGCTGTTCACATTCACCCTCTTCCCATTTGCCCTTCGCCTTTTATACCCTACCAATACTTCCACCCAGACACCTACTCCAACGACACATCATAATGAACGACACACAATACAGCCAGAGTCCTTCAGACAGGTGAGCTATAACACAGCTTCCAATCCCGAAGCTTTGACCGATCTTTAATCTGACACCATTTCTGCAGTGACAGCGGAGCGCCCGGACCTGCCGAGACCGAGTGTCGTGACGAGATCACCGACACGCTCAGCAAACTCGACACGAGTGAGTGCCAATACTTGATCATAGAGCGGAGCGGCTGATGAGTAGGGCTGGTAGATGCTATATCAAGCGCAAGAGAAGATACTGTCAAACACACCGATCAGCAGCTCTACCGCGATACAGAGGTCAGAACAGGTGATACAGCAAGCGCATACATAGGCAGGGTCACTGGACCTATGGTGACTTTCCTGAAGGAGCGAGGAATACAATATGACGCCGACGAGAACACAAGGGCAGATACGATTCTTGAGCACGCGCGAGGAATCAACGCTCTCGGAGAGGTTCGCCAGAACTGCCAAAACTGGGAGTGGCCAATCGAAGAGAAGGTGTCACAGTGCATTCGAAACCAATTGACTGCCGCCGGCATATCCGTGGACCTATACGAGAATACCTGGGAGGGACTCAGTAAAGTGTACATGGACCGCCGATCCGAGATTTCGAAGGGCAATCCTCGTACCGCAATTTGCTTTGCACTGCAAATCTTGCGAGCCAAGAAGGCTTTGCAGGACATAATGTATCAGGAGGAAGATGCGGAAGTAGCGCGAGGTGGTTATATACAGTATCATGAGGAAGATGAGGAGTAGCGCGAGGTGATCGATCGAGTTCGATGTCATCAAACGATCCATACTGATGTCCAAATATATGAGTTTGGAACTGGGATGCCATCTGTTCTATTTCGGTTGATATATCATCTGACTATTGTTGAGGGGTATCGTATCTGTTTATAAGTTTATAATGAGACTGATAGTTGCCTTTGATCTCGGTTGCAGGAGAGAGAGGTCTGGTACCGAGGGGTGAGTTTCTTGATGTTGAGAGTCGTAGGAGGGCATACGCCAAGCCAGCATTGGTTTCGCGATCCTGAGAAGGCGATTGGGCGAGTAAGACTCGGCAGAGCATCGAGAATCGGATACAAACGGTGGTTGATTGAGTGATAGTTGATCACAACCTTCGCGGCTGTTGCTATATCGCCACCATCCCTCATTTGTACATTACGTACGCACCATTATGCCCGAATGACTGCTCCCAGCTTGAAGTGGTATCCCCAACATCGACGAGACCAAGACGCGAATGGAATTGATGGATACAACGTGAAAACAACTTCGCCACATGATCAACATCCCTCCACCCTCCACCTTAAACTAATCTAATCGTCCCATTCATCAGTTGACCCGCATTCTGGGAGTGACAATATGTCGCCTAGATCACCAGACTGCGATGGCGATCATGATTGGGACAGGGACAGGTATCAAGGAAGCTCGAGCTCATCATACAACTCACGCCCAAGGAGGGATAGGGATGATTATGAGCCTGGACAGATCAGTGGAAGGTGGGAATGGGATGTCGAGAGAGATCCTAGGATACCTTCCTTGGTGGGTAATAGCCGCCGGTCTCGGTCTCCTAGTGAGCGCGACAGAGATAGAGGGGATCACAAGGGGACGGATAAGGATGTGACTGCTGCACTGGAAGGATTCTCGAGGTGTGTCGACCCGTTCGTTCTCTGTAGGTTGTATTGATGAGCAGGACGATGCATTCGACTTTACTGTCCACGACTACCCATGCACTCGCCATTCAACACCTGAGACGTATGGAATCGTTTCCTATCCCTTCCTCTGGGATCCCGAGTCCTTCTTTGGCTGACGCTCAAAACCGATTACGAGCTGCCGAGGTGGAGTTGGGTGAGAGGATGCGAGAACTGTATACGACATTTCAGGATCTGATGAAGACGCATGGTGGATACTCTCGCGTCAGGGACGGAGAGAGCGGGAGGAGAACGGATAACGATGAAGAGAGGGAGAGAATATCAAGTAAAGCAGAGATGGAGGGTGTTTGGGATCGTATGAGAGCATTAGAATGTCGGATCGTTGAAGCTCCTCCTACACCATCCTCTAGAAAAGGAAAGGAGAAAGAAAAGGAAGTGACTGAGCAAGATGGTATAGAAGGGAAACGATCACGAGCCAAGGTATTACTGAAAGATATGATATCACGCCTCGAGGCTGTTGAAGGTCTCAGAGATAATCTCGATACTCGATGTAATGATCTCGAAGATCTTGTCAATAGTAGGATACAAGATGATATGGAGTTTGGGAGATTGGGTAATGTAAGGTGGAAAGTGTTCGAAGATCTGAGGGATCCGGATGGTGTCATCCGGGGACTGAAGAGAAAGAGGGAGGATAAAATTTATTATCCGTCTGAGAATATCCCACCGCCGCCTCCCAGTCATGAACAACCAGCTTCGGCCACGGATCTGAATACAAAAACGAATACAAATGGTCCATATCCAGCTATAGCTGCCTTACAAGCGCAGATGGCTAGTATCCAATCTGACCGTACTGAAATCGCACAACTCCGAGCACAAGTCGAGTCACTCGAAACGATGGTCAACATCAATTCAAATAGAAACCCACCACAGCCGGACCCCACCGTCTCGGCTTTGCAGAAAGAAGTAGAATCGCTACAAACCGAACTTGGTCAATTAAGAGAGGAACACAAGAGATTAGCTAGCAAAGAAGCAGCGGAAACGAAAACGCTGGATGACTTGAAATCACATTTTGATGATTTTGTAAAGACTGTAAGTCAACTCTTACTCTGGAGATTGAGAGGGATGATGACTGATGGTGTAGCAAATCTTACAGACTGTAGCTAAATTAGCTAGTGGTGGGACAACTCCGAATGCAGGTGTCAGGCCGTCGCCTTCTGTCGGTACTTCTAGATTACCTCAAGGAAATGTCCCGAATGGGATTCAAAAACAACAACAACGTCTACCTCCTCTCCAGCCTCAACAACAACGCCCTCTCCTCCAACCACAACAACAACAATCGCAGAGGATTCCGACTCAAGGGCAAAGCTCCATTGGGCTAATCACTGCGAACGCAGCGAGTAATCCGTCCCAGCGACAGAAAGGGCACAGACCGGTATCAGGACGTCATGTTCAATCGCAATCACAACCACAATTACAACCAACGTCTCAACCACAACCACACCTTCAATCACAAATCGGACCGAATCTTCCATCCCGAATTCAAGTTCAAGCCCAAACTCAAGCGCTTCAAACGAGACCCGCATCCACCACACCGTCCATGCCTACCAACAACCCCGCTCCGGAACAACCTCCAAGATCGGCTTCATCTCAAGCTGCTCCTGTGCCAAATTACTCAGCGGAACCTTCACCACCGCCGACACATCAAATACTCTCTCCCAAGCAACAACATCGAGTCTTTCACTTTGAGCAATCATCTCGCTCGCAATCACCGATACAGCCACCTCCGCCAGGTCAGATCTTATCAGTGTCGGGCTTGAAACAGGTACTGCAAAATTCGCCTCCAAGCTCAAACTCATTAGCTGACTGGGTCGATCAGCATGCAAACCAAAACCCGCTCCATGGTCATCAACAACCCCAACGTCCCCGACAACCTGAACAGCAACATTAGCATCAATCACCGCGGCCCTCCTCCTCCACCTACTGTCAGTCCTCTCCATCCACTTATGCAATGTCGTCCTCGTTATCTTCTCCTTCCGATCCCTCTCAATACCAGTCTCCTCAAGAGGGAATACGATTTCCACGTATCGAAACACCCGTCAATTTCACTGGACAAGGACAATCGAAATTAGTTCAGCAGCAAATGACTAATACTATAGGCCAGCAGCAGCAGCAGAATCATGATTTAGGTTCAGGTCAAGGTTGAGGACCGTATAATGGATAAGCATAGCATAGCATGCTGTATAATATTGTAAACGAGGGTATCGGCTGTATGTATGCATGATCTAACGCCGATCTACGAGTGCCACATCTGCGCCAAAGGGGAGAATGGTTGTATCGGGGTTTTCGGTATTATGGGCCACATGGCAAGAGGAAGGTGGATGGCTAATGAGTATATTCCCTTCCTTCGCTCCTGCTCTAACCTTCAATCAACGACAAAAGGGATAAAGATGGTGAGTACATGCCTTACTGGAGGGTACAGCAGCAGCACAATGGCTAGGTCACGGAGAGAGGGATTGGATTAGTCGGATACCGGACAAGGAAGCGGATGGATTAATCATCGCGATAGGAAATGAGGGAGGGAGAAGAAGGACTGGAGATGGAAGTCGACTATGGGGTATCGACGATGAAATAGGAGGAGGAGGATGCTGCTGGTGTTGCTGTGCTGTGGAGATCATGTGAGAGTTGAGCTGACATATAGGCTACCGAGCGAAAGGTGAATACTGTTTTCTTGCAAAATTATCAAATCTCGAATTATGGATGCGGGTCGGGCGAGGTTGTCTGGATTGGAGTGGATGTTGCGGATGGACCTATGGACAAGGATGGACGTTATAACCTCGCTGGATGATGTGAACCCGATGAAATGGATTGATGGAGGAAATGAAGGAATTCAGACAACCTACCCGATCCGACACAAGACGACATCCCGAACCTATACCCCATCTTTCCGTACGTGAGCTAACAAGCAGACCCCCAAGACCCGATCGGCGCTACACGATGTCGTAACCCGTGAATACACCATTCATCTACACAAGCGAGTTCACGACATGGCTTTCAAGAAGAGTATGTCCGACCACTAGATTTCAATGAGGATCAACTGACAAGTGCAGAGGCTCCCAACGCCATCAAGGCCGTCAAGAAGTTCGCACAGCAGTCAATGGGTGTTAACGATGTTCGAATCTCCCCAGGACTCAACCAGGCCGTTTGGTCTCGAGGTGTCAAGTCTCCCCCACGACGAATCAGGGTCAGGCTCGAGAGGAAGAGGAATGATGATGAGGGAGCAAAGGAGAAGCTTTACGTTTTGGCTTCTATCGTCGAGGGTGTTACCAGCTTCAAGGCAAGTTGTCTGATTGGCTTGAGATATGGTCTGAGCTGACTTGCAGGGACTCCAGACCGTTGCTGTTGATGCCGATGAGGAGTAGGGTAGGGGTGCTTGTATGTTAGCCGACATGCCATCATCATCATTATACGCTGCGAGCTTCTGCGGGTGTGGATCCTGGACGTGTTCATTCGCGACGCACCGGGCAGACTAATTCTCTCGCAAGGGTCAAGCGCTTGGTTTGGATCAGGTTTGCTAGGACTGGAATGGCTGGTTCCACTGGATATGGACACTTGGACGGGTGTGAGCCCTACTCATCCGTACTTATGACAGAACCACAGCCCATTCTATTTTAGGTACGGCTCAACGGTATACGAACCACGATAATATCAACACGCTCGACTCCAGTATTTCCCGCTCGTCTCGACCTTACTTCTTCATAACGGCATACCCTCGCTTTGACCAGCTACACTCTGGACAAGGCTCGATGACTAGAGGACGTGTGTCTCTCACCGTATGTGGGGGGGATCGCTAGGACCACCCATTGTGTGGAGTGACGCGAGCCCGATTATGCCAAATCATGACGAATGCTGTGCTACCTACCTTTCAGGTGGAGCTAAGCTCTCTCGAGAAAGCCTGAACGTGAAAGGAGAGCGAGCTTCATGTCATACTGAAACCAGTAACTCTCTCTTCTTACCCAACGATATGAAACGATTTGCGCCGTTATCCTTTCATTCATACAGTCTGTCTGGTACTTGGCACCTTTGTGCGCCTTCATTCCCCTGAAAGTCTAGGCCTTACCTTCCATTCAGCTCCTGCATCGCAATGGAGCGCTCCACGCTGTCCATTGTGCTATTTCGGCGAGAGGATCCCATCGACGGAAGAAAGGGCAAGAGGCAAGGCGTCGTGAGACTCACTCGGACTGTGAATGGAGACCAGTCACCTATTCGGATGGATAAAAGCCTTCTGAAAACCAGCTAAGTCAATACTCTTCGCCATTCACCAAACACACCACCAACATTGACTTTCACCTTACTACTCGAGAGTATATACCACAATGAGCAGTACCGGAGATTACACAGAGGACAAAGCGAACCAGGTTTTTGAGGAAATTTCGAGGCAGTTTGAGCAAAGTCTTCACTTCAGGTAGGTTCCGGCTCGAAGATGTGCGGAGAATTATGCCGGGTGGAATTTGATATGGCAGAAACACCGACATCCCATCCGAGTCCGGAACACCTCCCGCTATCTCAGAGGTATTGGGCCGTATGGAGTCCGGTACGTGTGATTGACGTTTGCCACGGTTTTGGGCGGACATTCCAGAACTCAAGGACAGCATCATAAAAGCGAACGACCTTCTATCTCCTGAGTCGCATGATATCTCCCAAAACAAGGGCGAAAGTGCGGATCAATATTTTGAGAGGGTCATTCCGTCGCTTTCGGAATCGCTTTGGGACCAAGGTCAATCAGCCATTTTCCAGAAGAAAACAGAAGGCGGCGACAAGGTGGAAGCCGCGGAAGAGATCTCGATGCGCCATGAAGCGCTCGTCAGCTGCTCTCAATGGAGAACAATTGACGAGTATAACAAGCCAATCCCCTCCTACGTCAGAGGGCAAATGGAGGCAGCGGGTGGTCCTCTGGCTTATGTTCCCGACAATTGGACCGGTCTGAGTAAAGAGTATGCTCGCATCCACTCGAAGCTGAATACGACCGCCCAAAGAATTGTCGCAGGAGCGTTAACCGTTCTCAGGGCAAGTGAGAAAATGGACCGAGAGAGGTGGGATGAGGGTATGACAGAGTCGTGAGAAAGCGAAGATGATGGGGGTGTATCAGTGAGACTATGATGGCCCCTCTGTAGATGTTCTGGCTATCGTTGATTTATGGGCGAAGAGAAGCAGCTCGCATGTTAATACTGCTGTATGCACATGGTTTGAGGCGAGAATTCATCTGGAAGAGTGTGCATTACTGAGGGCAATAATCGATACTGGACTGAATCTGGACTTTATGGTCGTCGCGTCCATGCAGCCTAAAAGCCATTTAGGGCCTATGATCAGACTCGCCTTGACCCGCTATAAGTCTTCAGGTTTTCAGCTGCATAGGCGAATGTTCTCACTGCAGATCCTGATCTATTCACGCTTTGACACCCAGAGCAAGCCCACCTTTTACTATGGGAATGACGCTGGAGTGGAGCGCGACTCGCTGCACAGCTTTTCGGCGGGTGCTCCACTTGATCGAAGGAGAGGGTCGCAAACTGAGACTCCACTAGGCTCCACACCTTCAAAGGAGATCAAAGTCCACTTCCTACTATAAACATCACTTTTCTCCCCCCTCATCCACTAACTTTCATTGATTTGCAAAAAGCACATTTGCCACACCGCCGTCTTACCTTAATTGCATATTATTCGAGTCGTGGCACAACATCATGTCGGACAGTGAACACGGATACTATCCAGAGAATCGGTAAGCAGATTGAGCCGCGAAACATCACTGCTGACGAAGGACACAGAGAGGATGAGACGCCCCCCTCGATATTCAAGCTTCTGGGCAAGATGGAAGAAGGTAAGCCTGGTAAATCGACAAATACGCAGACAACTGAGTAGGCAGACCTTCGAGAAACCATCGACAAGACCGGAACCGCCGTTTCAGACTGGGCAACGAGAAAGCAAGAGAGGGTATCAGTGCAAGACTATGCGGAGTCTATTATACCCCCCTTGATCGAATCGCTATGGCAGCAAGGTCAACGTAGGATCGTTGACGGACAACGTCCCCTGGCGACGAAGTGTTTTGAATTGGCGACACAAGTAAGGATTCTCAATAACAGCTTTCAAGCGGGCAGCGACTGGGAAAGGGACGACTTTGGTGGAATATCAGCCGCAGTCAAGACTGGACTGAGTGTATTGGGTGTGTCGCCGGCCACAATCCCGGATGACAGTACTTGGATATCTCTCAGCCGGGTGTATGCTCAGTCGCATGTTCCGGAAGGACCCATTGACCGATCGATCGCCGGTCTTCTTTGTATACTTCACGAGAAAGAGACAATCGAGAAGCAGAGGAGCGAACAGACAGAGACCGAGGACGACATTGATCGAGCAGGAACGGACCGCTCCAAGTAGTCTGTATCACTTGTGGATGAGCGGAGGCGTGGGAGATTTGTTTCGTGTACATAGGAGAACATGTATGTCGAAGATTACGGAGGTTCGGCTTGTCTTTTCGCGAGTTGTTTTGCCACCGCCACGAACTGTCTGAACAGCAAAATGAACGAACGTGCGTGAGATAAGATTACCCAAACATCTATATCCGTCACCGCCCATATGATCTACTTCCCAGCCACCTGGAGCTCAGGACGACTGCTCAGTATGAGCGGGTGTACATTAGGACATCAAGGGAAGAATAAAGAAGGGTGAAGGATGTATAGAGTTGTCATCAAAGGAGGTCTCGTGTGGTGTGTGCTTTTGTCCATCATTCGGTGATCCGGTCACTCGACCTTTCTTCCTATCATACCACTCATCAGCACACAAGTCCAAATCGGTCTTGAGCTTTATTTACCTAAGCCCGGATTAGCGGATTTCCTTTTCGTCCCAGTCCGACCGACCGACCGACCAATCCCGGATCAAACGTGTCGATACCCCACTTTACCCACGTTCATAACTTGGTCTCGTGCACACATCACACGATCAAACACTAGTAGAGTACTAGTCTCAAATCTAATGTAATAATGTTGGCATCAACATCATACATGGCCCATCCTTCCATACTCATGCCACCTCCTTCAACGACTATAATGCCTTTCCCACGCAAACGAGAACAGACCTCATCACCTGAAGACAGCGAGGAGGAAGAAGAATATCAACCTGGTCCATCTACCAAGCGGATCAAGAAGACGCCTAATGCTGGAGGTACCGGGAATGCAAAGGGGACTAAGATGTCAAGGGAGGCATTGAGGAAAGCTAATCATTCCCTAATCGAGAGGAGGAGGAGGGAAAAGATTAATTTCGCATTAGGGGAGTTGAGGGGGATGGTACCGGGACTAGGGGAGGAGAAGGGTGGGAAAGCAGGAGAATTCAAGCTTGAGGTAAGCCAAGGTTGCTCTGGTACATGGGGCTTTGCTGATCAAAGGTTTTGGAGAGGACTGTCGAACATATGAAAGACCTTAAAGCGGAGATCATCGAGTTAGAAGCTAAGATAGCTGCTCTTGGCGGAAAGAAGTCTAATACCACAAAACCAATCACGAGCACGCAGAAGGATAGGGAAGAGCAACGGACGAAACGCAAAACGACCACGACATCGACGACACCGCCCTCTCCCTCCCTCTCACCAGAACGTCAACCCCGCCAGCCTCTCGTTTCGGAATCCCCAGATCCAAATGAGACAGAATCCGAAGCTGGTCTTCCTCCTCCTCTGACAGTCGCTTCCCGGTCCTCATCACATCCTTCAATCACCTCATTACTGAATTCGACCAATCACGCCCACACACAATCCCAACACATGCATCGACCAGCCCCTCCACCAGAAGCTACGAACCCTACCCTATACCTCCCCTTCCCTACTCCATCACCTACTTCGCCCTTCCTGACATATTCCGCATCGAACACATCAACGTCCACGCAAATGGAACCTTCACCCTTCATTGCCCCCTTGAACAACTTCTCGCTATTCGGAGGAGCTATCCCGTTCGACCCAAACTCCCCCGAAGTCAGTATGGCAATGAATCGACCTCCACCGGAACTCAGTATGCCCCCTCCAAAAGGTCGTGATGAGAAAGAGAAGAGAATTCCATCGCCTGAAGAAGCTGCCAACCTCTTACTGGCATTCTCA
The DNA here is from genome assembly GCA_026538405.1 of Cryptococcus sp. GC_Crypt_2. NCBI lineage: Eukaryota > Fungi > Basidiomycota > Tremellomycetes > Tremellales > Cryptococcaceae > Cryptococcus > Cryptococcus sp. GC_Crypt_2. Next base: position 305,693 of record JALPCC010000004.1, on the reverse strand, counting down.
TCACCTGATACACTGAGACCTGTTCATGGAGGTACACCTGTCTTTGCGCCTGCTGTAGCTGGACGCAGAGCCACGCTGGATTCGGATGATTTCATGCTTGATGGCGGTGGAATTGGTAGGGGTGGTGGGCAAGCGGCAAGAGGACACGGACAGTGGTCGAGAGGAATGGTTGGCAAGACAGCGAAGGACTTCTTGAGGATGTAGTTCAGTCCTGCGTTATCTCGTTCAACAGATGGGTATTTATACTAGAAATAGAGCTGTACACGAATGTCACGATTATATGCATAGCAAAAGTATAGCATGATACTGCCCCTCGACATCTATAGACTGGACGTAATTATACACATGAAAAACTCAGTCAAATGGTAACCTAGACCTGACTTAGAGTCTGCATCTGAACGAGATCGTACTACACATCAGCCACACCCATGAGCAAAGAGACTGATAGACTCACATAAGCTCCTTTCTTCTGTAACAACTCCGCATGAGTTCCCTTCTCGGCGACTTTACCTTCTGCGAAGCAATAGATGATATCGGCTTTTTGGATAGTTGAAAGTCGGTGGGCAATTGCACTGATAGTCAGCTCGGACTCCCTTCTGCCTCTCAAGGGCGTAATGACGTACATTGTAGTTCGACCTTTTGCAGCTCTATCCAAAGCATCCTGAACGACTCTTTCACTTTGCGAGTCGAGTGCTGAAGTAGCTTCGTCAAGCAATAGGATTTTGGGGTTTCGGATCAGTGCCCTAGCGATGGCGATTCGTTGTTTCTACCCATCAGCCCTCTTCACGATCACACATGACAAGGTAGAGAGACTCACTTGACCACCTGAGAGCTGAGATCCTTTACCTCCGACTTCGGTATCGAATCCATCAGGAAGAGACATTACGAAATCGTACTACCTATCAGCTCTACTACCAAGGATCAGGATAAGAAGAATGGGGAACCTACGATATTAGCATCTTTACAAGCCTGTACCACTTCTTCCTCTGTAACCTGGTCCATTGGTTTACTAGCTCCCAACAAAACATTGAAGCGGACAGTTCCAGCATAGAGGGTAGGTTCTTGAGATACTAGCGATATATTTGATCGATAACTTCCGACGTTGAGATCTTTGATGTCGATACCATCTAGGGTGACTCGACCGATGAGTGGGTCGTAGAATCGTTCAATCATTTGAACAGTTGTCGATTTACCACATCCCGATGGGCCTACAAGTGCCACACTACTATTAGTTCTTTCTTAAGTAAAAGTCATAGAGAGAGACTTACAAGGTACCAGCTGGAACATCCACTGTCAAATCACGCAAGACTCTAACAGCAGGCCTGGAAGGGTATCTGAAATGAATTCCTTCCATTACAATATGCCCTTCGACCTTGTTTGTATCCAACATGATTCCCTCGGTCGAAAGCGCATCAATCTCCGGCTCGTTGTCGAATAACCTGAACAAGGCATGTGCCGATGAACCAGCTTTCGAAGCGTCCGGAACGAAATTGAACACGTTTCCAGCTTGAATAGCAGCGAAAATGACTGAAGTCAAGACTGTAAAGAACTCGTTGGTCTTGTATCGTCCATCAATTAACCATAGACAACCAATGTAGAAGACGAGAGCGATAATTAAGAATGAAATACCCTGACTTGCTGCGTAGAGGCATTGAGACTTTAGGCCTGATTTCATCGATATCTGGAGGGGTTCTTCCAAAGCTTTGGAATAAATTCGACCAATGTCGTCCTCTCGAGTAAGGGAGGCTACTGTTCGAACAGCACCTGCAGCTTCAGATGCCATGTGTGCGGATTTTGCGTGGATCTTCTTCAATTTTCGGTCTTTGAGGACAACGACTTTGAGTCGAATGAAACCCCCAGAAACAAGTAATGGAATACAAGCGATACCAATCAATGCGAGCACTAACATCAGTGAATGTCCACCTCCACGTCTAAGGCTGGAGGGTTATGACTTACAAGGACCGAAACATAGACCAATGATACAACCTCCAATGAGCGTAGTGAGAGATTGAATGATGGTTCCCATGGTTGGACCAAACAGTCCTTGAACCTTTTGAGGATCTTCCGCAAGATTGGCAGTAACAGCACCAGTGGAATTCTTTTCCTCGTCAAACCACTCGATATCGTGTCGAAGGACTGAGTCAAAGGCTTTAGTCCTCAATTTCGTGTTGAGAGCTACACCAGCTCTGGAGAAATTGAATGCCTGGAAAAGAATTGCGATACCAGCCAGAATAGCGATGATGAAGAACCAAGTACTGATTTATCAGCTATACTCAAGACGTGCCCGAAGACAGAGACTTACGCATTCTGCCTCATCTTTGACCTTAGAGCTTGAGGATCGACAATTTGGAAATCGGAAAGAGCGTAACCAAATACTATAGCGATACAGGGATAAACCATTCCTGCGCAAACCGCACCGATCGTTCCAGAGATATAGAACCATTTCTGATCCTTGTTCAACTTCAACAATCGAGCATACAATTTCATCTGACCGGGTAGTGCCTCGTCAGCGGCGTCCTCCTCGGCCCTTCTAGCAGTAGCATCTTCCATAGCTGCCGAAGCGAGAGATCGGCCGGTAGTAGCTCTGTTCAAGCCGGGGAACTTTTCACTCAGTGGCGAATCGATTCGCCTGAGGGCAGCGGATTCTTCGGCAGTTTCAATCATAGGTGTCTCGGCAGCTACCGCACTAAGTTTCTGGTTGTTGACGAGTTGAGCGTATGAGCTTGATGGATCGGCTAGTAGAGAGTTGTGCGTTCCAGATTCGAGGATTTCCCCTCCACCCATGACGAGGATCAGGTCGGCGTCTTTGATGGTTGACAGACGATGAGCGATTGTGATGGTAGTTCGACCTTGCGCGGCCTTGTCAAGAGCGTCTTGTACGATACCTGATATCAGCTTAATTTCGAGTGGTTTAGAACAACCTCACCTTCAGACTGAGTATCAAGGGCAGAAGTAGCTTCATCAAGCAAGAGAATCTTTGGATCCGAAACGATAGCTCGAGCAATAGCGACTCGCTGTTTCTGACCTCCAGACAGCAACATTCCCCTCTCTCCTACATTGGTATCGTATCCATCCGGTAGCTTCATAATGAAATCATGACAATTCGCATCTACACATGCTTTCTTGACCAATTCAAACCTTTCCTGATCACTTGCATTTTCCCATCGAGATCCAATCAGACCATGTTCAACATTTCCCCTAACAGAAGTAGCGAATAAAGTAGGTTCTTGGGAGACCAGACCGATCTGTTGTCGGAGCCATTTAACGTTTAAAGTTTTGATATCGTGTCCGTCTAAGTAGATTGATCCTTGAATTGGGTCGTAGAATCGTTCAGTCAATGCGACAATGGTGGATTTACCACTTCCACTAGCACCGACCAGAGCAACAGTTTGACCAGCTTCGAAAGTAGCAGTGTAATCTCGGAGAATCGGGACATTGGGTCGAGAGGGGTAATGGAATTTGACATTCTCGAACGAGATAACTCCCTTGACATGGTCCAATCGGTGACCCTCGTTAGAAGCGGAATCGATGGATGGAATTCGGTCAATAGTCTGGAATAACTTGGCAGCGGCACCTTGGGCTTTACTGATGGCTTGAGCTTCGGGGGCCAACATTGCCAGGGAGAAAGAACCAATGACGACGGAGAAAAAGACGTTGATGACGATACCAGAATCGGCTTGACCTCGAGAGACGAGAATACCACCAAAGAAGAAGGCCAGGGCGTAAGCTCCGTAAATGGCAAAGACTACTCTTTAGCATTGATCACGTCTGATGGGAAAAAAACTTACACATGATGGCGAGACCACCACCTTCGACTGGTGATCCCTTGGCCTGGACCTTGCCTGATCGTGCCACATACTCCTTGTACTTGTCACCCAACACTCGAGCGGTTCCAAATGCCTGGACTGTTCTGATGGATCCAACCACCTCCTCCGCCAAAGTGCCACCCTTGGCAACAGCATCCAAGGATTGCTTAGAGATCTTTGTCATTACCACAAACATGAGAGCTCCGAAGACCATGATGACAGGTAAGATAGAACTGAGAGCAAGAGCGAGTCGCCAAGATCGGGCATAAGCGAGAGCGAAACCAGTGATGAATGTCGCAATGAACGAAAAGGCGATGGGGACTCGTTCAGATGAACCGTCTTGAACTAGATGACAATCGTTCTGGATCCTAGTAGCGACTTCTCCAGCTCCGAGATCATCAAAGAAAGCGATCTGATAATTAGCATATCTCAGCGAAGTAGTACAAAGTGTCAATGAAGAAAGCCAACCTCTTGCCTTAGGACTGAAGCTAGATACTTCTCCCTAATTCTTTTCGAGTTGAGTTCACCAGTGACGGACCAGATGTACATGTATAGCCAAGTTGTCAAGAACATACCGATACCGATTGCCAATAAATACAAAGCGTTATGGCCTGAATCTGTCCTTAATCGATCTTGGGCTTCTCCCAAGGCTGATAATGGTGCTCGACCTTCAGAAATGGCGGTAGCGGTTTTACCGAATTCATTGAATGATTGAGTAAGTCGACCAAAGATGAGAGTCATCAAAGGCTGTGCGGCACCTGCGGCGCAGGCAAAGATGATACCGACAATATTGAAGATTTTCTCGTACCATGTCGCATATCGATAGAGACCAAAGAAAGAGACGGGTGGGACATTGTCTGCCTCTTCTTCCTTTTGTTTATCCTTCTTATCCTCTTCATCCTTCTTGCTCTTTTTGCCGAAAAAGCCTTTCTTCGATTTAACCTCGGATTGAGGGGTAATTTCCTCCTTGGTCGAGGAAGTGGTGGAAGAAGGAGCAAGAGGTTTCTCATGTGATCCGGATGCTTCTCGGGACGAAGCAGCGTGAGTCTTTTCGTTCAAAGTCTGAGCTGACGCGGTGTTGAGATTAGGTATGACATTGGCGTTACCGATAGCAGATGGGAAAGGGAGACCGCTATTGATCGTCGCTCCTTCGTGATTGAGCTCTTCGCGAACGACATCACCGACAGGAGAGGGTGATCGCTGAGTGTTCACGCCGCCATCGACGATGGGATCGGGATGGTGGACTGTCGGGTTTTCCCCGAGGGGAGCAGACATAGTGAGAGGTGGATGTGAGGTACTGCCAGTGGGTACGTGCTGGTGGACCGATTGGAGGGTATTGGTATCAAGCTTCTTCAGATTTCTGAGGTATCGGGGGGGTAATATATGGTGTGAGAAATAGAAAAGGGATATACAAGATTATAAGGTATCGTGCCAGAATATCTACACGCTGGCGTTAATGAACCGGCCGCCGAAATAAACCGGTTCCGCGGCTCACGGCTCACGCGTCGCGGCGGCTCGAGTCGACTGCATTTGACTCGGGTTCTTCCATCGAACCATATGCATTCCTTTGTGAACCGCCTGGAGAGCTGCACCTATGGTCGAGAGCTGGCTACGTCAAGCCGAGCTCCCACTTCCACCATTGTAGTCTACTCTACTATTGAGATGAGCATCGACGAACATTTCTAAACAAGCTTTCTTGGCGCGTTCTGCTTTTACCCGTCGGAAGTCTCAAGGCACGATCCCCGTATCGAAATATCCCGTACAGTATCAGTTCATGGATTGTATTGTCCCATATGGGTCGTTTGTATGGACGCCGTGGTATTGCGGGGCTAACTATGTGCGGCGAATTGAGCGACCGATGCTAGATAGTGTGTGATTGCACAGACAGGAAAGGATTATGCGAATCAGTCTTCCGCGCTTCCGGCCATCCGGACTCTCATAGTAGTACAGCGCATGCTATCTGATCTGCAGTAAGCAGTAGCACAGTAACATGTGCATTTCTGGCTCGACTTCAATGGACCCAGCTCCCAAAAACAGCCCGACAGCATGCATGGCCCACCTTGCTCTGAATAGCATATCCCGAGTTCGCACGTGTATCTCACGCGAGCGTGTGCCTGGATGCAAGTGACAAGTGACGCTTGTATTGACGTGCTGAGCATCTGATCATCATATAAAGAGACGACATGAGCCGCAGGGATAGAGAGGTCGACGAGGCAGCTCGTGAGTCAAGGTTGCGCTGGTAATCACTTGTTGTGGCGGATAGCCGGCTCACCTACAGTGCTCAAGCTCTACGGCATATCATCCCTTAATCCCGACGCCTGGGAGGATGTGGACCACGATAAAGAAGGTCCATTGGCCGGTACATTGACGGGTCAAGACGGTGGGATGGCCGATGAAAATGATCCTCTGGGTATAAGGGGAAGATTGTCGAAGTGGGTCAACTCATTCTGCCTCAGCTCACGCTAACGCTCAGAACAACCGGCTTGGATTTACATACTCGTTCGTCCTCTACATTTCCTAGCAATGGCTACTAACGTCGCAGGAGCCGCGACTTCCCTTTCATCCAAATCATTCGATGCCAAGACCTTTCTGTCGGCCCATCACCCTGATGCGTCCTATAATGACTTAAGGAAGGGTATCTCACATTTGGAGAGAGCCATCGAAAGTCGTAGTGAGGCTGTGAGAATCTTGGTCGAGGAGAACTTTGATCGTTTTGTTGCCGTCAAGGCATCGTCTGAGAGTAAGTCTGACCATTGATACACCGGGTCGCTTGCTGACAGTCAGTCGTGTATAAGGATATGAAAGTTGGCTTTCTTGCGGATGATACGGATCACGGAACAAGGGAATTAAGAGAGATCTGCAAGGGTCAGTCGCCTTTTCTACAACGATTACGCAGCTGATGAGAAAGTGGCGGGCCATCGAGCAGATCAAGTCTTTCTCCCTGTACTCGAGAACGCGGTCAAAGCACAGAAACTTCGTTCCACCTTGGGAGTATTTGAGAAATCTAAATTCCTTTTCAATCTCCCCGGACAATTGATGGATTCTATCAGCGTGGTGAGTTTCTCCTCGAATCTACAATTTGAGTCGCTCACGGAGAAGGGAAAATACGACCAAGCAATGCGAGACTACAAGAAAGGTTCTTTCCTGAATTCGTCCAAATCGGCCCAACTCATACCTGGACTGCCGGCAAATACGCCTGCCCAAAAGGCGCAGCATAAGAGGGTATTTGATAAAGTCTGGACGTCAGTAGAGAGGATCATGAGTGAGATGAAGTCAAAGCTGGACAAAGCTTTGAAAGATCATAATAGGTCTGCTGAAGAGCAGGAGAAGACTATCGAGTGAGTCACTCGATATTGAGCGCGGGTCAACAGGCGGAGAAGCTGATGTCTAGGATTTTGATTGAATTGGAGGGATCGGATGAGCCTGCTTGGACGTATTTGGAGTATCAACATGCTCATATACTGGAGACGATGCGGAATATGCATTCGAAGTCGATAGAGAGAGTCAAACGTGAGTTGAACTTTCTTCCTCTTGTCGGCACTGATCGAGATTAGTGGCCACTAAAGTTTGTGCCGAACAACCGTCAAGCTCAAATTCGCACATCGAAAGCCTGAAGAGACAGCTCTCGGTCTCGCAGTCTCTAATCAATCCCTCCAATCGTAAGCTTATTCTGATCGGTACAGACAAGTCTAACCTATAGCCACAGCGGTCGAATTAGCTTGGATTGAAATTGATAAACTTGTTAAATCGCAATCTGATCATATCGCCCGATCGTTATCTCAATTCTGGAAGATCGCCAAGGCATGTATGGATGGCAAATACCGCAAAGTATGCCTTTCCTCTCATCTCGAGATCAGCTTCTGATATATAGCGAGACCAATCAGGGACTCTAGCACCCTCTCGCCGTCCCGCTTCAACATGTAAATCAATGGCACTAGAAGTCGTCAAATTATACATTTCCCTCTTATCTTCATTCTTTACCCTTTCGGACCCATCCATCCCGTCGAAAGGCGTGGAGGAAGTCCCAGGATTCGTCCCGCCCGGAACTACCGTCCTCACCGCTTGTCACTTTAGTGAGAAGTTGGTCGATGATGTGAATGAAGGAATTGGGGAATTGATGGGTGTTGATATTGGTTCAGAAGCTGGGAATAGCATGAGGAATATGCTGGATTCAATGAAATGGAGGATGCAAGAAGTGGTTTCGGCATTATGGGCCAGGGGTATGTCCCTCTCCCATCTCTTATACATCTTTCAGTCACGAGAGAGCTAATGAAAGATTCAAAGAATCTACATTTCTTAGAAGACTGGCAACCAATAACCAATCAAAAAGGGACCACCCGCTACCTCTCAACGATGGAGACATTTCAACTTCGTGTCTTAGCCTCATCTCGTAAAATTGGTATTCGAGCCGACACAAAAGATCGAGATCGGGATGTTTTACCTTCGAATCATCGTAAGAAGATCAAAGAATCATTCGTTGAAAGCCTTTGTTTCTTATTTGATGGGATATTGAATGGAGCAATGGCAACTCCGGCAATTGATAATCGACGACCTAGTCGAGTTTCTGCTTCGAGAGTACTCACCGTGAGAGATATCGTATGTCCTCCTCCTTCAGTCTCGTCTCCACTCCAATCTCCCCCTTGCGTCTTGGCTCCATGGCTGAACAAACAGGAAACTCGATTACTGATAACTCTATCGAAATTTCATCATCTCAAAGAAATCACACTCCCATCCCTCTTATCTACAGCATCTAAATCGCTAGATGCGGATCTGAGTAATGATCGAGAGACTTTATTACAAGTAATTGATAATATGGATCAACTTGTTTTCGAAGAGTTTATCAAGAAGAGATCAAGAGGTTTAGTGGAAGTTATGGAGAATGGGATTCTAAGGTGTGGCGTAGATTGGTTGAATGCTGGAAAACCTACTGGTGAGTCCGCGTGCGGTACGAGCGGATCGAGTTGCGATCTGCATTGGTGGAACTTTAGGGGCAATGAGTGAGATTGTGAAGTGGATAAACTTGTCTAGAGGAGGGAGAGGGATAGAAGGAATCGAGCATGAGATGGTACAGGACTAAAGCTGACAAAGACAGAGGTCCGAGCATATATGCACCAAACAATTTTCTTACTCGTTGAAACACATTCGAAAGTTAGCGATACAGTCCCATCAAACGCTATTGGACTAGTAAATCGAGTCTTGATTGCCCTAGTCACAAAGGTGACAGAGGTTGCACTGAGGTGTTTCCAGCAAGTCCCGAAATATGGGACTGGGGGAATGTTAACCGTAAGTCTTTCCGGTCTTTCTCCTACACCTATCCGTCTCTTACTGGGCCACATTGCACCCATCTGAAGACGCACCATCACGCACCTCGCTAATACTCAGGCAACACTAGAAATTGAATTCCTACATCAATCTGTAAACCCCTACGTTACACCTACGGCAAATGAAACCCTATCCAAAATATACGATACGATCTCACAAGCTTATCGAAGACAGAAATCAAGTGATGATTTCCATCGAGAATTGGAAGGGTTGAAAAAGTTGTTGGGGGAAAGTAGGAAAGCTACAGGTTTGGAGACGATTTGTTTTAAAGCGAAAAAGGATCGGATTGGGGAATTGAGAGAGGGGAAGTAGGGCGCGGTATCGGTTGGTAAGGGTTGGGTTTATGGCTGAGTGAGACTAAACTGCCGGGTTGCGAAAAGTTGTAATTGTTCCAGGAAGTCACGCATGAGGTATCTGCATATGTATAGTATACTATCACTCCTTATATCCCATCCCGGTCCTGACCTTACTTGGCCATCTCGACAGCCTTGGCAGCGGCTTCATCCAATCCATCGAATGGGAAAATCTTCAATCCGGAATCCTTGATCATCCTGAACATTAGCAATTTGCTTATGGAGGGAAAAAAGGGGGAGATGAGGGAAGAGACCTACTTCTTTGCTTCGGCTTCCTTGGTACCTTGCAACCTGACGACCAATGGGATAGATAGCTCAAGTTCTTTGGTGGCTTTGATGATACCTTCAGCAATAACGTCGCATCGCATGATACCTCCGACTGTAGGTTAGTTTTTGTCCACATCAGAATGAGGACGATGGTGAGGGAGGAGGAAAGAAAGAACATACAGATGTTTACAAAGATCGATCGAACATCCTTTGATGATAGAAGTAGTTCGAATGCTTTCTTGACGGCATCGGCAGTAGCTCCACCTCCAACGTCGAGCTGTGGATTAGCAAATGAGCATGCGGTAGCTTGGCGAAAGAAAGCCATCATCCGCGTCCGAATCGCAGCAACAGAAATCTGTCAACGGAGGAAGAGTGGTAGAAGGATAGAGAAAGACCAAGAAGGGATGGTTGTACTTACGAAATTAGCAGGAGATCCACCGTGAAGGTTCAATACGTCCATAGTAGCCATAGCCAATCCAGCACCATTGACTAGACATCCAACATTTCCATCTAACTTGATAAAGTTTAATCCATACTCGGCAGCCTCGACCTCCTGAGGATCTTCCTGGGTAGTATCCCTAAGTTTGAAAATATCTTTTTGTCGGAAATCGGCATTGTCATCGAAACCGAATTTAGCATCCATACTGCAAAAGTCAGCTTTGTTCGATATCGACTAATCTGAGCCGGAGTCTTAGAGATGAGCAGGCTCAGGTGACCTAGAGGTACGGCTTTATCGACCTTTTTCACACTTACCAAAGTACCCGGCCATCATCCATTTCTGCCAAAGGATTGATTTCAATCTGAGTAGCATCCTTCTCCTTGAAGATTGTGTAAAGTTTTCCAAAGACTTCAGCGGCATTGTTGACTGCTTCCTCCTTGAATCCAAGTTTCCTAGCTAGATCCTGAGCATCTTTGTCCGAGATTCCATTATCGAAATCAAGAGGAGTAGTAATGATAGCTTCGGGAGTATCGTGAGCGACATCTTCAATGTTCATTCCTCCTTGGTTTGAAGCTACTAGAACGGGACATCCTCTTGCTCGATCGTTTAAGATAGCGGCGTAGTATTCCTTCTGAGGAGGCATTCGTTCTGCTAGCATGACGGCGTTACATTCTCGACCTGCTGCTCCGGTTTGTTTGGTGATAAGTTTGGCGCCTAGCATCTTTGATGCGAACTCCTTAGCCTGGGCGGGGCTGCGGGTAAGTGAGTGATCGAGTGATCTGGGCAGTGCAAGAGCTCAAGGAGCTTTGAGCATCCAGCGATCCCCGCATGAACAAGAAGAAATAGGCAATTGATGGTGCAGGGAAAGGACTAGACTCACCCGTCAACCATCTGAACACCACCTTGGAATCCATTATCGAAATGTCCCTTTCCACGTCCACCAGCAAGTACCTGTGCTTTGATGACAAGTCCATCAACGCCAAAGTCACGAGCTACCTTCTCTGCTTCATCTGCCGAGAATGCAGGTAGAGCTTTAGGGGTTTGAATACCGTACTGTCATTAGCCCCTGTTCTTTCCTCCTCAATCTGCTCTGACTCTCTTCTCCCTCATCTCTCATGTACGCTTTCCATAGCATCATTTGGATAGATAAGAAGGACACGAGGAGACGACGTACAGAGTTCAATAGCTGAACAGACTGGTATTCATGAATAGACAAACTCCTCTTTTGCTGTTGAGCAGGGAATGACTAGACTATCAGTTTCATCAACTGTATCATTTTCAAGTATATGACATACTCTCTGAACAGCTCTGACTGATCTTAGTGTTCGTAGCATCTTTGGGTTATGAATGTATGATAGTACAGTATAGTTAAGGACTGTATGATGTATAGAGAGATCCGGTAAGGAAAGGGTGGAAATGCTTAAACAAGTGTCCCGTCTACTATTTCAATAGATTTCGGATTTACTCGGATCCCCCTCATATTGTGATATACTTTACTGATTAGCTACAATATGCATGCATGCATGTAGCTATATAGACCCAGATATCTAAAGAAGAAATGGAGATTGATTGAATGCATTGGTCTAGGTTGTGAAGCTGCTCGTCAGCTCTGTCGGTATCATGTCATGAGGATAGATGGGACCTACATTCCAAGAATCTTGAACGGAGGTGAAGTCGTTCCGGCTTCTCCTTGTAATGCGCATTCGACCTATCAGTCAGTAGGTTCCCGGTTTGGTCGCGCTGTCTACTAGAGGGTGTCATGTCGGAGTCATGAGAAGCGTTGACAAGGAGCCACTAGGCAAGGGGATTGGGAAAATGCGTAGCTGGTGAGAACAAAAAAAGAGGGACTCACGAAATGAGAACCCCTAGAAACACCTCTATCAATCATGACCAAGCTGCCCGTCAGCTCATCGAAAAAGTGGGAAAACACAATACGTACGTAGCCATCACATCTTCAATCTCTGCAGTACCTTCCAACATCTTTCCTCCTTCGAAATTATCATCCACCCAACATTTCACTGTTCCTAATGGTTTATCAGGTGGTGATTGTAGGAAATAAATTCCGACATCTCCTGCTCCTAATTTGAGAGGTATACGGAGTCGAGCAGTGGGTTGTTCCGCGTACCTGATATCAGCTCGGTCCAGGCTCGAGTAACGTGAGAAATGGTTCGAGGCGAAAAGGAGGAGGATGGGTGGATGATCATGATGCAGTCAGAAAAAGAGGAACCCACCAGTAATGCCTATCCTCATACAAAGCATTCTTGGGAGGATGATATTCCTTCCATCCACTCCCGTAAAACAAACTTGGCGGTAGAGGATTGATTAAGTCACTCGCAGCAACGCAAAACGGTTCAATCTCCCTAAACCTCTGAGCATCCGCTGGTCGATCTGCCATTCGTCCTTGTGGGACTTTGAGAGCTTGAAACTTGGATGATAGAGCATTATCATCCACACTATCTCCATCACCAGGTTGTTGTCCCGGCATTCCTTTTCGAAGACCAACTCCACCCAAGAGGGATGGACCACCTGTTGATGATTCGTCCATACCGAATAGAGGGGTTTCAAATGAATGTCCTTGAATCGTTGACCAACCTGCGCAGATTTGAGACATGATGTAGGAGATCAAGACGTCTGTGATCAGATCGTGTCCGTTGGCATTGGCGTGGTTGGCGTCTGGGTAGAACCGGTTTCGAGCTTGTTCAGGTTGGGCTAGGTAGTCTTCGTAGATTATTCCTTTTACACTGGGGTCAGCGAGGACTGGGAGACAGAATAGGAAGGGGTATGATTAACATCTCGGTGGACCGATGATGGCTGGCTCTGTGTAGAGTTGGGGTGGAGGTAGAGCAAGAGAAGAAGAGCTGAAAACGTAGGATTTAAAATCAAGAAGAAAGACCAACCTGACATGGGGAACATCATAGAATTGAGCAACGACGTTATGTAACAGTTCAGGCCCGGCAAACCCATGAGCAGCTTGGATCTGGGGACTGAAATGTCCAAGAATGATGATGGCTGGCATGTCGGGTCGGACGAGGACGGATCGAACTAGTAGTTCGAAATGCTGAAGCCATTCTGGGTCACTACTTATCAGCTCTTTTTCTGTACGACACGAAGCCTAGTGGTGCAATTCGAAGGCTCGACTTACTTTGGATCCGCGGCGTCGAATTCCAGAATAACTAAATCAGTCTTATCGGGCATATGATGACTATTACAATATGCGTAATATGCCGAATCTGTCTTTTTGACAGCTCCATTGGTGAGCTCGTTGGCGGGGTGGGGGAAGACTGTATTCCACCAATCAAAGAATTTGTGTGGATAACAACTATTTCCAACCGGATCATCTCCTGCACCTGTACATGCCGAGACTATCGTCAGTTCATGCCTCGATAGGTCTTGTGGAAATGCCGCCCTCCTTGGCAGAGGACTCGGTTGCGACTTACTACTTCCACCGAGGATACTAATGGTAATAGGCGCCCCACTCATTGCTCTATTCAACACCCTCTGAACGCGTGCTCCAGTACCCATATGTAATCTTGACCTCAGTAGTTCAGTCTGTCCCCTCCTAGCTGCGATCGCGTCACCAGGACCGAATACTGGGCAGAAATCAAATGGCGCAGGATCGGTCGTCGAGGCGTTTATATAATCTCGTGGTATGAGCTGGGAAGTCTCGATTAGAGTATGGGTGTGGGTATTTGAGGATGCTGAGTCGTCAGTCTTGCTTATGACGGGGGATGGGGGACTTACGGAACAAGAGTTTTGTCGTTAGGATCAACCCTATAATTACTGTCACGAGTAACCATGCTCGATGCGATAATCCTTCTAATCAGCTTCTCCCGACCACCAATTGACCTCAAAACATACCCAACCGATACTGAGCTTTCCCCTTTCCTTTACCCCCACTTCCCAAATTCTGTAATTTACTTAATCCATTCAAAATCATACCCTTCCCTCCACGTCTACTTGCAATTCCCTCTGATGGCGCGTTCATTCTCCTTGTTTGTGCTTCAAGTGGATCAATTTCTTTATCAGGCTGCGCGTGCTGATGTGTACGATGATCGTAATGTGCCGAAGGGGTATCTGGCTCGAATTGAGGTGTGGGACCTGGTGTCAGGTTTGGATTGGCGTTCGATGGGTTCGATCTTGTCCGTAGCATTTGCGACTGTTTGAACAACCTAGGCTTGAGTGTACATACGGTGTAGCTCTTAGATGGTATGTACTTGTATATTAGAGTGTTGTATGTATGGTCGCGAAGATTGTGGTGATCAGGAGAGATGGGAATCTTAGCGCGTCTCAGGGTTCGTTAGATATGTATTGATTACATAAGCAGTGCCTGTTTCTATATATCATTCAAAAGTCAGTTTGTCGACTCGATACATAGGTTGTCAGCGTATACCATATACATATACAATACAGTATGGCAGAAACAGTATTACCTATCCCAGAAGTCAGTCAGCCTACAGGCAATGAGTCTGGTTCAAGGCCCAAGCTGTACATTCTCGATTACGGAGCTGGTAATGTTAGGTCGTAAGCTGCTCTTTGCCATGATTTGAGGGCTGCTGATGTTGTGATAGTTTGGCAAATTCAATCAAGAAGCTAGGGTACGAGTTCGAATGGATCAATGATCCCTCTGATTTCGATAAAGCAGAGGTAGGCTCCTGACCCTGTAATCCAGCAGAGCTTATATCAGAAATTACTCTTCCCCGGTGTAGGAGCTTTTGGGCAAGCTACAACCTCTCTCCAGACTTCCGGCTTATTACCCCATCTTCAGCAATATATCGCAAGCGGTAAACCTTATTTCGGAATCTGTATTGGAATGCAAGTCCTCTTTGAATCATCTCACGAATCACCAGGCGCAAAGGGACTAGGAGTAATTCCTTGGGAGATTACGAAATTCAATTCAAATGATGACTCGTGGCGTGGAGAGGCAGGGGAAGGTAAAGGAAAGAGTGTTCCTCAGATCGGATGGAATGGAGCTTGGAACGCATGGGAGGAAGATAAAGGTGGAATGGATGAGGAAGATTATTATTTCGTTCACTCTTTCGCTGCTCTCGTGCCAGATATTTCAAAGAAACCCGAATTCGCCTATACACTTTCACGATATGGAACCGAGACTTTCATCTCGTCTGTTCGAGTAGGAAATGTCTACGGTACACAATTCCATCCCGAGAAATCTGGTCCGGCAGGTCTTGATCTCTTGCGTAAATGGCTCGCTGCTCCCGTCTCTGAAGTCTCTTCAACACCTACCAAAACTACCTTCTGTCCCGACCCTCCTTCCTCTTCTGGACTGTCGAAACGATTCAAACAAGGTGGAAATGGCTTGACTAATCGTGTAGTCGCTTGCCTAGATGTTAGGTCAAACGATAATGGCGACTTGGTGGTAACAAAGGGTGATCAATACGACGTTCGTGAAAAAGATGATTCGAAAGCGGTCCGAAATCTCGGTAAACCAGTCGCGTTATCACAGAAATATTACGAACAAGGAGCAGATGAAGTTTGTTTCCTAAACATCACTTCCTTCAGGTCTTCCGCATTACAAGATCAACCCATGCTCGAGGTCGTCAGGGCAGCTGCTGAAACTGTATTTGTTCCATTGACTATTGGTGGAGGAATCAAAGATACAGTAGATCCAGATGGAACTGCTAGATCAGCAATGGAAGTGGCAGGGGCTTATTTCAGAAGTGGAGCGGATAAAGTTTCAATTGGTTCTGAAGCTGTATTGGCAGTTGAAGAACTATTGGAAAGGAGAAAGAATGGACAAGGACCAACTGGTAAAACCGGTATTGAAACAATTTCTCAAGGATATGGAAGTCAAGCTGTTGTCGTTTCAATCGATCCAAAAAGGGTATACCTCGATACTACTTCTCCCGATTGGCTTGAAACTTTCAGTAAAACAACTGAACACGGTCCATGTGTAATCACTGGTGAAACTTCAACTACTCGAACTAAATCTGAAGAAAAAGGAAAAGCATGGTGGTATCAATGTACAATTTCTGGTGGTCGAGCTACAAGAGATATTGACGTTATTCAACTAGCTCGTGGTGTTGAAGAGCTTGGAGCTGGTGAAATACTCTTAAACTCGGTGGATAGGGATGGAAGTGGGAAAGGATTCGATTTGGATTTGATTAATCTAGTAAAGAATGCCGTGAGGATTCCTGTAGTCTCCTCATCTGGTGCTGGGGGAGTTGGGGATTTTGAAGAAGTGTTTAGAGAAACGGGGACCGAAGCTGCGTTGGCAGCTGGGATCTTCCACCGAGGGGAGGTTGGGATCGATGAGGTCAAGAAAGGGTTGCAGGGCAAAGAGATGGCTGTTAGGCGATGTGAGGTCAAGTTGTAGGCTGAGGACGTGAGCTCGCTTTAGAGGTGTTCTGGCACTGGTCCTTGAGGTAGTATCTAGATCTTAGAGTATACAGTAATGTGACGTTCCATGAACCCTGTCGATCACATATACCACATCAGTGATATCCTGAAATGCTTACGGCGCTGTCGAACGTCAGTGACAAGCCCACGGATCGTTGCAATCGCCAAACCTGCTTAATCGCCGAGACGCATAAACAGACATTATAATGCATATATCACTCTACCTATCCCTCATCAAAAAGGATGATTAACGTTTTTCTACTCATCAGAACCAACGAGAGATATAAGAAATTACTCACTACCGCAAACTTTGATCAATGCCGCTTTCAACCCCTGCGCAGCTTTCTCCACATCCTTTCTTCCCAAAGCACTACTCAAACAAATTTTCAAACTAGGTTCCGGTTCAAAAGTTTCTTGACCTCTTAACCTCCTTGCCCGAGTCACCAAAATCCCACTCTCAATACATTCATCCACTACTTTTTGAAGTAACTTTTCTTCCTCATTCATCGTGTCGGGGGGATTTAAGAGGAATATATGGATTAGGGCTGAAGAGGGATGTGATGGAATTGAAATTATGGCGTCTTTGTCTTGTGCTTGAGTGCCTGGGAGAGGGGATGGTTCGATTTTTGAAAGTATTGAACGGAATAAGGTAATGTGTGATCTGAGAGTTGTGAAGAGTTGAGGTTGGGCCGAGAGAATCGATACGGCATGAGAGGAGGTGGTGGCTAGTAAGGCGGGGAGAGAGGCTGAGAATACTGATGCGGACGAGTTGATTCGCTGACGAGTTAGCTCTCATCCTGGGTGACACTCTGCTATGAATGGACTCTGCCTTGGATATCTTCGTTGGAAATGGAGGGAAGGCTTACTTGATGGGTACAAACGACCGAAGAACCAGCAACAAATCCACCACCAGTAGCTAGACCAGTAGACATTGATCCAATAAGGATATCAACTTCTTTTGCCTGTTTTGTCAGCCTTCCATCACCCGATTTCCCGACAGAACCGGAAAAGGTTGGAAAGAACAGGACATACTGGAATACCGTAATGTTCCGTTATACCCTTTCCATGATCACCAATCATTCCGAAACTTTGACTTTCATCTAGGATTAATCGGTACTTGTATTTATGTTTCAATTCAACCTATCATCAGTTACCATTCATCCATTTTCCTTAGAGACAAAGCCGTAGAAATAGCTACAGTCATAACGTACGACCTTGGGTAGATCCAACATCATTCCATCATTCTCGAAAACACCTTCAGCGACAATAAACCTTTTTGTCAATTTCCCCTTCTTCCTCTTCATCTCCCTATCAACCCCTTGTAAAACCCTTTCAAGATCTTGCATATCCCCATGAGCAAACCACCTCACGTTCGATCGGGAGATTTGGAGTCCTTTGTGAATTGCGAAATTAACACCTCGGTCTACTACGAGGATATCACCTCTTTTTGCGAATGCTGGAATTACGGAGGAAATGGCCGAGAAGGATTGAGAATAGACAATTGCGGCTTCGGTGCCTAGGAAAGAAGCTACGTCGGATTCGAATTTCATGTGTACGTCTAATGGTCAGCTAGCGGATCAGAAGGAAGGCGGACAGGGGGACAGTGTCAGACAGGGCGAGCACTGGGCTAGGGAAGCAAGCAGGTCAAGGTTGGCCGGAGATGGACGGTTCAGATGTCACGATGGCAACCAACGTGGATCTGAAATAACGCGTATAGTGTTGTGTTCTGACGGACAGTGAAGCTGGAGAGGAGGACTCACCAATAGTACCATAGAACCCAGAAGGTCCACATGTCCCAACCCCATATTCCCTAAGCGTATCCACAGCAACCTGCTTCATAGCATCATTCTCAATAAGTCCAGTCCAATTGGGAGTAGCGAGATTCGTCAACAATTTCCCATTGGGCTGAATCTTGACTTTTAATCCGTTCGGACCTTGGATTGTTGGGACACTGTCTAGGGTTCCTTCGTCGAATTCTGTTGGGTCATCTACTAAGGGGGTAGGTTGCCATTCATCCACTAGATCGTCTATTTCCTGATTGTCAGAGGGTTGCTCTAGAGTCGGTGTGACATGAGAGTTGGGAAGGGATGAGACTTTAGATAGACGATTGAGCCATGACTCTGCTCCTCTCGACTCGTAGTATACCAAACGATGGCTCGCTCGTCTCGCTTTCCCCGATAACGCTCGACCGTGACTTACCTTATTACTAAACTTGATAAAACTCTTGCTTTGCCCATCACCCCTTGTCCTCCCTTTCAAAACCGTTCTCAAGGCAAAAGCCACAAGTAGAACTTCCAACAAAGACCTCCAAGGATCATTCTGATATGAAGATCGGATATATCGAATAATAATGGGTGATCCTGGTATCCTATGGAATGCTTTTGAAAGCAGATCAATGATTGCGCTGATTGATGCTACTATATGGACCAATGGAGCTGGGATGTCGGATGGTGAGGGTGACATTGTATATGATTGATTGTGTGGTATGATGGTTGTGCTTTTCTTGTAATAGAGTGAGATGTTGAGTAGGGGGTCGCGTAGACGAATTACCGTTTTAAGTAATGGAAATACGTAAACATGGGGTCTCCAGCGTATCAACTTGGGTCAAGGATACCGTATGAGTAGGTGGGGATGGTAGAATAATCAGCAGGAGAGTACAGCGGACGATTGATCAAGATGGCAAATACACCAGAAGAAAAATCACACTGGAGACAAGTCATCAATTCCTATGATGGCTACATGCAATATCATGTAAGTTCCATCCCTTCCCTCGGCTCTCTGTCTTGACCAGAGATCTGATGCTAGCTATCCGCAAACCACGCGAGGAGGATGGCGTTCCTAGCTCTACCGAAAGCACAGAGGGAGATATATGACTCGGTAGGGTATAGGGAGAAATTAGAAGCTGTTGATGAAGGTATCAGGCGGTTGGTCTATCTTTCATCCAGGCAGAAATGGGACTGACTAGAAGGAACGCTGAGTTTATCGATGAAATGATTAAAGATCCAGTATTCTCAGATATGCTCGATTCACCATCTGGCGATACAAAGACCGACACAGATCATAGCCATAACCACACTCACAACCACAGCCACGGCCACAATCATTCTCATAGTCAAGGAAATGGGAATAGCAGGTCAAACGCTTTAAAACAAGGCGAGAGAGATTCATCACAAGAAAAAGTCAGATCTACTTTGAGATCTTTCGTAAGGGATTGGAGTGATTTAGGGAGACCAGAACGGGAAGCGTGTTATGATCCGATACTACAAGTCCTTGGGCGGGAATTTCCTGATACAGAGGGGAGGGGCGGCAAGAAGGTGTTGATCCCAGGATGTGGATTAGGGAGACTTGCTATGGAGATTGCGGCTATGGGTGAGTGGGGTTTTTCGCTCTTTACATCATCCGTCTTCCTGACTGCTCCGGAGTAGATTGAACATGTGGAGGAAAGTAGGATGAAGGAGAGCCCAGTAGGATGAAAGTATTATGCTGATAGTAGGCTTCGCAGCACAAGCCAATGAGTATAGTACTTATATGCTCATTGCCTCGAATTTCGTGTTGAATCAGTGAGTGCATCACGCCTTCCGACGCCGCTGATGTCCCTAGGACGACACAACCAAACTCACATCATATCCACCCATTCCTGCATTCATTCTCCAATCACCTAACCACCGAGAACCTCCTCCGTCAAGTTCCAATACCGGATATTTGTCCTTCACAAGTCCTCCGGGGTGGAGGAGGGGAATTCTCGCTGGCCGCTGGGAACTTCGAAGACGTTTATTCTGTGAATGAGGAGAAAGGCATCTGGGCAGGTGTAGTCACTTGTTTCTTTATCGATTGTGTAAGTTCTTCCCTTCTTACCATTCCATGAATTGGGACAGGGCTGATACAATAGGCAAGAAACGTCTTGCGATATCTACGTATCATATATGACCTTCTGGAAGATGATGGGATATGGATCAATATGGGACCCTTATTATGGCATTTTGAGAACTCCCAAATCCTCTCCGAACGAGGTGAGGGATCGATAGAATTAAGTTTGGATGAAGTGAAAGAATTAGCTAGGAAAGTTGGATTTGAATTGAGTGTGAGTTTGAAATCCCTACCCTTTCAGACTGGCTTGACGAAATTCCATCGGCGCGTCCAGCTTACAGATAGGAAGAGAGATTAATCAAGAGTAGTTATACTGGTATACCGGATAGTATGCTTCGGCATGAATATCAAGTGAGTCTTCCATCGTTAATGACACGGTGTAATTAATGAGAGGCCGCTTTCTGGGTAGCTAGGAAACGTAAACCCCCCACATCGACAGAGAACGTATGAAACAAGACATATACGGTGGATTGCTCGCAGCGTACGAAGTCAGCAGTGTAGCATTACCCAAAATCGTCTGCATTGTCCCACTCCCGAAGAGCACTTCTAGCTCAATGGATCAATAAACCCAAAACTTGTCCACCTAAAACGACTAATTCCGGCAGCAGTTCCCACCCGTTAACCCATGCTGCGTAAGTCACTAGGGATGTAAATCCTAATGCGAGCCGCATTGCTTTTCTGGAAGTTTGGGGGATTATCAATAGTGCAGCCGTTATCAGGGCGTACATCCCGAAATATCTCCGTAGCTATTGATCAGCGATATTAACTACTAGAGTGGACCATAACTTCCGCCGCACTTCTCAGCAGAGGACGCAGAAAGGGGTAAAAGACACGGAGAAGGGAAACAAATGACATACAGGTTCAGCATCCAATGCGAACCACCACCAAGCCTGGGCACATCCTTCGCTCCATCCTTCTATATTCCTCGCTAGATCCGGGGTGTATTCGGATGTGAGGTGAGCTTGACCGAGATAGAAGAAGAGAAAGGAAGTGAGGCCCGTGATTAGGAGAGAGAGATATGATCGCGGCATCCTTCGAGTGAGCGGCGATGGCGAGTATTGAACTGATTGAACATCACAAGACGCACATTCAAGAGAAGGGCTTGGCGGAGATGACCGATTGTGGCATGATTATTAACGCTGCTCTTCCTGCGTACTGTTCGATCATGTGGTCTATGGTCCAATGTCTAGATTGTCAAGAGAGGAGGAGAGCTGGGAACTGTAGCATGTTGGATATCGATCTCTCGACTGGAAATTAGTCCTTTGATTTTGGTCCGCAGGAAAACGGTTGTCGTTTACGCGAGTGGTCCTTGGTGCTTGACGTTTAGGACCAGTTTCAGAACTAGTCGCATGCTATGACCCGACTTTATCTAGCAGGCAGTATACCAGTTCATCATCCTAGTAAAAGTGTCAGAGCTTACTTACATGCATGGCCTGTCAAGTAATACTACCAAGTATGGGAGATTGTAGATGATGGATGATCGAGAACCCCTGAATAAACTGACTTTTGACTTTACTTTGGAATCTGTTTCATTTATTACTCCGCACTCGTCCCATACAGTAGTACAAGTCACAAGTGACAATACAGATCATAACAATCAACAACTATCCTACACTACACTCCACTCCGCTCTACTCCTTTGTCAATCAACCGCAGTCAAAGGACCTACTCTGAATCTACGCGTACCCAAGCTCACCACTCGATTAAGCTACTTCACTTCACCTCACTACGTATCACCGAGATGTCTGATAAAAGGTCCGAGCGTATGCTCGAGGAGTTGTTAAAAGTTCCTGGCAATAGTCAGTCCATCCTTATCGTCATCTCACTCACTGACATCCTAGACTACTGCGCAGACTGCCATAACCCTTCACCACGATGGGCATCCGTTAATCTCGGGATCACACTCTGTGTTTCTTGCGCTACGATTCATAGGAAATTAGGTACTCATAAATCAAGAGTGTAAGTCTTGTCTCTGCAGTACCTTTTCCCCTGTCGCTTGTTCACCCTACCTATCGTAGTGCGAAACATACTTAATCCACTGCGAGCGGAGAGCTGATATGCAGTAAATCCATAACTCTAGATACATGGTCCAGAGAACATATTCAAAGCCTTCGTTCAATCGGTAATATCAAATCCAACGAGATCTACAATCCCAACGAAACCAAACACCCACCACCTACATCGACCGATTCATCAGAGAGGGATTCAGAAATGGAGAAATATATCAGGCGGAAGTACGAATTAGGAGCTTTCAAGGCTGGTGCGAATTCCAATAAAGCTGATCAAGGAGTGAATAGTAGGGATCGATATAAGCAAGTTCAGGCGGGATTGGATAGGGAAAAGGTAGAAGGGAATAGACGGAATCCGGAATTGAACGATCTAGTCTTTAAGAAGGAGATTTCGAAAGAAAGGGATTTACCACCTCTACCACCTCTTTCTGCGTCTTCCACCGGGACAGGGGCTAGGGAGAGACCAAAGCCGACATCAACATCATCATCGATCACTAGTTCTCAACCACCACCACCATTAAAGACCGAGGCGATGTTGATTAATTTTGGAGGAGGAGGAGGGAGTAATTCGACATTACCCCTTCAATCTCAATCTCATTCTCAAGCACAGCAAATACCAACAATCACACAAAACGCAAATGGGACTGGGTTCGGCACTCAATTCATCCCTCAGCAACAAATCCCACAACAGCACTTCCAATCATCTCCTCATTCGCAAGGGAATGGAAATGGATATTTCCCAACTCAATCATTTCAACAATACCCAAATAATCCATTCATGCAACAACAGCAGCAATCGACCCATTGGCCCCAACAACAACAACAACAACAGCAACAACAGTTTCTGTCCCCATCCCAATCTCCTTCGGTATACGGCTCATATGGTCATTCAATGGGGACTAGTCCAGGAGGGACTAATCCGTTTTTACAAATGAATCAGGGTCAGGGTCAACCTCAACAACAGATGAGTCAGATGCAATTCGGATCACTAGGAGGGGGAGGGGGACAGGGCCAAAGTTGGGTCGGACAGGGGCAGCAAAATGGATGGCACGGTCAACAAACTCAGCAATTCCATCCTCAATATGGACAACAGCCACAACAACAACAGCAACAGCAGCAACAGCAGTGGAGTAATGTGGGAATGGGAATGGGGTACGCTCAGGGTCATTAGCGATTTGACTAGAATCGGGCTGTAGTCAAAGTTGTTTTGGAGTCAGGTTACACTATCATATCATATGATATACCCTCCGCTGGCGGAAGTATACTATACTGTACAATGTTGTAGGCATGGCGATGTATGCTTCATGATCACGTTTACAGACCTGTACATGATAGGAGGTTTGAGCATTCCTCTCGATTGACTGGATCTTGAAGCCCTATTGAAGTGATCTACTCATCCCCCCTCATAGCCCTATCATACTCATCTCTAGTAACTTCGTAGCCCCACTGCCATAAACATTGTCTCAGCACAGCTCCTACTTCTTCATCCTCCAAAGCGGGTATACCGCCATTCAATTGGATTTTCTTTAGTAGGGAACGTTTGAATCGACCTGTTGGACCTGCTACTTTGAGCCCTGTTTGTTAGCTGAGTTGGGCCAAAGGCGAAGTGTTATGTTGAGAGTAAGGGGGGGCGTGAAAAGCAGGACAGTAGTCTGTGATATGTCATTCGGTCCTAGGGGGGATGGCATGAACCTCGATTGACATCGATATGCCCTGAGGGGACCACCCAGTCCACGCACCATCCCAGTCTCTCCTCCTCTACATGGCCGAAGCAGCCAGTAGCCTTTCAAAGTGCTCATTCCAAGCGTCGAGGGGATTGCCATTGTGAAGCAAACAGCAGAAAAGAAAAGGTTAAAGAGAAACAGAAACGTACATCTCCTAACTTGCCGCTCATCATCCCCACAACGTCTCCCACCCCAAAAACGACAATACCACTCTGCCCAACCCCTCGGATCTCCACTCCAAATCCACCCAGCTTTTTCCCAGTCTTGTAAACTCTGTCCTGCTCTTACTTTAAACCGATTTACTTCTCCCGTAGGTTCTTCGGAGGTGTAATGTGTTGGAAGAAGGTTGGGGGAGGGAGTGAATGGTAGTGCGGCTATTGAGGGTTCGGAGGGGAGAGGGGCGCGTAGGATTTGTGAGTGGGTTGATCTGGGGATTAGTTTCGTTCATAGGCGTCATTGATAGCGGGGATGAGAGATGACGGGGCAGGGTCAGCTTAATGGGTCTTGGACTTGTCCTCTATTTGAGTTTCTATTAGACATCCTCAAGCGCGCTGCAGAGGCTCTCGACCTGATCCCACTTTCTTTCCTTCCCCGTCTCAAGCCCTCGGTGCCCTTCTGATCCTTCACCCGCCAGAACGAATAGTAGATAGAGGAGTGACTCACACAAAGAAACCACCTCCAAAAGCTCCTCCCTCAAACATCTCTTCCGGAGTTACATTAGGAGTAAAAACTCCTTCCCATCTACCTTCAAATCTCAATCTACCCCCTTCATCCCGAGTAGGAAGAGGTGCCGTCGTGATTTCTTGTCCATCATCATCATCGTCATATTCCGGTCCAGGTATTATTATTGCTTTCTGTTTCGGAAGAGCTGGACCTCTAATTGGTTCATCAATAGGTTCATCATCACTATCATCAGTATTCGGCATCTCAGAGGCGGAGAGGGGGTGAGGTACATGTATTTCCTCTTTTTACCCTCTTTATCATCTTCCTCCATTGCTCTCACTCGCCCCGATCGTCGCGTAGGTTCCATCACTACTTTCCTCCGCTTGATCCCTGATTCTCTCTTGATTCGAGATTCTGTACTACCCTTCTCTACTTTTTGAGGTATATCACGAGGTCTGATTGATGGTTTTGAAGATAAACCTAGTGAAGCTAAGAGATCTGCATTGTTTCTATTATCAGCTCGAACGATCCGGTTGCATCTCTACATTGTATCTTCATTCGCGAAGATACAGTCACAGTTCCGACAAAAGCTTGAGTCACAAGAGCCGCGATTTGCAAAGATACGACTTGACTTACTTGATATTCTCCAGCCTTTCTCTCTCGTATTCCTCTTCATTCAATTCCTCAAGCTCGCTCCCAGTCTCGGATTTCACTTCCAGCTCCACTCTCATCTCATCACTCGTTCGCTTTGATCGCGTGGTCATATCGATATAACGCCGTGGCTTGATGCAGTAAACAGTGAATAAAAGAACGACGCGACTTTAAAGTAGATGAAATGATCGATTCCATGACGTCAACGACAAATGGCATTTCCACCATTCAACTCATACTCTCGACACGCAGCAGTTTGATCTGTATGCATATCTTTCATGCACTACAGTAATTTGACAACACGACTCCTAATCCACCTTTTAACGAAACTAAGTATCCAGCACGACCACACACGTTTACGAAGTCACTACTGATCAGCTTTATCTCACGAGAACTTAAGCAAAACATACTGTAAGTAGCGGGATCGATGGTATCGGGTAGAGTTGGGATAGCAACAGTGAACCTCTCCTGAATTTTCTGGAGAACCTCCTGGTCAGGCTCAGATGATACGAATGAGATTGCTATTCGTCAGCATTACATCACAATGTTGGGGGAGCACATACCCAATCCCTTGGTTCCGAATCGACCAGCTCGACCGACTCGGTGGAGGTATGAATCAGCATCGGCGGGTGCGTCCTGATTATCAGCAAGCTTTCAATGACAGTAGATTTCAGACTCACGTAGTTGATGACAACGTTGACTCGCTCGACATCGATACCTCGACCAAAGATATCCGTAGCGACAAGTATACGTTTCTCGAAAGCCTTGAATTGCTGGAATCGAGAGATACGTTCTGGCTGGGGTAGGGCAGAGTGAATACAGATGGAAGGGAAGTTGCATTCTTGCAATAGCGCATCGAGCTGGGTAGCACGAGCGACAGACTTGACGAAGATGCAGACCTGTCATCAGCTCGACTCTGGTTAAAACAGACAACGACTGACCTGGTTGAACTCGAGGTTGTCCAACAACTCGTTCAACTTCCTGTTCTTCTCCTTCTCCTCGAGCTTGAGGTAGTATTGCTGCAAACCGTGGAGGGTCAACTTGGTCTCGTCGTCGACGTAAATCTCGAGTGGCTGCAGATTAGCTTCCAGACTGTGTAATGGAGAGTGAGCGAAGGACCTACCGATTGCATGAACTTTTTACAAGTGGTTCGAATCTCCTTGGACAGAGTAGCGGAGAACATCATGACTTGCTTGTGGTGGGGAGTAGCTCGGAAGATCTCCTGGACGTCCCGTCGCATGTCTGAGGGTAAGAATCTGTCTAATGGTTTCAAGGCGGCAATGGTGGGTGGGGTAAGTATACTCGTCTCCTGATTGGATATAGCCAATTTCGATTTCATTCAGTGAGCCCCGAAGGTTTCATCCAGCATCATCCTGGTCTATCATCGAAATAGTCCAATCGAGCGACCTTCCTCCAGACTCTTGTGAAGGCGGGCAGATTACTAAGCCGCCAACGTCCATCACGTCGTCAACATCGATATTCACCGAGTAGACAAGCCGAGTGACCCGATGAAGCGACCGAAACGCTCCACCATCGCACGTGTCGATCCGAAATTAAAAGGAGCCGAGTATAATACCAATAAAGGAAAGGGTGCCCAGTGGAAATAAGAGTATGAGACTAACCGAGTGCTTCCAACATCTTGTCGCATTCGTCAAGAACAAAGTGCTTGACTTTGCCAGCGTTCAACTTCTTCTCCCTGACCAAAGCCATCATTCTTCCTGGAGTTCCAACGACAATGTGAGGACATTTCTCCTTGCTTGCGAGTAACTCTTGATCGGCGGAAATGGGAGTTCCACCGTAGAAGACACCTGTTCGGACATTGGTCATGAACTTGGAGAAACGGGCAAACTCGTTTCGGATCTGATAGGCTAGTTCTCGGGTGTGGCAGAGGATTACAATGGAGACTTCTCCATCGACTGGCTCACTATTCATCAGCTGTATTGCTACCAATTGGGAGACGTGTGAGCTTACATCTGCTGGAGGGCAGCGAGCACGAAGACGGCGGTCTTACCCATACCGGACTTTGCCTGACAGAGGACATCGGTACCTAGGATAGCCTGAGGGATACACTCCTGTTGTACTGGTTGTTAGTGAGAGCCTAGTTGCAGAAGCAAGGGTCCTACCCTCAGAGGGGTGCTCGAAACCGAGGTCAGAGATTGCTCGGAGAAGTTCAGGCTTGAGCAAGAAATCCCTATCTGTCAGCCTTTAATCGCATTTCGAGGTTGATCAACTTGCCTGAAACCGGTCGAGTGAATTCCGACATAAGATCCCTTCTTGTCACCATCTGCCTTGGCATCCGTAGCGGCGGGTGGGGCAAAGGTCTCCTCGGCAGCCTCGTCGTAATCTACGAGTTCTTCTTCATCAGGTCGGACAGACATTGTATTTATAATTCTTTGTTGGCTGTTGATTGGAAAAAGAAATATGATAAGCCGATATTCGAGCGGATTGACGTGTCGTCACTGTTGATTTGTACCCACATTGTTCAAAGAGACGAAGAAAGAGAAGTTAGTGTATGGTGTATAGTGTAACAGGGAACTGTAGAGAGTATAGAGTAGGTGTAGTAGATGAGTGGAAGGAGGGGGACAATGAGAGAGCGTACGGCTTTACGGTAATATCCTCCAGTGGCGCGTCTGTAGTTTAGTAGTAATTTTCTGATTTTCCGAGGGTAGGTTTCTGAGAAATGTTTCCAACGGGAATACGATCTGCCTCCGCCCTAGATGACCGAGAACTTCATTCATAGAAAAGGGCAAAAAGGTATTCCCGATAATCTTCCAGTCTCAGGGTTGTCCTCGCGCTCCCGGAGTATTGTCGGATTTGAAACCACCGCAGCCCCGACCACCACCCCTGTCGCGAGAGTATTACGCTATCGCGGTGTGCTATAAACTTGGCGCGTATTTCGGAAAAGAAATCTTTCCGGCAATACCAGTTATGTGGCACCCTTTCGGGTAGACGTTCGCGTGGCAGAATGCCACGAAGATAAGGCACTGAGGCCCTATCGGGCAGCCCTAGCGGGCAGAGGCCCTAGCGGGCCTAACAGTCGGGCGAGTTGTGATCTATCGATCTGACGTCTTTTCTGGGAAAAGGCGGAGAGTACCGCTGGTTGTTGTGGTGTAGGCTGTCTCGTCTGGTCCCCTCCCTCTCTCGGCCTCCCTCTGTGCTCCTAACCGCGTATCCGTCATCCCATTCCAGCATCACAAGCTTGTAATTGTCCTGAACCTGAATAGAACAAGCTCTTTGAGAGCTCATTCAGTACACGTATACACGTCTCTCTTCCCATTTCGGGTTCGGTTTCGGATCGCCAAGGCCGAGATCTTTAAGTTCAACTGCCGCTTCGATTACAGTCAGTGGGTATATCGACGCAACGTGGATTGGACAGGGGTATTTAAGGACCAGGTAAGTTCTTTATCTAATCAGCCTTGAACGGGATTCGAATTGAGAGTGAACGAAATGTATTGTATTCAAGACGCTAATGTGGTTAGGACGCGTCTCTCGCCGGTCACTTCTTCTTTCACCATTTCGCTGTAAAGTGGTTTCACACATAATCCTCGCTCCAGTCTCGTTGTAAGCAGTCAGCCGGTGAGTGATAGTTGTTCAATTATCGTGGGCTCCCACACACAATCCGATGTATAATGAGCTGACCACTGTTCCCTTCTCTGTCATTTACCCATCACACTCGCTCATCAAATATTCATGTACCACCAATAGCCACCGCATCCCCGGACCGTGTAGTCACCTGTCTGCCTTCAGCTCTTATGCCCATACTATAATCAGTAAGTCATCTCGTTCCATCACTTGTTGACAACAGCATCATGTCGACTCCTAATAATCCTTCTCCTGCCCCTAATCATCAATTCAACTTCGCCCCTCCACCTCAACACTCGCAGCAACAACAATATGGTCAACCAGGTCCAGGACCTAATACGATGGCTCAAAATCGTCAATCTATAGCTCCACATCAGCTCCAGCTTCTTCAACAAGTCACTGCTGCAGCAAGATCACAAGGCATGAATCTTTCGCCTCAGCAAATTACCATGGTCGTCTCTTTAATGGAGAGTCAAGGAGGTGGAAACCCGCAAAGCATGATGACTGCTCTGAGATCACTGGGACATGGGCAAGGGCAAGGACAAGGCCAAGGGCAAATGCAGATGTCACCGGGCCAAGGGCAGGGGCAGATTCAAGGACAAGGACAAGGACAGGCTGGTCAAGGACAAGGACAGGCTGGTCATGGACAAGGACAACATGGACCACCGGGTCAAGGAAGACCTGGATCATCTCACGGTCAATCTGGACATGGACCACAACCGTCGCAACATACACTTCAGCAACAGCGGATCCAGCAAATGATGCAAAGTCAGCAACAGCAATCGAACTTGAATCAAAACCCGAACCAGGCTCAGCCTCAGCAGTACGCTGGTATGCAGGGACGAGCAGGAACACCCGGATCTATAGATCCACGGCAAAGTATGCCGCCTCCTGGACCACCTATGAATTCATCTCCTCGACCAAATCAAGGTCAACCTCCTCAAGCTCAGAACCCGAACCAGAATCAACCTCGATTCTCATTGACTCCCCAACAGCAAGCAGTGATGCAACAGCAACATCAAGCAATCATGTCGAATCCGAATTTCGCGACTTTACCACCACAACAACAGCAAATGCATCTAGGTCAGATGCAACGAAAAATGATGGAAATGTTTATGGATCAACAACGACAACAAGCACAGGGAGCCGGTCAACAAGGTCCACCACCACTAGAACCAAGTCCTCATGCGCAAAGGCAATCGACTCCACAACCAGGTACACCCCAGAATGGACCACCGTCAGGCATCCCACCGCACATGGCTCCTCCCCGTCCGGCTTCTGCGGCATCTCAACATCCTGCTTCACCACATCATGGATCGCCTATGGCTGTTAATACCCCTCCGCCGAATCAATATCAGCACCAGCAACCGCCTAATACCAATTCTCCCGCCCCGCCTACTCATTCACAAGCATCATCATCGTACCCTACTCCTCAAATTCATTCTCAGCCTCCTCCGCACTCGCAATCTCCCCTTGCGAATCATCAAACTGGTCCATCTCCACGTCATCACTCTACGCCCGATATGAATAATCAAACGAATCAACCGCGTCCGCCTCAACCACCCGTACTTCCTCCAGGTGGGTATACGCCACAGCAACAACAACAAATGGCGGCCGCCATGAACATATTCGGTCAGGCAGTCCAAGCTCAAGGTCAAGGTCCACCTCCTCCTCAACAGGGACAAAGCCAAATCCAACCTGTTCGACCGCCTGTTCAGAATAATATGGGTATGGGAATGGGTCGACCCCCACCTTCACCATTCCCAGGCATGAATCCCGCCGAATTCCCATTCGACTACCGGATCATTCCAGCTCTTGCACATGCTAGTAATCCACGCTGGCAAGCTGATGTTGGAGCCAAGAATCCTCAATTCGCACAAGCCGTCAATCACGCTCAACAAATGATCAATGATGGTGTCGTATCCCCTGAAACTCTACAAAAGATGCACCAGTTCCACGCTACTATCACGAAAATGAGTCAAGGGAGACCGTTACCTTCTACGGGGAATGCACCATTACCTCCGCACATGTCTCAACCTTCTCCTGCTGGAGCTGGTAATCGAAGAGATTCATCTGGATCAGCAAGACCTCCTCCACCACCTCATACGATTCCTGAATCTCCGGCCGAGGACCGTCCTTCGTCAAGTCGAGGTAAAGTCTCTACGCCTACCGAAAATATGCCTCCACCCACTTGGATCCCTGGTCAGCCTACTCCTAATCGTCCGCCCCCTACCGAAACCCGATCCGCTCCCAACTCACTCCCTGTGAAAGAATGGGAAGGTCATATCCGTCTCGATCTACCTATTACGCAAATCACCAATTTGCCTGAAGAGGCAGACGATCCGACCTTCGAAGGCAAATTACCCCCGATGTCGGAAGAAGAAGTTAAATCAGTATTGGAGTGGATGGATGCTGATAAGTCTTACGCCAGTGGGATGATTGATCGAAAGAAGGCCGTTCAGAAGAAAATGTTCAAATGGGCCAGGAATAATGATATTGATACGCCTTGGTGGAGTGTTCGAAAGGGCGAGAGGTATATGCCCCCTAAGACACGATTGCAGATTATCTTCCCGAGGGATAAGGATGTTCAGCGTATGCGGAAATCGCACAAGGGCAGGAGGTATACCAGGTAGTAGGTTGTTCATCTTGTTCGGCGATATGTACTGATGAGAAGTACCCCCGCACAGCTCAAGGCGATGGCCGATGTTGAAGACCATGTAATACCCATTAGGCTTGATGTCGAGCACGATCATTTCCGACTACGAGATACATTCATGTGGAATGTCTCCGATACCGTCATCTCGCCTGAAACGTTTGCAGTCTCCATCTGTGATGATTTTGGGGTTTCTCCGCACCATTTCGTCTCGAAAATCGTCGCCGTTATCAACGAACGAGTTTCCGAATACCGAAATCAAATTGCTCCTGCCGAAGTACCTGGTCCCTCTCTTAAAGGTAAATTGGTCGATGACGACGACTCAAGAACTACTCTAGATGTCTTTAGACGCGCCCAGATCGACGATAGTGATGATGATGGATCTACACCTATCAGTGACGATATCAAGACTGAACCTGATGATCGATCTGATCATGGGAAAGTAGTTACTTGGGAGGATCAAGTCAATCGACGTGAAACGGAAAGGTCTATGACTGTTGATGAATTGGATGCAATGGTTGATTGGGGAAATCTAGAGGAGGAATTGAGGTTATTGATCAAGGTCGAGATTTTGATTGGGAATCAGAATCTAACGGATACTTTTGAATGGGATCTAAATTCTCAAGTCACTCCCGAAGAATTCGCCCTTTCGTATTGCACTGAATTGGGGCTCAGTGGGGAGTTCATGTAAGTTTCCCCCATACCTCTTTAGAGCTGTTAACTTACAATCAGTACGGCACTATCTCACGATATCCACGAACAAATCATTACGCAAAAACGATGTCTCTTCCTCACTGGCCATATATTCGGTTCAGGCCTCGATCTCGATGATGAAGTCAAGACTGCTTTCTTACCTCCTATCCAAAATGTTCACCGCACCGAATCTGTCGCCATGTCAACCTACACACCTATATTCGCAACGTTCACCGATGAAGATATTCAGACAATCGAGAGAGAGCGCGAACGCGACTCTAAGCGTAAAAGACGTGCGACTCGAGCTCGACGTGGGGTTATCCTCCCTGATCGAGAGCCTGCGAAAACACAACGAACATTACTCAACCCAATTGGGGCTAATGGAGTCATTGCTCGTGCTGCAACTGAGCTCGCGGCTGCTCCGGCTATCACGTCCTCAAGGCGTGCTGCGGCGATTGCGGCTCAGGCGAATATCAATCTACTAGCTCAGGATCTACCACTTCCTCAGCCGCCTACGCCGCCACCTACTAATCATCCATATAAACCTGGAAAAGGACGAGGAAGAGGTCAGGGTCGAGGAGGGTATAATAATAACAATTCAAGAAACTCGCCGGCATCATTTAGAGAAGGGTCGATCCTGAATGATCATCAGACCCCTATACCTCAATCAGCATTAAAGAGGTCATACCGCGATGAAAGCTCTGAATTACAATCGCCAGTCATTTCGAAAATCGCTCGTACAATCCCGACTTCATCGCCTACTCTTGTTAATGAACTCCAACCGACCCAAGGCCAAGGTCAGGTAAAACTGGATCAGCCATTCCAACCACCTCAACAAGAGGTTAAACGAAAGCCGGATGATTTGATCGATCCGAGGGATACCAAGACCATGAAGTTGGATCCGATGTTGGGTGGTTTCGAATCGAACCCTCAATCTCGCTCTGATTCACCATCGACATCAGGTGGTTTCCCACAGAAACAATTCCCTTCTTCCCCTTCAAACTCGGATTCAGGGAGCGAAAGTTCTGATTCGGATTATGGAGCTCCTAAAAAGGCAAAGGTTCAGATTAAATTGAAATCGAGCTCAATGACCCCTGCGCCATTACCTAGGGTTGTGTCGGGTTCTCCGCAGGTTCAAAATATTTCAGTGGTCGTAAGTCTATTATGTTTCACGATGGACAGATAGCTGATAAATAGGCACCTGGATGGGTAGTCAATGCGCATAATGATTTGAAATCCAAGTACCCACAAGACGCATTTAATGTGATTCCAAGACCCAAGCCCGTCGATCAACCTCATGCACCACAGGAGTGGAGAATGAAATGTCTCGATTGGTATGTCATGGAATCTTGCCACTGGAGGATGAGTGCTGACAAATAGTCCCGGGAGGATTTACTCCTTAGGACCAGGGGAATCATTGAGTAATTTCGAAGTTCATTTGAAAAATAGAAGTCATCGGGAGAATGTCCAGACTAGGATCATGAAGGAGTAAGATCGGTTGATACGGCCATCGGGGTTCGGAGTGTGGCCGCTGAGGGGAAGTTGTGTAGGTAATGAACGAGAACGAGAGGAAGCAGTGAGACCATTGTATAGTATATTATAGTGTTTATCTGCATTACATCGCATAGTGACCAGAGGTCTCTGTGGACGTGCTCGTGGACAATCATGAGCTTCTTGAATGGAGTTGTTAATGGGATCACACATGCTCGTAAGGTTTGTCAGGGAGAACGACTCTATTCTCACAGAGAGATGTCTCATGACTAGCGGACGAGGGGACAGTATGGACCCGTCAACGTGTTGAGGGTGTAAGTCATGATTGGTCCCTGCGACCTCATAACAAAATCAAATCCCTACTGAGCGGAACTGATATCGAGATTTTGGACGAGGACGTTGGCATTGCAGCTAGTTATGTAATTCGACAGTGCAGCATGCAGCAAGCCGATAACCATATATCCACACATGAGCCCCCTGATGGAACTGACCTGGATTAGACAAAACGCTCCTATCAGTGGCGAGGTCGTGGCGGATTCGACCTTCGAGACGACGGGAGGAGTGCAGGTGCTACTGACCTTGCAATGGTTGAGGCCTGCGTCAAGGCTTCTCGAGAAGGATCGATAAAGGTGAAGACCCCATTATAATCTCTCATATCGCCCACATTGTCGAGCTCGGAAACTCCTGGTGAAGGCGGTGGCGGCTGATAGCTTGGGGCGGAGATTTGTAGTAGGGAGCGAGGATGAGGTGGTCCAAGGCTTGAAGCGTATCTTACGAAGGTATTGTGAGCATTGGAAAGAGCTTGTACACTTTCTCGCTCCACGGGGCACACTTGGGATCTGAATACGTTAGCCTTCACTGATCCCCCATGTGGTCAAGCAAACGGCTGTATCACTTACAGAAGGTACGTTTCATAGTCGATTGGTTCAACGCCAGCTTGCGTGACCCGATACTGGTCGCGAAGATACATTGAGCGAGACATGGTCTGTAGAGCGAAAGACGCTTGACAAGTATGGAGGGTTGATGGATCCGCACCTACCGATTGACAGAGCTCGGCTGCCAAGTAGGGATACGCCAAAGGAGGACAGTCGTTACGGCGCGTTGCCACCACATAGTCGGTATCCGCCGAATGTCCGCCTCGAGTTATCGATTTCCCCTGTTGCAGATGCATCCAGGAAGCCAAGGACATGCAGTCCTGAACGACACTACTATGTCAGGCTAGCAGCTCGAGGACTCACCTGTCGACGATGTCTTCAGGGATGCCGGTCCGTTGTGACATTTGCGCCAAGGGCGCGAAAGCCTCCTCGGCGACAATGCGAGTCACTATCGTATTAGCTAGGTTGTGTGAGATCTGATTACGAAGGAATAGACTCACTTTCGTACTCCAAAGGATCTGTGCATGGCTGCCCTCTACATTGAGTGTCAGTTGACTAACCGCGAATGAAATATATCACGCATACTGTTCTTTCCAAGCCGTCCAGGTTTCTGGGTAGATCTCAGGGTAGATTTGTTGAAATCCGTCCGGTCTGAATAGAGACATTGTGTTGATGAATGATATGTGCAGTGGCAAAAAGAAATACCAGAGCAAAGAAGAAGAAGGCGTGAAGTGAAGGAACTTGCTAGCAGGATATACGTCCTAGATGTGACTGAACACAAGGGAACTTTGTCAAAGGTGCGCGAACACTGTCGGTCAGCTCCTACCTTGGTGAATACTTCGTACTTGTGCAGTCAGAAGTCACACAATGGAATGCCTTTCGCCATCGGTTTCTTTGACTATAGTGTAGTGAGCTCGATGTAGGACTTGGGTCACCGATTCCAAAAGACCCAGAGTCGTGTATGTGAACGGTTGAGGGTCATGCAGTATTACTACGCCAACCGAGACTCGAGAGGAACTAGTCATAACTGTACATGACCTGCATTTCAATAATTTACCAAATACCTACTAATACCAAAATCAAACCAAAGCGTGACCCTTTGCATCTGGAATCTGCAGTCCCTCCTGCCTCTTCCTTTCAATCTCTCTAGCAACAGCCTCATCCGTATCAATGTTTTCATTAGGGTACTTTCTGATGAGGAAAGCCATGACTTGGGCGAGGATGACAATGAGACCCATGAATACTGTTGTGGCAGAGAATCCGGGAATGTATCGAGGAGCATCGGTCTTGGGCCATAGGAAGACACCGTAGATGGAGGCGCAATTTCCCATTCCGTTAACGAATGCGATGGCGACTGCTCGTTTCTGAGCTGGGAATCCAATAACATTGGGGACCTAATTGTCAGTACTTGAAGTGGCGAGGATAAGTTTAAAACGTACCCAGATGAGGATAAGAGGACAGGTTGCGTAGATACAACCGAGACCAAAGATAATGAAGACGTATTGGACCATGTGGTTGGTAGAGGCGACACAGATGATGAAGCATACTGTTCCGAAAGCGGCGAGACCACTGATAAACATGGGTTTGTTTTGGAAGTGATCGGATCCCCAAGCGGCGGCCAAAATGAACACAAATGCGCATGCGTAAAGGGGGATAGTGTGGTATTGTCCGACAGAGCCAGTCCAGCCGAGAGCACCGACAAGAGTAGGGACAAAGTATTGAATAGTCTGAGCACCAGTACCGAGCATGTACTATAGGTCAGCCCAAAGTTAATCAATGGCATCAAAGGGCAAACGTACCAGAACAACAAAGACCCAAACTCGGAAATCCTTGAACATCAATTTGCAAGCTGCCCATTCTCCCATATGACCTTCAGCACCCTGAGCATTCGCGAGACCATCGTACGAAAGTCGTTGAGCGGCCAGTAGTCTTTCTTCCTCGGTGAAACCTTTAGAGTTTGATGGGTAGTCGGGGAGGACATACCATGCCCACAGACCACAGAAAGTGGCACCAACACCTTCGATCAAGAAGAGCCATCGCCAACCGGAGATTCCTCGTGCTCCGTCCAAATTCGAAGTAATGACACCGGCGAGGAGACCAGAGAAAGCTCCAGAGACGGCGGTTGCAGTGTAGTAGATGGCAAATCGTCGTGAGAGCTCGTATCGCCTATACCAAGAAGACAGATAGAAGGCAACTCCTACAGGAAGTCAACGAGAGAAGCAAGAAGGGGAAAATGGAAACGTACCAGGAGCGAAACCAGCTTCGGTGATACCGAGGACTGCTTGTCAGCGTGTTGCCCGGATTTGCAAGCGTGGAGAAGGTGACTTACCGAACCGAACAGCAGCAAGTTGAGACCAATTCTGAGTGGCGGCCGCGCAAGCAGCGACGATTCCCCAAGCGACACACAAACTGGAAAGGTAGATCGACGGTCGAACTCGAGCAATGATAAGATTTGAAGGGATTTCGAAAAGGACATAAGAGATGAAAAAGACCAAAAGAACAATCGAGTATTGATTCGAGGTCAAGTTGAATTCTTTCTCCAAACCACCTGTTCTGGCATTACCAATGTTGGCTCGATTCAGGTAGGAGAGAGTGTAGAGGACCCAAATTGTTGGGACGATTCGAAGATCGATTTTACGTAGTAGTTTCTTCTCCTCCGCAGATCCTGGTACATACCTGCATTGTCAGTCGAGAAGAGCGGTCGGGGTAAGTCGAAACATACTGAGCGGCAAGTGCAATCATCTGATCCTCGTGTCCTTGAGGTTCACTTCCATCTCGCCACTCTTGGTTGTGCTTCTCCTCGGCCGCTTCCACAGTATCTGTCGATATTCTCGAAGATGGCATTGTTGTCAATTGGTGTCAGGTCTGTGTTGGTGAAGAGAAAGAAATAAGCGAAGACCTTTCCAGCTATATATCCTTGCCTCGCCTAGACTGCCAGAATGAACGGAACGAAGTGGATACGCTGACCGGACTGTAGTTGGCCGAAACACCCCAACATGATCGAGTGAGGAGACCCGAAAAAGGATGAAGCGGGGTGCGTATATTGATTTCGGACCGAAGTGTAGCTTCCGTAGGGGCTTAGCGGGGTTGTATTTTCTGCCAGGGCAATGGGACCAGGGGTAAGAATGCATAGAAAATACTAAAAGAAGCAGTAATTTCAAGATCAATCCGTCATTGCCGCGAACGCCACCGGGACGTGATGGTTTGATCCGGAATTATAGAACCAACAGCGAGATTCCTGGCTCCTTTACCCAGCCTTGATCCAGACCGGACTGAGGCTAGATACAGTTGGTTGGTGGTGAGTCATGGCCATCAAAGGAAGCTGTTTGTATCCGATTTAAGCCGATCAAGGGTGGTCATGTGATGTGTCATATTGTCAGGCTCACGTGCGGCAAGAGCCGGTATTCACGGAGAGTTACCGGAGGAATAGATTCATCACTGTACCATGTGTCCGGTCCGGACTAGCCTATCCTATCAATCTACCCTCTTCTGTCATTTGCACTCTGCTACCATTGCTGATCAGTCTATACTACAGAATACAACGAAACTATCTAACTCCATTACCCAACATACCAGAAATAATGTCTGTCCCAAACAACCGAACACTCGATATCTTAAAGAAGGCCGATGAGGGAGGCTGTAAGTTGATTTCACACCTCGCTTGTACGAAGCTTACGATGTAGATGGTGTCATTGCTCAAACCTGGTTTGCATCTACAACGGCAGCATGACATGGACTGACGGTGCAGCTACGATATGACGGCCGCTATCGGTCTTGTTAGGGCAGCAGAGCGACAGAAATCCCCTGCCATCCTACAACTTTTCCCCACTACCGTCAAATACGGTGGTGGACCATTCCTTCAGATGTGTCTAGATCTGTATGTCTCTCTCCCAACTCATTCACAATGAAAGCTGTCACTGACGGCAAGTGCACACTCTGCTTCTGTTCCCATTTCTGTCCACCTCGATCACGCTACCGACGCAGACCAGTTGGAGCTCGCTGTCGGACTCGCTGAGAAGGGCATCGCTTTCGATTCTATCATGGTTGATGCCTCGCACGCCGATGTACGTCTATAATAATAAGCTGAGGCGCTTGACTGATAATCTAGACCGACGAGGAGAACATTGCAATTGCCGTTCCATGGATCAAGCGATGTGTTGCTGGTAGGTTGAACTGTTTACCGCAGAGGAATAAGCTAACACAACAGCTGGCGTCGCGACCGAAGTTGAGCTAGGTCGATTGGAAGGTGGAGAAGCCGGTTTAAGGCAAATTGAAGGAACGATCTTTACCGACCCAACCAAGGCCGAGCACTTCCTTAAGGAGTCCGTCCCCTTCACCTGTGCAGGATACGGGGTTAGCTGACAAATCAGGACTGGAGCACACATCCTCGCTCCATGTGTAGGCAACCGACATGGCTCTTACAAGCCTTTCCCGGGAGGACCAGAATCTCAATGGGATTTGAAACTGCTCGAAAAGCTATCTACCCAATTCAAGGGTAGAATTCCGATTTGTGCTCACGGAGTAGGCTGATTACTGAAAGTCGTTGCGATGAGGCTGATGACAGACCGATGAACTCCCTGATAGTCTTTTCCAAGCAATTGTCAAGACTGGTGTTACCAAGGTACGACCTGATCTTTGATGCAGCTGACAACCAGTTTAATGTAAACTCTTGGTGTCGTGACAAAGCAACCGAGGTCTATGGGGCCAAATTCCCTGATACACCCTTCCCCGACGTTCAGGAGGAAGCTACCGAGGCATTTGCGGCCGAGTGTGAGAGATTTATGAAGTTGCTCGGATCTTCTGGCAAGGCATAATGATAG
Organism: Cryptococcus sp. GC_Crypt_2; assembly: GCA_026538405.1. Taxonomy (NCBI): domain Eukaryota; kingdom Fungi; phylum Basidiomycota; class Tremellomycetes; order Tremellales; family Cryptococcaceae; genus Cryptococcus; species Cryptococcus sp. GC_Crypt_2. Next base: position 266,124 of record JALPCC010000004.1, on the reverse strand, counting down.
TCATTTTCTAGTAAAAATGCAGTTTGTACATGCAAACTATAAAGTATGCTAGATGAAGGCTCATCTACGACGATCCCTATCCTCGCCATCTCGATAATCTCGCCTGTCCCTATCCCTCTCCTTCTCTTTTGCTTTGCGACGAGCCCTCTCGTCCTCCGTCTCGTACCTGTCGCCTCTGTCTCTATCTCTCTCACGCTCCTTAGCCTTTCGACGAGCCCGTTCATCTTCCGTCTCATACCTCTCTCCCCTATCGCGATCCCTATCATCCCGACGTCTACTATCCCTACTATCGTGATCATCTTCTCGTCGCCGCCGCTTGCTTGCATCACTATCGTATTCCGGACTAGGTCTCCGCGAGCTCGAACTTGCAATTGGCGTCGCGCTTCCACTCCGACTTGCACTCCCATTCTCACTCCCGTTAACCTCCTTTTTCAACATCAGACCGGAAGCGTTAAATCCCCTTCCACCTCTCTTGGCCCTATCTTCCCTTTTTGATTTCTTGTCATGTGTAGGCGGAATGATTTCAGACATTGGCGTTGCCCCTAATCCAAGTTGACCAGGTCGAGATTTAGGTTGATGGATTTTTGTATTCTTTTCATCATTTGGATTCCAGCCCATTCCTCTCAACATGGCCATTCCAAACGCTTCAACTGGAACATTTCGATAATCATCTCCTGTTGATTCTTCTGGTAATTCGTCCAAATCTCTCTGCAAAGCGTCCGTTTCTGATACCGGTTGGATAACTCTGTCCGCTTCGGAGCGAATGATCATCTCGCGTTGTGCTCGATCAGCTTCGGATTCGGTACTGTGGTCGGCGTTGAGGATAGCTTGTAATGCCTGTTCTTCCAATGTCAATGGTCTGACATCCGGGTCGATAGGTTCCGATTTGACAATCGTGGTTGAAGTCGTAGTTGTACTTTGTCCATTTCCGTTCATGGTTACAGACTCTTCCTGCTCCCTCTTGACCTCAACGCCACCCAAATCCTGCACTACCTCTTTCTTGCTGACGAAACTCAATCCAGACTTCTGAGGTCCATCCCCAATCCTATCCGGTTTCGTATCCTCCTCGACATCCCTCCTCCTTTCTTCGGGCCGGTAAGATGGCGTACGACGGGTGGCGGCTGCTCGCCAGTCACGATTTGGTAAAGACGGAATCACCATGGGTCCTTCCACTTTCTCACCCCTGTTGGTCTCAGTTCGATCATCACCTATGAAAACAACATACCCGAGTGTCCTCCCGTTCTTTCCAAAACCTTCTATACGTTCTTCCTTTGGCCTAGACCGACGATCTTGCCTATCATCATAATCTTCCTCTTCATCATCCTCGTCGCCATTGTTCTGTTCAAAGAAACGTCGAGATGGCGGTCCGCTCCTTCCACCTCCGTTCCCTAATGGCGAAGGTCGATGAGGTGCGTTTGGCGGACGTACCGTGAATGATATAGGGGTGGTCATGTCAAAAGACAAGTGGACAATAACAGATAGGTTTGAATAGAGTGGCAAGCAAGTAGATTGTGTATGTATATGTTCCTTCCCTTTAAACCGGTCTCCGGTGCATGTAGTAGTGACGCTATACCACCTATGCCTATCATAACTACTTACCTTTATACAACCTTCCATACATCAAAACAATGGCAGCAGCTACAGTAGCGACGCCTATCCCACCACCATTCTTTTCACCTTACTTGGACGATCAGTCGGGTAAAATTCAGGCAAAAGGTGTACCATGGGAGGTGCGTTTAGCTTAAAGGGAGTTCGACGCGAGACTGACATCTTAGGGTTATCAACGAGCCAAACTACTCTCTGCAGACGAATTGACACTTCTCAAGTCTTTCAACAAAGTGGTGAGTCGACTATCGGCCAGAAATATGCTAATGACAAGCCACAATCTCAACGAGCATCCATATTCGCTACTCAAGGATCCCAATATGCTCAACTATATATCGACCTACTCCGAAAACTACAACGGGTCGATACGGTACAAGCGGTCTTGGTAGCAGTCAACGAGATGTTGAGTGACCCCACGACAATCCCACTATTTCATCAGCTCGGATCATCCGAACACCCAGATGATCCTTATGGACCTCTAATCAAGTGCTTGACGATGGAGGAGGAGTTCGCTGTTCTTGGATCATTGAGGGTTTTGGCTCTTTTAATCGCGTATGTCTCGATCATGTACAATGGAGGAGAAGGAACTGATATGTAGGACGGATCCCAAACCCTTCCCTGCGAATCTAATCCCCACCTTGCTTGCTTCACTACAAGGTCTACTCAATGGAACTCGACAACCTTTGTGGGAAGTCGCGGCACAAGTCTTGGGCGCTGTATTGGGAAGTAAACAATTCCGAGCGGCAGTATGGAAGGAAGAGAATTGTATCTCTGGGCAAGTCAATGCTTTCATCATGAATAACTTGGCTGATCAAACAGGTTGATCAAATCACTCAAATCGAACCCAAACCCTCAATCTCAGTACTGGGCCATCACATGTCTATGGCAACTCTCTTTCGAGCAAACAGCAGCAGAGGGTCTTGACAAGTAAGTTGATTGATCAAGTCTGTGCTAATGAGATCAGGAAATACGACGTTATCGCCCTACTAACGAACGTGGCCAAATCAGCAGTCAAGGAGAAGGTCACAAGGGTCGTCTTGGCCACATTAAGAGTATGTCCACTGTTGAGTGACTTGCTAAAACAGCTGACTGTCAGAATTTATTGACAATTGCCCCGACCCAGAATCTTCCTTCCATGTTCACGACCAAACTTTTAGTCTTTGTTACTTCGCTTCAATCAAGAAAATTCTCGGATGAGGAGATTGTAGAAGATGTCGAGTATTTGAAGGATGAATTGACAAACAGGCTCGAGGGATTGACGTAAGTTCTCGAATCTGGCCTCGTAGTTCAAAATTGACAATCAGCACGTACGATGAATACGTCTCGGAAGTCGAAAGTGGGCATTTGATCTGGTCGCCAACCCATGAAAGTGAGGATTTCTGGAAAGAGAATGCAATCAGGATTGGGCAGGAAAACAATGGAAAGGCAGTTCAGTGCGTTTCTCCCATTGATTCCTGTGGAATACATTGGCTAATTCAATAGACGTCTTGTGGAACTACTCAAAACTTCCAACGATCCGGTCGTTTTATCGATCGCTGCACATGATATCGGCAAATTTGTAGCTCACGGAGGTGACAAGGCAAAGAAGACAGTCTCGGATCTGGAGGGCAAAACGAGATTGATCGAATTGATCGGTCATGATAATGCCGAAGTCAGGTATAGGGCTCTGATGAGTGTTCAGAGATTAATGTCTCAACACGTCTAACTAGCCACAGACTCGTGGGTAGTGTGATTGTCAAGAGAGCGATTGTAGGATTGTAGTATAGATCGATGACTTGCATATGATTTCTCTTCATCCACCTTCTTAGTATTAATACTCTGCGTAATATCTACTTGATCTTGGGGTGAAGTTTCTTGAGTGACACAATCTCGCCGATGTTGGAGAGGTCGTTCTTGAATGCTGCTTATCAGCTCTGACATATGGAGATGACCTGGGATGTGGTGTGTACCATTGTAAGCCTTGCCCTGTCGGTGGTCTACCATTAGCTCTGTCCGGGGTCGCAGGAAGCTGCTTACGTTCGTGTCCCTCTTTGTTGTTGTACTAGCCGTCAGCTCTGTCGAGATACAGTAGGGGCGGTACGGAAAGAGTATAGGAGAGAGCGAAAGCGAATTAGGAGGGAAGTAGTAATATTGACTTACCTCCTCCCAGATCAGAATCTCATTCTCATCATCATCACTCTGGGTAATCTGATATTGAACCGTGTCAGGTTCATTGGACTTGACTTCCTCGCTGACTTGCTTGAGATCTTTTATCAGTTTCAATCTCCCCAGCTCGCCATTCTGTAGAAGCTGCAAGCAATTAAGGGGAAAATATACGATCAAGGATTTTGGAGACGTGGCCTGGTTTGGCTCGGATGGTTGCGAGCTGCCTTCAGCATAGTCTTGGGATGAGTGGACTTAGGACTTACGATAACGTAGCTCATTGTTTTAGTGCTTGTGTGGATGGATCTATACGGAAGTCTAGCAATTCGGTTTATATGATACATCAAATCACTCCTGAGTTAGTGCTTTGTCATATGTCATAAAGTGGAGTTGTCCGGATGACGATTTACCCGGAGTTATCTTTATTGCTAAGTCACCATAGCCGAGGGGTGGAGGGGTCGTCGATCAAAACGCATGCATGTAGGTTGACTATCCCCAGTATAGTGCATAGAGGAACTACTCGTGGTCTTGTGCTATCCCCTCCATATTTGGAAATACGCAGGAACAGTGATTCTACCCCACCTGCTTAAATCTACTACCTTCTCCCCTTCATCCCCTAGAGTCCTCCAAACTTCGTACACCCTCGTACCCGAACCGATTTGATCCAGATTTGGCATTCCCCTAGCTAATTCTGCTAGATCATCACCCGTCGGTCCATCATCAGGCGGAGCATTCACATGAAATACTCTTAGCCCACTACCCTGGAGTCTGGAACAATTCAAGAAAGCCTTTCGGGAAGAGATCGTAATGTATAATTCTTCCAGGTTCGGGCATTCTTCCAAGATGAAAGAGAGTTGAGCTGTGGATATGATGAGGCTCAAGAGGGAAAGCCGTTGGAGATTGGAAGTGTTGAGATCGAGAAATAATCTTGATAAGCTTGGAAATGCTAGGGGTCGTTTTTCGCCCGATAATGTGAGGTGAAGCGAAGATAGATCTGGAAGTTCCGGAAGAGTGGGAATCGTAAGATTTGAGGCGTCGGCGGGAGTTGGAAGAAAAGACAGAGAGAGTGTGTGTAGATTGACCAGACCCGGAGCTTTGGAGAGATCCATCATGTCCTTGACTATCAGTCATTCAACCTGCGGAAAGATTGGTGGGTGTAACATACGGAGTGAGGTAGGATATCCAGACTCAGCTCTCTCATCTCCATAGCTTCATCTAGGATCCTGTACACAGAAGATTTGGTGATTCTGGTACATCCCCATAGCGTTAGACGGCGAAGCTGGCCCAGAGAATCCGCAGCGGCTTTGAGAAGATCATCATCGATCAGCGGGGAACTCTTTACATCAGCTCCGTTGGTAGTGCGATACCAAGATGTACCCTGCAAATAATTCCCAAATTTTTTAGACCACCTTGTTTCCGAGAATCGAGATTTCGCAGTACGTTCAGCAGACCATCTTTGAAGTTCTGATCGGGCATCATGACCCTCAACTCTTCCAAATTGGGCCAGTTACCGATTAATTTCGGATCGTAGTATCTATTGGAATGTCCCGAGATTTCTAGCGATCGTAATTTTGGATGAGACGAGATGACGTCCACCAATTCTGGAGTCAATGACTTGTCTCTCTGATCATCAGTTATAGGGACATAGGACGGAATGACGAGTACGTAACGTACGGTCCACACTAGCGATTCTAGATTCTCCATTTGCTCCATAGCTGTACGAACTTGATTGTCGAGATCAGTTCTCTGAATGCCTTGGGCTGAGAGTGGGAAGAATCGAACATCTAGTCCTCAGAATTGCTTTTGCGAAGGGACACGTACCAAGTTTCCGAACTAGCTTGCATAGTTCTGCATTTTGATGTAACGTGCTGAATAGCGATACTAGTTTGAAATGACATCCGTCTTCCCCTACTCATCAGCATCAATACTAAGGGGAGACCGGACATACAAGGTCTGACCCAGATACTCTCATATAGTTTCTTCCGGGCGATCTTGCACCAAGATCGACATACCCTCGCCAAGACGGCTAATTCTCTCGGATGATCGAAATGTCCAAGAACAAGAGGTAAGAGTTCGGGATGATCGAATACACCCCCAAGAGGAGATTCTCCCTCTCTTGCCTTGGGTAGAGGGTATACAGCTCGCCGACGAGGTGGACTCGGAGCTCGGGCAGGTTGTGATGATGATAGGCTAGGATGGGCTAAACCCCATTCATGTGCTCTTGTGAACATCTTATCCAGGTCCGAATGACGGAGACGAGGAACGTCATCGAGTTGGATATGACGCAGGTCTTCGTTGATGCCTGTATCCACCTCTGCCATGTTTATTGAGGTCGTCGACAGTAGAAGCTTGATAGTAGGTGGAGGGCGATTACGTCGGATATCTATATCGGCCGCCTGTTGAACTCTGCGTGTCCGTGGGAAGACCGATGCAATTGAAGTACTTATGCATCAATGGGCTCTCTGACTCATCTCGCTGGTCTGCTCATGCTTCAGCAGCATGCTGACTGTTGATGCATGTACTTCTAACAAAATGAGTGAAATCACGAGGGTTGACGCGAAGAATCCAGAAAGTTGAATCGTCATTTATCCTTCACCCGACTCACTTCACCATGCCAGAAGATAGTAAATACAGCCATTCAACTTTTGCTCCTCTTCTCAAGAAACTCGTTCAATCACCTACCGAATTCACACCGGAAGATTGCTCAGAATGTTTCCAACACCTCTGCGTCCAAGCCGCTTCGGATGCTCAAGCGGGGGCATTTCTCACTGCCCTAACACTGTCTGGATTGGAACAGTCACCAGAAGTAGTTGCAGCTTGTGCCAAAGTGCTAGTGGGGCACTCTGTTGCTGTTAAAGATATCTCGCCTGTGATTGGGGAGGGAGAGGTTGGGAAGGGGATGTGGGATTATAGGCATACAAAAGATGACGGGGATGGGTATGAGGGATTTGTCGATATTGTGGGAACTGGTGGTGATGGGTGGGATACTTATAATGTGTCCACTACTGCTGCTGTTGTTGTTGCAGGATCAGGTGTCCAGGTCGCAAAGGTATGTCTTGATTCAGATGGAGATTGCCGAGTCCAGCTCGAAATACCGACATATCGCTGATAAGTAGCACGGATCAAAAGCAGCAACTTCAACTTCAGGAGCCGCAGATCTCCTCATGTCGCTCGACTGCCGCCTAGCATTCCCTCCTACAGAACTACCAAAGTTCCTTCCAGCATCCCCATTCCTATTCCTTTTCGCACCGCACTACCACCCTGCCCTAGCTCATATCGCCCCAATCAGACGTCAGCTCAATTTCAGAACCATCTTCAATATCCTTGGACCACTGATTAATCCATCCAGACCAGGAAGAATGGTATTGGGAGTCGCTAGGAAAGAGTTGGGAGATACTTTTGCTCAGGTGTTGAAGCTCATGGGTCTGGAACGGGCATTGGTCGTTTGTGGGAAGGAGGGATTGGATGAGATTTCACCAGAGGGAGAAACTTGGGTAAGTGCTATTGAGAAAGTGAGAATATGTTGCTGACAAGACAGACATGGTGGATCGAGGGAGGAGAAATCAAGACTGGCTCCATTCACCCCACTCGTGATTTCGGCTTACCAACGCACCCCCTCTCATCCGTTCGAGGATCGACACCAGACCTAAACGCCCTCACATTCACAGCAATTCTCGAAGGCGCATCGCAACCACCTTCTCATCTTTCCGCACCAGCTTCTACAGAATCACCATCTCTTGCCTCCATCACTGATTATGTCCTTCTCAACTCTGCTGCTTTACTGCACGTCTCAGGAAGGGCTAAAGATTGGAAAGATGGAGTCAAAATTGCTAGGGAGTCGATCGAGAGCGGTGGAGCTAAAGCTGCTTTCGAGGGATTCAGGGATGCTAGTAAGCGTGCTATGGGTGAGAATGTGGATTTCAAGGGCGTTGAAGATGATGGTGGTTCATCTGCTCGAAATGGAGAGGTAAAATCTTGGTTACAAATGAAAAAGGATGGGACCTTGACTCCGACCAAGAAGGACGAGTCGAAATAGAGCAACAAGATCACTTGAGTAGATGCAATGCATTTTCCCCCAATTCATCCTCTGTCTACTTGCAATCACCGGGGACCTGCTCGTACTCGCCAATCACAGCGACCTTGGCGGCACTAGGACTTTTGTCGTCGAATACATGACCCAAGAATTCCTTCACTAATCTTCTGGCCAATTCAACTCCGATAACCCTTTGTCCAAGCGCAAGAACCTGACCATTGTTGGAGAGAACCAATCGTTCGACCGAGAATGAATCGTGTGCGACCGATGCCTTTCCATCAATTGACCATCAGGATTGATGATGGTGACTCACCCTAATTCCTGGCACTTTACAAGCGCTGATAGCAACTCCCATTCCTGTTCCACAAATAATGATTGCCCTGTCTGCTTTTCCCTCGGCAACCGCTCGAGCTGCTGCTACTCCAACATGAGGATAGGCAGTCTTGTCGGTTCCCTCTTTCACTCCGACATCGATGACTGATTTGACCCTAGAGTCCTTTTCTAGATCGGCCTTGATGATTTTCTTATAATCGAATCCAGCCTCATCAGCTCCAATAGCTACTGTCCATGATGGTGATGACATTGTGATCTAATTGATGGTATAATTCATAGCTCACCACCACATTATTTGACTGTATAAGGGCTAGGACATGTCCATTCCGGCGATAACCCTCCGAGCTCCGATGGTGCCACTCTGGGGATGTCAGGGAATTACCTCTTTCTCGCTAAATTAACAACTGGGCCGAGGATAGTAAAGATAGATCCGAGTATCCATTATCTATCCGGACTGGAGATGAGATACCGGGTCTATACCATGGCCAAGCATGGTCGCATTAGTATAAGAAGGTGGCTGATGTTGAATGTAGAGGACATCTAATCGTGACTTTCTTTTGATTCTCTACTCCATTTACGATATACACATACACACAATGCCCAGCAACGTCGTCTTAATTACCGGTGCCGGAGGATGGTTGGGAGGAATCGTGAGTTCAGTTTGTTTCGACGCAGTGATTAGGCGCTAATGTCAGCTCGCCTCTGAGCTTCTCTCCGACTCTCGTACACCAGATGTACACCTCATCTTGGCCGATATCGTCGAGCCAAAAGCACCAAAAGGAGCTCAACATGTCATTACCCGAAAAGCCGATTTGTGCGATCCCAAAGAGATTGATGCACTCTTCAACACTGAATTCGGTACCCCAGACACCGTCTACTGTTTCCATGGTATCATGTCTAGAGGATCTGAAGACAACTTTGATCTCGGTCTAAAGGTACGTTCATGGTAATCATCACGGCTTCAATGACTGACCTAAAGGTTAACATTGATTCCATCCGAGGAATGTTGGAAGCTGCTCGACATGCCAAGAAAACTGCTTCTGGTGACCTTGTCAAATTCATCTTTACCTCCTCGCTCGCTGTCTACGGTGGTAAATTACCAGACGTCGTCGACTCGACTACAATTACTACCCCCGAGGGTGCTTACGGAACCGGAAAATTGGTTGCTGAATTGTTGGTCAACGAATATTCTCGACGTGGTTTAATCGATGGTCGAATCTTACGTCTGCCTACTATCGTAGTCCGTCCTGGAGTACCCTCAGTTTGTCTTTCCCGTTTCACCGCTATACACAATGCTGATACCAGGCCGCAACTTCCGCTTTCATCTCGGGTATCATTCGAGAACCCCTTCATGGTGAACCCGCCCTGTGCCCCGTTGGAAATGGCTTCGATTCCCCCGAGCTCTCCCTCGCAGCATGGGTCGCCTCTCCGGAAATCACTATCAAGAACTTTGTTCAGGCCAAACACGTCCCAGCAGAAAAGTTCCTACCTCACACCCGAGCCGTCTATCTCCCTGGCTTTACCACTACCGTCAGAGAAGAGATTGCAGCTCTCAAAGAAGTCGCTGGGGAGGAAGCATTAAAATTGATCACCTTCAAGGTAAGTTGGTAGGCTGGTAACGATTCAGGCTCTGAGCTGATCTGTAGGACGACCCAACAAATAGACGTATCGTCTCTTCATGGCCTGCCAAGTTTGACAACTCGTATCCTCTCGGTCTTGGTTTCACTGCCGACGAGGGAGGTATGGTCCCTATTGTTCAGAGGTTCAAGGATGCTGTTGAGGCTGGTCTCGCATAAGTCATTGGTTTGTAGCTATAGCATATAGGGTTCACATGCACGCAGTTCACTCACATCCCCTACTAGAAAGGAGGGAAATTATAACTTTCTATTCGGGTTTCGTGTGTAGAGAACTCGTATAGATTATGATATACAACAACCTCTCTGTGATGTGGCTATAGGCGGAATGCATGCCCAAGACTATAGTGACTCCGCATGCGAAATCATACTAATCATCACCCTCCCGCTTTCTCTTCATTTCCTTTGTAATTTTTTGCCTCGATCCCTCGTGTCTTGCCAACTCGGGATTCATCTTTGAAATTGGCGATTTTTCGATAAGGTTCTTGAGCTCGAAGAACGTCTCGTCGTCTTGTTCCGAGAGGAAGGTGATAGCAACACCCAGTTTGCCCGCTCGACCGGTACGACCGATTCTATAAAATCAGCATCTGTCACTTCCATTCTCGATGAGATTGAAACCCCTTCCATAGTAGGGGTCTGCGTCTCGAGTCGAAACAATGACTGACCTGTGTGTATATCTCTCGATATTGTCACTCATCTGCCAATTGAGAACAAGGGCTAGAGGTCAGCTCGGCCACAAGGCATTGCAGGGAGTTGAGGCGACAACTACTGGCTTTGGCGATGACAGAAGTCGTCGCAGCAGTGATCCCATTAACCTAGAGAGGTGACTCACAGACATCAGGAACATCAATACCACGTCCAGCAACGTCCGTAGCCACGAGAGCCTGTACTTCTCCATCTCGAAGTGATTGCAGAGCAGCTTCTCGCTGAGTTTGAGTTTTGTCGGAATGGAGAGTGACTCCCGACCATCCAGCTTGATGCACGATCTTCAATACCACGTCGGCAGTACGCTTCTGATTGACAAAAATGATCTACAGAGTCAGCGTAGAACAATTAGGATGCTATTGGTGTAAGGAAAGGATGACTTACGACAGGCGCAGCGAAACCACCATTGCGTAAAATATCGATCATGCGGGCCTTCTTCTTTTCGTCCGAAGCGATGAACTCTACGATCTGATTCACCGTATCTACTGCTTCTCCAGCATCACCGATGGTGATAGTTGCAGGCTTTCGGAGGTACTTTTGAGCCAGGCGATTGACTGCGGGAGGCATTGTAGCCGAGAATAAGGTAGTAACGCGCCAACCTTTAAAGTCTGGAGTTCCATATAAAGCTTCATCAATTTCGGGCTTGATGAAAGTTGCTGGCATCGAATCCAAGATCAAGTTGAGGTCTACTTCGAACCCTAGGTCAACCATACGGTCCGCTTCATCCATGGTAACGTATCTAAACTCGTCAGCAATCACCAAGCACAGCAGAAAGGCGGGGAATCTCGGAAAACCCCGGGAAACTCACCTGCATTGACTCAATACAATCATGCTGTTGTTGATCATATCTTTCAGACGTCCAGGGGTAGCGACAATAACATGTACCCCGTCGCGGAGTGCAAATCGCTGTTCCTCTACTGATCGACCACCAATAATGGAAACAACGGTATATCCAAGCGGTGCGGCAAACTTTTGACATTCACTTTCAATCTGTTGAGCCAGCTCTCGAGTAGGCGCCAGAATGAGCGCATACGGTCCAAGGTGACGATTTTCATCGTCGAGTGGTGGGAGGTGACTGATATAGGATAACATGGGTATCACAAACGCGGCGGTCTTTCCGGAACCTGTCATATCAGCACGTATCTGAAGTTTGCAACCAGATGGACTTGCCTGTTTTGGCTATACCAATGAGATCCCTGTTTTGCATTCCAATAGGAATAGCTTGTCTTTGAATCGCACTTGGCTCTGTATAGCCAGCCTCATCGATAACTTGTAGGAGCGATTCCGATATGGACGATTCTCGCCATGTACGTAGCGGTAATGGGATTGACCCTCCTCGTGCTGATATATTGTAATCTTCTCGAAAAATACGCCAATCCCGATCTTTCATCTCCGAGAGTGGTTTATCGGACCAATGACGATCGTCGTTGTTTCCTTTTCCTGCTCGTCTACGTTCCAAAGCATCGGCATGTCTGCCATTAGCAGTGTTTACGTACACGAGAAACTCACTGATCGTCGACAGCTGCCTGCCCTCTTCTTGATCCGCCTTCATCAAACCCAGCCAATCTCCCTCCCAACATCACAGCCCCGGGAGCAGCAGCTCTCACGTCCATTCTCCAACTACCCTGTTCATGTGCGGTAGTATCGTCCGTAGCTGCCCAGTCGAAATTCATCTTCTTGGTGTTGATATCCCTCTTCACCCTTTGCTTTCTATCGGGATCCTTTTGACCTAGGTATCGGGATTTAATGACTGCCATTTCATATTCTGAAGGTTGTGAGACATCCCCAGGAGCATTAGGTTTCGGCGATGCTGGAGCAGGCGATGCGGACGCAGGTCCTGCCGGTGCAATGGACGCTCGGGCTAATGGTGAAGAAGTCGATGGCTGATTGTTATTGTACGAAGCTCGAGGACCTGTAGGGGCATTGCGTGGACCGCTTGGAGCTTGCGGCGGAGGAGGAGCAGAGGAGTGTCCATTTCGACCTTGACTTTGTTGGTTGTATCGGTCGTTTCTTTGTCCGTAATTATCACGTCCGTGACCCTGTCCGTGATCCCTACCATTTTGACCATTCCCGTACCCCTGATGGCCCTGACCATATCGCCCATTACTGTTTCCAGAGTATCTGCTCTCCTCGTTTCTCCTTCTCTCATCCTCAACTTGCTGCTCGAAAGCTATACGAGCAGCCTTGTCCTCTTCATCCCTCTGTTGCTGAGTTTTGACTTCTGCATTTCGTTTCTCCAGAGCTATCTTTGCTCTTTCCGCCTTTGACAAAAACTTGGGTTTCGCAGCAGCTTCCTTCTCCGCCTTTTGTTTCGCCAGAATGTCCTCTACTGATAATGGCCCTGCCATCTTGAGAGTAATGATGAGTGAATGAGTGAGTGGTGGCGATGTCAAGTCGAGTTGATTATTGGAATTTTCCACGTGTTTGGGGGATGTTTGTGACGTCGTCGACTTAGTCGACTTTTATCAACTGCATATATCATTACCACTTTACTGGTCTTTGCCTACTTGTACAACTCTGTGCTATAAGATCTCATCATCATAGAAACATGGTCAAGTGTATCATTTCGCCCTCGGTTCTTGCGGTAAGCTGACAGACCTTACGCTTGCAATGTCCAGACAGCTGACCGGGATAGTCGGACTTGTCAAAGTTGACAGAGGAATGTAGGAGGATGATGGATGCCGGCTGCGACTGGCTACACATGGGTAAGTCACTTGTGCTCCGTCACGTTATGAGCATCATCTCACATGCCTTGCGCGTGACATATCATCTAAACGCTTCCTTGGCCTGAGCTGACTTGGCAGATGTAATGGACGGGTTGGTCGACCTCACTTGGGGAGTCGACATAGAGACTGACTCGTAGCCACTTTGTGCCTAACCTAACGATGGGAGCACCCATCTTAGAACACGTTCACAAGAATATCCCAGAGCTGTATATGGATTGTCACATGATGGTTTCGGACCCGGCCCGGGTAAGCCGCATCTTTGAACCAGTACCAAATATCAAAGCTGACTGAAAAGTGGGTTCCCGAGATTAAGAGGGCCGGTGGATCAAGCTATACATTTCACTATGAAGCCTGTAGTGAGGTCCTTTGACAGTGTTACATAGGTGCAAGCTAACACGCAGGCTCGCCATCCGACGTCATGCACGTCCTCGAACTTATTCAGACTCATCGAATGAAGTCCGGTTTAGCCATTTCACCCAACACTCCCGCTTCCTCCATCACTGATGAGATGGGTAACAAGGCAGATCTATTACTCGTCATGACTGTTCACCCAGGTCGGGGAGGTCAGAAATTCATGCCTGAATGCTTGAAAAAGGTAGAAGAATTGAGGTCTAGATTCCCAGGCAAGAACATTCAGGTGGATGGTGGGGTTGGAGCTGGAAATGCCTGCCAGTGCGCTCAGGCAGGTGAGTCCATTGTGTGCTGGATCAAAGTTCTTGACTGATGAGAAGGATCGAATGTTTTAGTGGCTGGTACCGCCATTTTCGGATCCAAAGACCCTAAGCAGACCATCACTGACATGCGGTCACAAGTCAACGGAGCTTTCGAGGAAGCTTCCAAGGGAGAACAAAAGTAAAGCACTAGAGTATACTACCTATAGAGCGGCATAGCAAGAAGTGTCATGTAATCATATTGTCATTACCATCTTTCCCCTCGATTTGCATTCATTGACCTCGACGTCATGAGCCGTGTTACGATGAGGTCAACGTCGTTAAGAATGATAGCAGTGCATATAGTACAATAATGCAGTATATGCTTACAACAACCCGTTGAGCATTCAAATAGGACAAACGGAGCACTACTGATAATACAACCTAATCCACTTTAGCTCCCAAATCCACCCCATCAGCCCTAGATGGGTTCCGACTCAGCATGTTCTCTTTCACAGGCGTCAACGCTCCCGAGCCCGTTGCCAATGTACTTCTCATAACAGGAGACCTCTCAAATGACGGTTTGTTGGGTAACGAGAATGATAAAGAGCGTGGAGAGTGAGTAGCGGTAGTAGTGACTGATTTAGATATTGATGACCTCATTTGATTTGGTGGGGTCGTTGGGCGGTCGGTAGCGGCAGAAAATGAATTGGCGGTGCCGGACCGTTGTGGTTGTGATTGACTTTGGGTTTGAGTATCGCGAGATCCACGTCTGGAGTGTGTCCTGTATGCGCCTTCCGATAAATTGGAGCTCATCCTCGACAATCGCCTCGAACGTTCTTCGTCCAAAGCCTGTTCTTCAGCCGCAGTAAAATCTCGTGGCACTGTCTGTAAGCTGACATTCCCAACATCACGATCAGAGAAGCTTACGCATGACGGCCCTATCAATTGCAACAGGAAGTCCACGATGTCGACCTCGGATCATGACTGCAATAACGACCAGTTTTGATAATGTACTCCATGTCCCCACGAACGAATAGTTGGCGATCGGTGAACCTAGACTGAGCCCGACGGTACCGTAAGCCGAAACAAGTTCGAAAATGATGTTGAAGACATTAAACCAAGTCGCTGTATCTTCTCTGTCGATCTTGCTTTTCTATTCATCAGTCTGTCTGCCACACTTTTGCCGTGTCATAGAATTGAAAACATACCTCGATGATACAGACTAGCCAGAGGGCAAAGGCTAACCACCAAATATCGAATGCCAGTTGTCTCCTCGCACTACTCGTCAGCACAGGTCCGAGAGCGAGACAAGTGGACGTACTGCCATCCAACATATTTCGCTACCGCCTGAGCGCCCTTCTCTGATTGCGGCTCATCGTTATCCCCTACTTCTCCCTCATCGAATAGACCCAGGGAGCGTTCCTCGTATACGTTCGTTGATCGAACAGATAGAGCAATTGGGTAAATTGAAATGTACTGCTGTGTCAATGACGGCCTACACTGTAGGAGCTGTACTCACCATCATGATGACGTATAAAATCTTGACGGCTGGTGCTAATGATGCCAAGGGCACAATAGCAAATCCAGCAGCTCGGACCGCTGCCGATTGGACGAACGCAGCTGCAATTCGAGTTCCAACGGGAATTTCCTCAATCGCACTGTTCTATCAGATACTGATCATACTCTTCTCAACCCGAGAGGGGCTTACGGAGTTCCAATATCAAGTACCAAGAAACAAACCCAATCAAGTAGACTACTAATCAGCGTCTGCTCCGTGGCAAAAGGGAGGGGGTAGTTTTACGTGAGGGATAACATCAAGAATGCGAGAAACCAAGTTTGCGTAGAAGGAAACATGTAAACGAAACACCGCCTAGGGTGGTCGAGGAGAAATTTGAGCGTTTCCTTCAATCGCGAAGTCTGGGGACAGAGCTTGTAAGTGGTCCAACTGTATTGTCAGCACCCGCGTAACAGCACAATAACACGACATACACTGTAAGTCGCAACAAGACGGGCTGTAAATCAGTATTTGATCCTGACCAGACTAGTATGAACTTACGAAAGCGGTATTTCCAGCGTAAATGAGAAACATGATGACTATATGTCAACTGAGAAACAAGACGGCCTAGCGTCGTGACTTACTGAAATTCATCAAATAAGCCGTCTGGAATGGCAATAGACTAGCATCCGATAAACTAGTTCCCGTATTGGTAAATGCTGAAACGGCATTAAAGAGCGAGAACCAAACGGTTGATACGTATTTAGGTTGATTCTGGAATACATCTTCGTATCGTTTCCCAGCATCAATATAGGGTGCGATAATGACAAAAGCCGCCAGTTGGAGGAAGACAAAATACTGCCAATCAGTAAACAATAGAATGGGCTACAGCGACATACGCCAGTGACGATGTAAAGTAATACCCTCAATCCCCTATACTCCACACCTCCCAGTTCATCCATTTGCTCTTCTGTCAAATCGTGGAATCGGGAATTTCGCCCGACAACAGCCGAAAAAGATATGTAAGGGACTTCCTTGGTTTCCTCTGCCATACCCGAATTGATCGTGCCCCGCCCCGCAATCGAATTGGTCCGAGGCATCGTCATGGTCCTCGAAACAGTCATGGATGCCTTGGGGAAGAATCTGTCCAAGCCCATTCGGATGATTTCGAATGGGGTAGGGAAACCTCCAAATCCAGACATTTTGGTATCAGGCCTTTGAGAGATCGAGGGGCGGACAGAGTAGGTTCGGGGGAACGCCGTGGTGCCGCTAGTCTGGGTTCGGGGCACTGTACGTCAGCTTTGTTGTATCTAATGGTGAGCTGGAAGCGTACTATCTTGACTTCGAACTGTAGCTGATCGTGGCATGAATCCTCCTTCACGAGCACTAGTCAATCCGCGAGGCTGATAGTCATGTTCAAGTCCGTCATCATCTTCATCGTTGAATGCAATGGTTCTAGATCTGGGGAAAGCGTCTACCGTCAGTTCATCACTTGGTCGAGGACTCACCTTCAGTCAAGTGTTTACCGGCATAAGCAGTCTTGGTTGGTGGCAGTCTGATCATCAGCTCGGTTCTCCGGAGTCAAGGCAATTGGGACGTACTCGGAATGTTCGTCCTCTGGACTAGCCGTAAAGACTTGATCGGGATCATCATCCACCTCGTTACTCCCCAAATCCAAGCCGAGAGCTGTTCGACTAGGGCGCATGGCTTTCTCCTCATCCGGGGCCTTCCCCCAATTCTGATCGGGCG
Source organism: Cryptococcus sp. GC_Crypt_2 (assembly GCA_026538405.1). NCBI lineage: Eukaryota > Fungi > Basidiomycota > Tremellomycetes > Tremellales > Cryptococcaceae > Cryptococcus > Cryptococcus sp. GC_Crypt_2. The sequence goes on along the minus strand of JALPCC010000004.1, from coordinate 249,049 downwards.
TTTCGACCCCTCCCCAGACTTGACTATTTGAGTGGGCATGATCGATAGCCTTCAGCTCTGATCCACTAGTCGAGTGCGCGTGATCAATGACTTTGGGTTCGGAGCTCGTGGGTTGAAGAGGCTTGGGTGGTGAAATGGGCGAAGGACCAGGAGTTCCACGCTCATCATACCATCCCATTGGATTCACCATTCCCATACCTCCGCCTCCGACTCTGATGATCATATTCTTGTCAATGCCTTTCTTCTTCTTGTGTTTCTCCTTTTCCCTTTCCTTTTCCTTTATTTCTCGTTGATGTTCCTTTTCCTTTTTAGTACTCGGCGCTGGAGATTGATGATTATGCAAGTCTGGATTCGAAGAAGGAGCAGATGAACCATCGTTAGGATCTGGCTTGACTTCACGAATCTCCTATTCATCAGCTTTGGCCCAGATGGAGACATACCATCTCTTGATCCTGAGTTGGCTGCCTCAAGATCGTACTGAAACGCCGCTTGATTGCGCTGAGGGGTTGAGTACGTGTCGTGGCGACCCTCGAGATGGTTCGTTGGAGGAGGGATTGCCGCTGTTGCTCCTGGATCACATGTTTAAATTTTAGTCGGAAAAAGTATTGTCGTACAATGATCATTACGATTGATACGAAGACCTATCGTCAACTTTCGTCCATCCAGGTGGAACGTACCAAGGACCCAATGAGCATCTGCCAAAACATAATGACTTGCTGCATAACGCTCAAGGTCGATAGATCGACCGTGGCAAGTCCATTGACCGTCATGCTGCTCACGCAGAGGAATAAACAATCGATATAAGGGATATGATATTCCGTATTAATCCCATACATCACTCCAGAGAAGAATAGTGGTATCTTGTCATCAGCCCACTCTCACTGTAGGGCAAAGTGAACAGACGACTCACGAAAACAAAGGCCAAGAGATGAATACGATAAAAATTCAATTCTCTGGCTAGTAACGCCTTGGTTTTCTCCCATGTTGTAGGCATTGCGAATTGACCGGATCGTATGTCCGATACGAAACCAGTCGCTGTGCGTGGAAGCGACATTATGATGGATGTATATTATATGTTTTTGTCGATTACCAAGACGATGGTCACCTCATCGCGTATTGAATGTTCCGTGTCGTGTCGTGGCCTTATCCTTATTGTGATATCCGTGTTGTGATAACGAACGTGTGCCAAGAGGGTCAGAGGTCCGAGTGTAGATAAGAGCTATGCACAGTATATAAGGGGTAGCGTGTATGTGTCGATGATAAAGGAGTCTTTGATAATGACAGGAGGGTGATTGATCACTAATTAGGACGTGTACAAGATAGATCTAGGTAGATTCTAATTTGGGTAAACACGTGCCTCGGAAATCCCGCAAATTAAAGATCTGGCTGAATTATACTAAGTACGGATCAATCAAGGAAAGAGTGCCAGTGTATATAGAGCATGGTAGGCATGTATGCATATTGCTGATATCAACCTACATACCCATCATCTGCCCTCCTCCACTCATACCCGACCCCGATCCCTGACCCCCCTGAGCTTGCTGCTGCGCTGTCGAGTCCAACAATCTCTGCAAGTCCAGGTTATCAGCTGGGGCAAACGACATGTTCTCGACGGTATATCCAGCCATAAAGTCAGATAACCAATATGGACCTATTGTCAGCATACACACACGAAGACATCATAGGGAAGAGACGCACTGGGCCCAGAAGCCGAATTCGACCTTTCACTCCTAGCGATCGATTCCCTCAAACTAGTCTCTGTAGGTGGATGTTGAGGATCCGATGGATCGGTTCTAAATCGTCTCAAAAGACCTTTATCAGGTAACGAGATGAAAGTTCCCTTGAGCTGACGAGGGAAAGGTCTCGAAACGCCGGATCCTGAGGACAGGTTAGCTATTGGAAGCGAGTAAAGATTATCTAAAACTCATAACTTACGTTTCTCGAGAAGTTGAGAAACACCTGTAACGCCAGCCCAATATTGTTCCATCTTGAAAACAGCGTTCAAGACTGCTTGGAAATTCTGACGAGACATGGATAAGAGGAAAATATCCGTTGGATTGTTTCCCCCACCACCACTACCACCGCCACTCCTGTTGTTGTTGTTGTTGCCTGTGTCATTCGACGTTGATGAAGAGAATTGACCATTTCGAAGTTCGTGGATGAGGGCCATACTGATATTAGCCACCTGAAGCGGTATAATAGTGTGAAGAAGGGGGAATGACTGAAGAAACGAGAAGTACAAACGAGGACTTACCCAGCTACAAATAGGGGTTGTGTCAAATAAGGCGTAGAGCACTGATGTCAGTTTATCTTGACCTGCTTACCAACAGAGAACAAAAAAAAACAGGAAAGCAGAAAGTGACTCACATAAGAAGAAGAATCGACGAGATCGGCAAAGACCATACACTCGCAAATCTGCCTCGAAGAAGCTAAAGCCAATTTCACATTTCGATTCATTGTTGCGTTCAACGGTGTTTCGGTACCAGAAGGTGATTTGAGGAGATCGGGATGATAAATTAGAGCTAGGACTGCGTTTGACCATAAATGCAGAGCTAGGTATGTTCCCTGTCTATCAGTGGGTAATTCATTATGTTATGGTAGTGACATACTCCGTGCCCGCGCGATTGTTGACGTTTGAAGTTTTCTGCTGTCCATCTTTTATCAGCTGAGCCATTGGGGACGTCGAAGAGGGACATACTTTAGAGTATCCGGTAGAGTAGACACAAATTGAACAAGCCTTAATTGCAATTCTGCCAATTGCTCCACCAATGGTTCAGCAGAACTGACCAATGTTCTGACCCTCCCCCGACGACCATTGAGGACATTACTAATCCTCCCGCAGATAATCATCAATTTCGTCAATTGGACAAAAGGGACCGGCTCCACGACCTCTTCCATACATCCAGGGACATTCCTTGCTGGATCAGGAAAGAAATCCGCATCTTCCGGTAATGGGATCTCGACTATATCTTCTGGTATAGAAGCAGGTCGGCCAAGGGCGAAAGCGATAATTCGATCCATGACAAACATGTTCCAAAACAAGAGCCTGGTCCTTACGACGTGTGCTTGTGTTTCGTATACTTCTGAATTTTCATGTAGACCCAAATCGATTGCCATTCGGAAACACATGCCGCTGTATTGCCAAAGTCCAGATTCGGATCCCTGACCATAGCAGAGCCATGTCAACAATAGCAAACCCGTGACAACGTCGGTGGTAGGTAGGTGAAGTAGTGGAATGATGAGGTCTTGCGCTTGGGCGATAAATGGCGTAGAAGCGCTAGCCGGTGTACTATTGGGATTATCGGCGAATCTCGCTCCATGAGCACAAATGCAACAAGCCAAAAAAGCCGACATTGTCCCATTTGCAAATCGATCGTTCATTCTCTGTCTTGATATCGAGGGAAAATGTTGAGACATATGTTTGAAGAACAAATCAAATAAGGGTATATAGATATGAGGATGAGGTAAACCGCTTGAATCGAATAAATCGGCTGGCGTGGTAGAGCGAAGTGGATTGACGTCGGATTCAGGTTGTGGAGCAGTTCGAGTTGAGCCGTTTCTCTTTTGAAGTTTGAGGGATATGCGATTGATACCAGGGTGAACGGCTGTTGCACCGGACTATGAGTTAGCTGATTCTGTGAGGGGTGAACTTACCATTCGATAATAGAATAATTCAATATCCTCATCCTCAGCTGGATTTCCTTCTATATAAGCAGCTCCACTTTCTAAAGCATTGAGTAATCTCATATCCGTATTAGGACTGGTATTATTCATGAAATGTCCAATTGTGGGTTCAGAAAACCTCAGCTGTTGTGGTTGTTGCTGCTGCTGTTGCTGGGGTAGTTGAAGCGGGTTCATCGTGTTCCCTTGTCCCTGTCTTTGCAGAGACATGGTGGAAGAAACGGAGGGTTGCCCTTCTGGAGTAAATCCACTTGGCCATACGTAATTTGAGGAAGTCGAGGTAGATGCAAAGTTCCACAGATCGTTACTCATCATATTGGAGATATCGAATGGATTATCGTTATTCTGGTCAAAGGTATTGAATACTGGTTGAGGTTGTATGTTGCTGTTGGGGTCGTATGTCTGACAATCAGCTCAATGCTATACCAGAAAGTTCGGACATACTGTTCTGCCTGGCGATAACCCAGGTCTAAGTTGAGCTTCTATTCGCCTAGCTTCTTCCATCTCTTTACGGGTCCTCTTTTTACGTCTACCGCTTGGCCATTCACATGTGGTATTTGCTTTCTTACATGCCTAGCAGTCAGCTCTGATCATAATCTTGCGATCATAGGGTACATCCTATGAACTCTTCATGTACTTCGAGGCTCAATGGTGAACGCAACATACCTCGCAGACAGGCTTCGTACCACTACACCGAACCCTTTTACTTCTACACCAGAAACAAGCGAGCTGAACTCTGTGAGATCCACCTTCTCCTTCTCCATCACTTGATGCTCTCCGTCTTCGTCGTTTCCTATTATCAGTCTGTATACCTTCTCCACTCTAATTAGGGGAACATACTTCTGATCATCCGAATCACTCCCATCATCCCTTTCTAACGATCCTTCTCTCTCTTTCTCCTTCCCTTTCCCTTGACCTACACCCATCCCCTTGTTCCCATCTTGACCTTGATCCGGATTTCCCCCACTTCCACTCGTACTAGTCGATGGAAGATTATCCATCTTTATCCCTATTGAATAATCGCTAAACTCCTGTCCACCTAATCTTAGGTTTGGATTCAACAGAGAATGTGGGGCAATAGATCCAGGCCCAGAGGTGGCTGATGATACTGCCATACTTGATTGTGTACTCTACAGTCGGGACGAGATGGCCGGAGTTATCAAGTTGATTATCGTCCCGGGGTGATGGGTCCAATTTGTTTCCGTATGGGGCCCGCGGTGGGTTGTGGATGATTACGTACAGTACGTGCAACATTTGGTAGGGGATATGTATGCATCATGTGATGCACCAAGTAGGGAACAATGTGTGGTAGAGAGATAGTGTGGTAGGGAGGTAATAGCTAACTATCGCTTCTGACTGGAAGATTTCGAGATGTAAAGGACCTCTTGAAACCCCCTGTCAGCGGTTCCTCGCAGAATAAATAACCATCTGTGCGCCACACCAGCATCTTCAAATATCTTACATGCATGATCTCGAAAGATTAGTGCTGAATATATACACTCCAGAAAGGATGACTACATGAGTTCATACTCGAGCCAGAGCTCGCGTTTATCGGCTGTATGGTCAGCTTTTGCGTATCCGTACGAGAAAAGGACATACTCCTCGGCCCACTCGTTCTCCTTTCGGATCTGCTCTTCCTCCTCGGACGAGAAACTGGGTGTCAGCTTGAACCTAACATGTGGAAGGAAGCTGGCTTACTCGTTCTGTATGTTGAAGAGTTTTCGGATCTCTTCTGGTGATTTCCCTTTGATCATGTTAGCCACAGTCTTGCAGCCGACGTCACTGTTAATCAGCTTGATACCAAGGATGAGGTGCTAGCAGCTTACAGGAGAGGTTTGATATCGAGGTAACTATCGTCAGCTTTTTGCCAAACAGCAGGAATTAAGAAGCTCACTTTGCCGCCAAGATGATTTCAAACAACATCTCCTGATCGACTTGAATGAATCTTCCATCAGCACCACAGCCAAATCAAACACAAGAGGACATACTTGGAGTCCCACTCTCCAATCTCCGAAGTCTTTCTTCTCGAATCATCAGTATCGGTAGTCTCGGCGGCGGCGGGGTCGGATTTGTGATGATCACACCATTCGAGAATCTTCGAGAGGACCGATGACGAGACGTTGGGGAGCTCGATAGGGGTATCCTGGACTCCGAGATCTGTTGAACGTCAGCCATCGAATGAGATGTTCGGTGCACATGGGCAAGGAAGGGAAGAAGGATTAAGGTGTGAAGACCTTCTGGTAGATTTCGGCCGCGTTGACGACGATGTCTAACAGACTCGTCTCCCGTGATGCGGGCTGTCCTTCTACTTTCTGCTCATTCCCATCCCGATTGGAGGTCGCCAACGTCAGGCAAGAAGGCCCGCGACTGCCGAGATCGCGAAGCGACCATCGCATTGACGTCTACACCTCGCAAGTCCTATTTCACTCTAGACCTTCCGTAGCACTTCAGATATTTCCTCATGTGCCTATAGTCGCCTCAATCTTTCCGACTCACGTCCGTCCTTTGACCGAATTGGCAAGTACAACAACGAGACTTACCATCAATCATCATCTTGATCAAACCACTCTTCTCTGCGACCTTCTTTTCGACGGTATATTGCCCATCGTCCGAGGCTTTGAGGATGATATTTGCTGACATATTATACGGGCAGACCGAGTGACAGTAGAGTCAACTCGATAGATGGTAGGTGAAGGTGTATTTGCTGCGGTGAAGTGAGATGTAGAGATACAAAGGAAGGTTCAAGGTGTCTATCTATGCTTGCGCTTACCTCATATCTAGTGTAAATAGGCGTGCAATCCTGATGCACGTGGGAGCATAAGCGGACTATCAATGGCCCAAGGCATGACCTAGGACTTCAGTCTTCGTATATATACATATATACATACATACTTACAGGATGGCGGCACCATTATACGTAACTCAGTCAGGTCGATTATGGCACGCAGGTCTGATCCTCATCGTTACTGTCGGTCTCCCAGGTATGTTGATGCTTATGTACTCGAGTGATGCTGATCAGCAGCACGAGGTAAAACACATATCTCTCGAGCACTCGAGCGATACCTCCGTTGGCTAGGTGTCAAGGCAAGAGTTTATTCGCTTGGAGACTACAGAAGGAAAGTTCTCGGAGGAGCAGAGAATGTGCCATCAGACTATTTTCAAACGCATGGTATGCCCATCTCATCCGACCTTCGACTCCGAGGAGGATACCGCTGACAAGTAGTGGAAGGCCGTACGGAAGCTACAAATGCATTACGCCGGCGTATTAAGAACGAACTAGAAGAACAGATTCTCGATTATTATACCAATCAAGGAGGACAGGTTGTCATTCTAGATGCTAATAATGGGAATGTCGCGAATCGAAAAGAGACGTATCACAAGTTCGAGAGTAAAGGTGTACATGTTATCTTCTTGGGTACGTACCTCGACTTTCTGTCCCATAGCATAATCTTCTGGTGTGTGAAGCTAATGATAGAATCCATATGCGATCAGGAAGATATCGTTACCGCAAATATCCGTTCAGTCAAGCTCTCATCACCTGATGTGAGTTGATCCACATCTATATTGACCATCCAGATGGAGAGCTGACGGACAGTACCAAGGATGGGACGCAGATCAGGCCGTAGCAGATTATTGGACCCGTATTCGAGATCAACAGAAGATGTACGAAACGGTAACCGCGGAGGAAGGACCTTTTATCAAAGTCATGAATGTGGGTGAACGGATCGAGGTTAACAGGATCGAAGGTGAGCTTGAAGATCTGCAGAGTGTGGGAGAGAAAGCTGAACATATAGGATACCTCCAGACGAGATGTTGTTTCTTCTTGATGAACATCCATACGAAACCGCGTACTATCTATTTCGCAAGGGTATGTCGCTTGGAGACCCAGATACGTAATGTGCTGATCGTAGTCTGGACAATCATTGATCGAACATTCTTACAAGGCCGATTCTGACCTCTCGCCCGCTGGGTGGGAATATGCAGAGAGGTTGAAAGCGGCAGTCACAGCTCGGAGAAAGGCAGCGAAAACAGAACGAGCGGCACAAAGTGAAGTTGTACAGGAAGAAAATCCCTTGATCGTGTGTCACCTATTCCTACCACATCTGATTTCAAGCAGAGAGAAGAGGGCTGATCATAGGTATGGACATCAGCACGTAGAAGAGCGTATCATACCGCATGGCCTTTCGTTCAGTCCCGAGTCAAGGTCGTTCAGAAACCAATCATGGCAGAGATCAACCCGTACGCTGTTTAGGTCTGTGGGTCGGAGTCAGCTGACGAGTAGTGGAGTATGGGATGGTCTATCATCGCAGGAAGCGATGGAAACATATCCAGATGAATGGGAGCGATTCTTGGCGGATCCATATGCTCATAGGGCACCAAGGGCGGAATCGTACCACGATCTGAGTGGTAGGTCCATTCAATCCCAGCACCATATACTTCTTGCTAACAGTAGTCCGTTTGGAACCAATCATCTTCGAATTAGAACGTGTCCAAGAAGATATGCTGGTTATCGGTCACGCATCCGTTATTCGTTGTCTGGTATGTTGTCCCTGCCGCTCGGGCACATGAGGAGAACACCGCTAATATCAGCTCGCATACCTCGTTGGACTCCCTCCCAATGAAGTCCCGGCTGTCGAGATTGCAAGAGGTGATCTAGTGGAAGTTACACCCGCTTCGTATGGGGTTTCAATTCAAGCATTCCATTTCTGGTACGTGATCTTCCATCAAAAGGAGCAAGAACAACAAGACTGTCTACTGACAGCAGGTCGGGAGAGGGACGAGGTGATTCAAGTGGTAAAAACCTCTACGAGAACTTTGCCGAAACAGGCGCATCGGCAATTTTCCCCATTTCAGAAAAAATCTTGAACTTAGCCGACCATACTTCGAATATGGAGAATGAAGCCAAAGAGGAAGAAGCTAAAGATAAAGAGATTCAAGCTGAGATTGTTCGTAAAACCAGCTTGAAAAAGAGAATGGGAATGACGGGTATGGAAAAGAAAGATACATCATCATCGACAAATAGTGGGGATGGAAAGGTTAATCCGTTGAATAAGGGGAAACAATTGAGTGGGGTTCAGGAGGATGATGAGGCAGTTGTCGAAGATGGAGACGGGGGACAAGGGGTGGACATGGATATGAGAGGGCGTGCTAGTGAGTCGTTTCTTTCTGTCTCTGTTTAAAGGGTGTTGCTGATTGATAGTGAGTGATTTGAGATTGTGATTTGATTGTCTCTTGTTCTGTGTTCATCTTATATCACACTATATCGGCCATGAGGCTGGGGCCAGCATGCAGAGTTGTACTAGTCTACATCCAGTATTTGAGTCTTACCAAGTACGCTAAATCTCGAGGAGGACATGACAACTAGCAAGGCGGCTGTATCAGGGGTTGATATTGCTCAAAGCCTGATCTATCAAATCCTTTACCCCGACCTCATCACCTGCATCCGTAGCTTCACGGAGAACCCCCACAAGCCTATCAGTATCAGACAACCGGTTCCAATTGGGTGATTGCCCTTCTCGGACCCAATCGAAATCTTGGACTTCGTAATGCCGACTTTGAGTCTTTGTGATCTGCGATCAGCTCTGACGGTTGCAACGACTTACTGTGCTAGGCAGTACGTTTTCAGGTAGTGCCCCGAAGGATATGTTCGTGGAATGTTCAATGATTGGCATCGAAGGTATTGATATGAGGATTGAGGTATTGGAGGAATCGTGCATTCGGAACTACCATCAGCATCCTGCCTATTGTCTGAAATCGCAAGAGTGATTCTCGACAAAAATGAGTGAAGCTAGTGAGAAGACAAGGAGAGGAAGCCTCACCTGATGAGAAGAGATCACTAGTATACAAGAAGAAACCCCATGTAGGAGGATGGATCCATCAATAGGGGCGAAGAGGATACACCTCGTCAGATTTCGGGCATGTAGTGAAGTCACTTCTTTACCCTTACCTTTGCCTTCCGCTCTTAGTTGCGAAGACATACCAGGAGCCATAGAAAGGGACGGTCGAAGATCGATTATACATCCTTCCAGATCTTTCAAGATGATCGATGAAGAAGCTGAAGACGATTGCTCCAGGTTCAAACGACGTCCACTGAGGTTCTCGAAACAAATCGCATCCTCGCCTATGGACTGAGTGGTATTGATGCTCGAACTGTCAAGATGATTGGAATCGGTACCCGAGGTCTGTCGAGGTGGGAGCGATGGCGAAGTGGACGTAGATTTCTTAATTTTGGTTTTGGTAAACGAGAATTTAGATGTCTTTGGCCTCAGTGTCGAGAGTTTATTATCCAATTCACGAATTTGCTACTTCATCAAAATCCTTCTCTCTCAATGACATACAGCATCATATGACCTCTCATCATAAGCCGGTAATGAAATCACATTCTCTCGAAATTGAGTTTTCAAGTCGACCAATATTTTATTCGCTTTGGAAATTTCGCCAGAATCTATCGCATGAATGATTTCTGTTTCATGAGTCTGGTTCGTAGGATTGGGTGAGAGAACGGACCTAATTTCAAGGATTGAAACGTTGTGTAGAAGGTTTGGGAGCTTGATGTGGAAGCCATTATTAAATTGACGGTTGATGGTTCATTTAGTGGACCGGTGAAGTGGAGGCAGAGTCGCGTCGAGGCAGAGTCGCCGTTTCTGCCTCGCTACGTGTTCCCCTATTCAATATGACTTGGCTACAGTACAGATTCTGCACCAAGGGCCCATCAAGCTAGAGCTACTCATACGTCAGTATACGAGAATGATTCTGCAGCCCAGGCGAGCGGCAATTGCCGAACATGACAGTCTGGTCTCTGCTGAGCCGTTGTCGTGTACATCGCTACATATCTTATCTTCGTCGAAATCAAATCTCATCATGTCGTATCGTACAGTCAGTAGTATCCACAATCTCCCCTCGTTGCGTCCGCCTATAGCGCCCCTCCCTTTCCACCACCAGTGAGATGAGCCGTGACACCCTCCTTCCTGGCCCTTTCCCAAGCCTCCTCCTCTTCAGCATTAGGGACCACGAACCCTCTCGTATCATCCTCATCCCTAACCCCCGTCCCTGTGCTCCTCGGACTAGCTTGTCCAGTCAAATGAGCCGTGACACCCTCAGTCCTAGCCCTCTCCCAAGCCCTCTCTTCAGCGTCGTGTGAGCTGCTATTCCCCGGTCGGGAGCCGGGGGAACTGCGGAATGGATCTTCATCAAGATGTTCATCTGGTGTATTTGCCCATTCTGCTCTTGGGTGGTAGTCGCCCTTGTCCCATGATTGCGGCGCACCCGGTGGTGGAGGTTGTGGGGGACCAGGGTATGGAGGAACCATCCATGAATTTGAATCTTGATGTTGTAAGGGTGGAGGTGGGTAGAATCCGCCAGTAGGTTGAAGTGGGTACGCTTGTTGGTTTTGCTGATTTGTCATTCTGGGTCGAACAAGGGAAGGGTCGGCAAGTTGACGGGCGTATTGTAGGGTCATGGATGCGAAGAATAGCTGGTCATTAGCTCTTTTGCACGAGCATACAGAGCTGAGAGTTGAAGCTTACAGCGACTAGGATGACCATGACTAACCAGGCAAAGTAGCTCCAGGTCCCACGAGAAAAGGCATCATCGCACCCTGGATATCAGTATTAGTCCGAGGTGACAGGAGGGGGTAAAGGGTTCCAGACTTACATTCGTTCGCTTGGTCTTCTGTGGCTACACTTGTCTTACCGTCGACCTGATGTCAGCCTGCGTTCACCATGGCAGGGTAAAATGGGACATACAATGATAGAGGGAATTGTTGTGTAGTTCTTCACACATTGATCTATCTTGTCTTTCTAGCTTTGTCAGTCGTTTTTCGACGCGATGGACCAAAATGATGGACTTACCTTGAGGGCGAAATGCATGATGATCACCAAGATCTGTGTTCCCACTGCGACGGCAACTCCGACGGGGGCGATGACCTTTAACAATTTCCCAAGTTTGGCATTATGCTATCATTAGCTTCTACTCCTTCTTTCACAATCTCCTGGTGGAGGGCCGGGGACTTACAAGTGAAGCAACGACAAAGACGTAAAATTCAAGTAAAGCTACTACCATATACAAAGCACCAGTGACGATATCGAAGACTTGCAGTTTAGTAGGTCCTATTTATCAACCACCATTCCTTCATCATGTGTCGTGGATAGGGGGACGTACTAGCATCAGAACTCCTATTTTGGAATTGCTGCACTCCCATAGCTATTGCCCATATGATCCCCACTAGGGATGTTCCGAAGAGAACCCATCGGAGGTTGTAAGGGTAGACTCGTTTTGACTGGGATGAGCTCTGCTTGAGGGATAGAAGGAGGACGTACGAATGGAACTGCTGCGATTAACATGGTGGTTCGACGAAAGTTTGGTGTGGTTGATAGGGGACATGAACATGAATGAGAGGCAGGCGTTGATCGTAACGAAGGAGGATTTGAGCAGCGAGAAAGGAAGTGATCAGCCAAGTAACGGTTGAATCCCTGTTAGCTTACCTCGAGTTTGCTGTTGAGCAGCACCATTGCCTCTATTCCAAAAAGGCATACTCTCGATTGATTCTGCCCTCTTCACGAATATATGCTAGTGATGAAAGGTTTGAGATTGCTTTACCTAGATGATCAAGTGCAGGGACGGTTGCACAGCTGCAACTCTCAACTTTCCGTGGACGCGCTCTGAGACGTGCCTGACAACTTAGCATTGCCTTGTGTAGTGGGGGTCTTTGATGACTTGCGTACCAAGACTCTTGGTTCAACGAAGATCAGTGATGGCTAGGTTGAGCATGTCAGAGGTTCGAGTAGAGATATCATCCGGTGAAGTGGGTCGAGAAGCATGTCATGAATGAATGATGGCCGGTGCACCGATAAAGATAAGAGCGAGATTACCAGGAAATTGCGATCGTCATAAGTATTATTTTGACTTTGCATTTCATTTCATCTTGAGTGACCGTATCCGGCAAGGGTGCTTACCAAGGAGGCAGTCAACAAGATGGCATCCTACGCAACGAAGCTACGGCAATTGTATCCTTACAAATCACCCACAACATCGATCGATCATCTCGTCATCGGTGGGGGTGTAGTCGGGTTAAGCGTAGCTGCGGGACTTGTTAATAGTTGTGGGAAAGACAAGACTACATTTTTGGTGGAGAGAAGAGGGCAGGTACATTGATCGCACCCTACATCTCGGTATTGATGGCTAATGTATAGCTTGGACAGGAGACAACGCAAGTGTATTTCGGATGAGCAGGACTGATCAGCAGGGCGAGGAATTCGGAGGTCATACATTCTGGTAAGCTGCCCTGTCTACCGATGCTTTTCGAAACAAACTGATAGCTATAGGTATCTAGTGAGTGGTACATCTGATGGGAGTGCAGGGACTCACCCCAGCTATCCTGTAGGGAGTCTGAAATCGCGATTATGTGTGCAAAGCCGTCAAATGCTATATGACCGTTGTGAGGCTTTAGATCTGCCATTCAGGAAGACACAGAAAGTACGTTTAGCAGCATATTTGATTCATCTCTTTTCCATCACCTGTATATTTGCAGTGTCGTATGCTGACGTCAAGCTTATCGTGGCTACAAGCAACTCACAGATTCCGTACCTAGACAAACTCTCTACCCACTCTCAACACCCCTCTTTCAGGCTCGAAGAAGAAGATCTGGGCCCAGCAGGAAACGACTCGATTATACCATGCTACTTCCTCTCCCCGAACGAGGCGCTCGATCTTGAGCCCGACTTATCTCGAGATGTCAAGGGTGCTTTACTAGTAACGGAGACGGGAATTATCGACTCTCAAGCTCTCGTCGATTCTTTAGCGATGGAGATTGAAGATCCCGATTACCTCCCTTCGAAGAAAGCAGAGTCGTCAGCTGTTGGTCGGATGAGAGGAGACGCAAGGGGTGAAGGGGTATTGGTCATGGGTACTAGGGTTGTTCGGATTGATAAGGATACAGACGGGAAAGGGTGGGTCGTGCAGATGGAGACTGGCTGGGGAGAGGAGGGGACAGGTCAAGTAGAAGCTGTCAAGTGTCAGGTGGTCGTCAATGCTGCTGGACTCGGCGCTGCGAGCTTGCTAGAGGGGATCGTTCCAGGAACAGAACAGCCAAAAATGTACCTCGTTAAGGGTATGTTCTAAATCATCGGCTGTTCGTTACACTACTGATCTCAGGCAATTACATGTCATATAAAGGTCCAGGCGTCTCCAATGTCTCTCGCCTGATATATCCATGCCCAGGAGGAAGTCTCGATCACCTAGGTACCCACCTTACACTGGACCTAGATGGTAATATTCGTTTTGGCCCCGATATGGAACCTATAGGTTCACCTTCTACCTACTCCCAGGATCCCGAATTCTGGCAAAACCACCTCGCTCCATCAGACTCTCATCTCGCCTCGATAGCAGTAGCAGTACAAGATTACCTACCTGGTATAGATCCTGGTGGACTGAGTCCAGATTATTCGGGCATAAGACCAAATATCTCACCACCTGGTTCGGCATTTACAGATTTCATGATTAGGCATGATCATCAGAATAGAAAGGGTTTAGTAGAGTTACTCGGATTCAATAGTCCTGGTCTTACCAGTTCTCTGGCTACAGGGGAGTATGTGGCTAGTATGGTGAGGCGAGAAGTGTGGGGTATGAAAGTCGGTAGAGGTGATGTAGAGAGACTGGCGGATGGGTGGGAGTAGCTCACAAGGTCATGTATCTCGTGCCCTACATCCTCCAGTCGACTACTTCTGCATGCCTCCGATCACAGGGCCAAGCAGTCTCAGGCACGAGTGTGTTAAACGCGTCAAGAGATTGACAACCTCTGCTTCTCGTTACATTTCACCATCTATCTGCCCTTCCTCATCATAAACTCACTACCTTATACATCTTGGAGGCATCCAGACAGCATACAATTTCAGACAAAACTTATCTGCGAACCGTCATACGGCCAGTATCGAATCAGGTGACAATTAGAAAGGTAGGTAAGTCACCATTTCCAAGACGCAACGCGACTCAATTGCTCGGCACTATGCTTGTTAGTACTGGGAGCTGATCCTTGTCAGGCTGGAGTGGGAGCGACATACTCGATATCATTAGTGGTTGGCGCTATTGAATTGGGCTTAAAGGCTCGAAGGCGAGGCATCATCGAGTAAGTCCCTTGGGAGGGTTTAGTTTCATACAACCATTCCGCACATAGCACATACAGTCACCCTGCCCAGTCTACAATCGCAACTGTAAACTTGAGAACCTAGCCGATCTATACTTGATCCTGCTCGTGCTCAGTCCGGCGTCAAGGGTCCCTTTCTTCTTCACTCCTTTCTTCTTGTTTCCCTTCTTCTCCCGGTATTGCTGTAACCAGCTAACCTTTTAGCGATCGCCATTGTCCCGTCATCCATATATCTGTCCAGTCGATTGCGACACCACCGAACAGCAGACACAGCAGAGATGCCGGCCATACGATCACCTGCGGACTCGCCTCTACCAGTCAAAGTTGAGCGATACAGCACGCCCGGACCCTCTTCTTCTCGTTTCACAGGGGTGAATTGGAATAGTATGCCTTCCACCCTCCGATTCGAGGATGCTGTCGTGGAGACTGTGTACGTCGCTCCTTGTGGATTGTACGAAGCTGATCAATAGGGTGACACGTGTCACACGGACGACGACTTCTTTCGCTCCCCTTAAACTCCCTCAGATACCTATTCCTGAAGCTATCACACTTCCTACGCACTTGACCAAAGAGTTGTATCCACTCTCCCACGAACCGACTCCGGACGATATGAAGTGGTTTTCGATGAAGATTGGCAATCAACGAGTTGTAATTTCGGAAGATGGACCTATCGAATCACCACCCCCTCCGGCCGACCAACTAAAGGCTCCAGGGTGGTACCGCTCTTTACCACCTTCCGCGGCGAAAGGTGATCGGATGGGTCTTGTGGACATTCTTGGAAAGGGGAAAGATCGAAAGAGAACTCACCAAACGGAAACACAGTATACGCCGTCTGGAGTCAACGAGAACCTGGCTACAACCATCTACCCCTCGCCACCACGAAAAAGAATCAGACGACCAGAAGATGCTCGTACGCCTATCGAGACTGCTGGTGCTCCTCTCTCACCACTTCCCTCTCCCGAGCTCAGTCCTCCGCCCACTGTATCGCCCACAATGCCCCTTGGACCAGGCCATGAGCTCGCCGCTTTATACTCATTACCGTCGATGCTTACGCAATTCGACGGTCTACCAGATCAACTCCAACAACATGTTCTCATGCACATGTTGCGTCGATCGAGAATGCCGACTATCCAAAGAGTCGCTACATTCGCTTCATCTGCGATCCGACGAGATCTGATCGGGTGTCTTCCCCGAGAACTGGCTGTTCAGATCCTTCAGTGTGTGGATGCCAAGACTCTAGCAACCTCGACTCGGGTCTGCAGGAAATGGCGAACAATCATCGATAGCGAACGATCAGTATGGAAACATCGGTTGATGGAGGATGAATTATACGTAGGTAAAGGCGTCGAGGAGGAGGAAGAAGCAATGTTGGAAAACCGATTTAGAGTAATCGATGAACAGGAAGCTAGAGAAAGGCGACGGACCAGAGAAGATGCAGGCCTAGATGAAGATATGGAAGAAGGCCCGACCATGGATAGATCAGTCTCGCTCAAACACGTATACCGACGTCGACATCAAGATCAACACAATTGGTTTAATGAACGACCAACTCATAATTCTTTCCCAGGCCATGGCACGAATGTCATAACATGCCTACAATTTGATCGAGAAAAGATAGTCTGTTCCTCGGACGATAACGCCATCAATGTCTATAACACCCAAACTGGTCAACTCCGAAAGAGGCTCGAAGGACATGCCGGAGGTGTGTGGGCTTTACAGTACAGGGGCGATACGCTTGTTACAGGAAGTACGGATCGCAGTGTTCGAGTTTGGGATCTCAAGATGATGAAACCTACACATACTTTCAATGGACATACCTCGACCGTTAGGTGTTTACAGATTGTCGAACCCGTCCTCGACGCCAAGACTGGCAAATATTTCCCTCCTTACCCCGTCATCGTTACTGGATCGAGGGATGCTACTCTTCGAGTTTGGAAGCTTCCAATGAAGAGTGAACCGCCTGTACATAAATGGGTCAGTTTACGCACTGTCATGAGATCCACCATACTGATGAACAGGGAGCGGATGAACATGGCAAGAAAAAGATGCTTCCTGTATTACCCGAAGAGAACCCTTACCATATACACGCCCTCTTAGGCCATACTGATGCGATCCGAGCTTTGGCTTGCCATGGCCGATATTGCGTTTCTGCGTCTTACGATACAACCGTGAGGTTATGGGACATCGTCAAGGGGAAATGTTTGCATACGCTGGTTGGGCACGAGCAGAAGGGTGGGTTGACCAAGCGTAGGAGTCGTTGGATCTCGCTAACGTCCAGTCTATAGTATAGTATACGACCGATATCGACACCGATGCGCTTCCGGATCAATGGATAATACTGTCAAGATCTGGGACCTCGAGACTGGTACATGCCTTCATACACTCATGGGTCATACTTCCCTTGTCGGCCTTCTTGGCCTTTCGCCAAACTACCTGATTTCCGCCGCAGCGGATTCGTCACTCCGGGTCTGGGATGCCGAGGCAATGTCGATCCAGCATGTTCTCCGTAATAATGGAGGTGCAATCACCTGTTTCCGTCACGACGAGCATAAAGTAATCAGCGGTAGCGATGGCATGCTCAAGCTGTGGGATATACGTCGAGGGAAATTTGTTAGGGATCTGATTATTGGAATCTCGTCAGTTTGGCAAGTTGCAATCAATGGCAATTTACTGGTGGCCGCTTCGAATCGGGGCGGAACTACTGTGTTTGACATATTCGATTTCGGTAAACTCGATCATCCTTCTGGAGTCGATAACGAAGAATTGGATCATGTCGATTGGGAAGTGGTACATCCTCGAGAGTCTATCGCTGTTGAAATGCGCAAGAAGGGGTATTCGTATGATTGGGAACTTGATGATACGATACTGGAGAAGGAGAGGCAGGCACGAGAGAATGCGCGGGCGCACAGCTATGATATCGTGGACGATGGAGAGGAAGATGATGAGGACGATGATGGTCTAGTGGTAGACGAAGATGGAATCCCGGTCCCTTGGCCTTTCGATCGACAACCGAGGATATCTACTGTCCCCGCAAGGCCCGCTCGACCCATTATCATTGATGTCCGACCGCACAAGAAGAAGAGTACAAGGAAATCAACTAGGATTACGACCAAGTTCGACCTCTCCTCCCCGAAAGCCAAGACGCCTAAGGGTATACTCGAAAGTTTCGTCACTACCGGTATCAAGAAAACTACGAATCGAGGTGTCAAAGCCATGGTTTTCCAAACTGGTTCGCCTTCCGCTAGTTCGTCCAAGCTTCCTGCCCGGACTTTATCGAAAGTCTTGACGGCCGGAATTGGAGCCGGAAGTAGTACAGATCCCAAAGGGAAGGGCAAAGCACGCGTCAATGCCGTCGCTAGTGGTAGCGGCAGCGGAAGTAGTTCAACTCGGAAAGCTCCTACTGCTATAAACACCCGAATTACCCGTTCTCGATCTGGTCCGGGCTCAGCCTCTCCCGCTCGTGTCACTCGTACATCTTCTGCCGGACAACTCACTGCTCCATCTAGGAAAAGGTCTTTCGCGCCTGTCTTTGATGATGATGATGACGATGAAGAGGTTGAAGAGGAATTGGAAGATCAAGAGGATAAGAAGGAGAGGAGGTTGTTAAGTGCAAAGAAGGAGTTGGATGATGAGAACGAACTGGAGAGTGATCTCGAAGAGGGGGATGTTGTGCGTGACGGAGGGGAGGGGGATGATGATATGTTGGGTATTGATTGATGAGATGGAAGAGGTTTCAGTGCGTGTTGTAACAATAGACACGATTCATAATTTGTATCAGAGACACCCTCCACGAGAATATGTAGTCTTCTGTCGCAGTCCATTTGCACACATCTTATCCATTGATGGCTGAGTGAGTATGGAAAAAATACATGTACAAACTACGTATATGGTAATGCCGGGTACAAAATGCTAGACAGCAGTACAATGAGGTCTTGTAATTTCTTTTGTGGTACAACAAAGTCCGAATGTACTCTAAGTAGTCGGCCCGATATAAACAGCAGTCACTTCCCTCTCCCTTTTCTTTCTTGGCAGAGGTAGACCATCTGGCTGCGCAGTCTTTTCTCCTCCACCCATAGGCTGAGCAGACCGATCCTGAGCGAATTTAGGATATGCCGTTCTTTTAGCTCGCACCGTTCCCCCTCTCTCCACCTGACTTCCCTCTACTTTCCCCACTGGATCTTGTTCCGTTTCACTTTCCGACAAGTCAAACATGACAGGTGTAGATCGTCCTGTATCAGGAGCTGCTCCTTCGCTCCGTATAGATAATTGCGAAGAGGTGGATCTCTGTAATCGTGGTCGATTGGATGTTGAAGAAGCGGTTGAAGATTGTCGGATTGATCGAGTTCTCACTTGCTCTGGACCGGGCGACCGATGGCTCTGATCACGATCACGGTCATTCGATTCGGATCTCAGCATTGTAATTGGCCATTCTCCAGGACTTGTCCCCATCATTGGACTAGGTGTCAGAGGTGATAATGAATCCGTCTCGATATCGGAATCGGGTAATGCCAATTTGGGCAGATCCTTCACTTTATCCACATTAGTGTTGACATCATCAACTACAGCTTTCACCCCATCAGGATGCCTAAGGGACTTGGCAGCAGCTTGTAGAGCGACATGACGGACTGTTGCCCATTCTTGAGATTCCACTTCTAATTCGTGTTTTAGAATCGAAATGTAATGTTCGTATTTCGCCAATTGAAGTCGGTCTGCTTTGATACCAGAGGCCAGGGGTGGTATGGAAATGGATAATTTCTCTCGAGTTGGTTTTTGGAAAGGAGTGAGGATAGCCAAGTTCCTTGCTGTAGTCATTGCCAATGACAATTGAGCGAGAAGGTCATTGCGCTTGGCAGAGAATTCGTCGATTTTGGTAATGAATGCCGATGAGCGTGAGACTTGAGCTTGATTCGTTGTTGTTCCAATACCAAACACGCTGGGTTGGGTATTGTCTGTATCGCGAGCTGCGGACGAAGTAGGTCGTCTTTGACCCGACCCTCGACCAGCAGCAAGCTCGGCCTTGACGACATCGAAAACCTCCTCCAATTGTTCTCCTTCATCAGCCACATGGCTATCGGAATCATCAACCCCATACTCTCCAGGTATGTCAAGCTGCTTGGGTGCATCTTGGCTAGACCTAGTCGCGGAGCTAGTACCCGCCAGAAAGGTATCTCCAAAGAATGCCTTCTTTGGCGTTATATCGATACCCTGAGCATGGTCTATATCCCTCTTGTGTGATGCCGCTGCAGCTGCGCCAGCTAAAACCACTTGTTCCTTCCTCATTGATGTTCCCCTCATTCTAATCCCAGCAGATTTGAAGGTACTAGCGTAATTGACCAATCCGATCCAATCATTCATTTCCCCCTCATCAGGCGCAGTAAGGAGATATTGGCGATTGGGCATGATCAACCTGAATGTCGCTTGTTGACGAGTATACGATTTATCGTAGACCGCAATACAATCTTTCAACGAGATAACTTCATCAGGCTTGAAAGTTGGCATGGGTGGTAGTAATGTTGAATTGACTCGTGTACCAGCTTGGACTTGTTTTATCCGTTCAGAAAGGGTGATGGCCATTATCGAATCTTTGATGAACAGGAGTTGAGATCCGGTAAGAATGACAGTCCATGATTTCCATTTCCGATTCCCTTTCTTTCCCTCGTCGTCGCATCGGGAAAGAGTACCGACTTTGACGATTTTTAACATGACTTCCTGGGCAGGAGCTCCTCTTGTAGGGGTGGAGGACAAGATACCAGTAGACGTTTTTCGTTTCCCAGGAAGCGTGACTTGAATAATCGTAGACTTGGCGAATGTTTCATGAAGGGGATCCAAATCGCCCAGCCGCAAAGTCGAGAATGGCGTTTCGAGAGGTATTTGACGATCTACATGAAGTCGAAGAGTATGCAAGAGGTGATTGACAATCATGTGATATACATCCACTTTGCCTGATCTTGGCGGACCCATGGATCCAGGTGTGGAAAGTACTGATTGAGTTTCAGTAGAATTGATCGGAGAGGGGTGAAGGTCAACGTCGTCTTCGATAAATACGAAGGGAGTGAATGTGATGTTGTCGTAAAATGCCTTATGTCAGTCCACATTACAGAGACTTCATTTACCTCTAGTACGAAGGGCGAAACCCCGTCCATACGTGTATTCCGAACATAATCGGCTTTAGACATTTTATTCTTATTATGCTTATTGAATGCGTCGGTGTGTAACATCATCATGGAAAAAGCAACCACGTATGTGTGATCTGCGAATCAGCTAATGATCTCCACTCGGGAAGAGATGACTTACCTTTATCCTTGAATAGCCCAGGTTCGCACTGCTCGTATCGTACAGCAAATGATTCAACTACTCTATCAATCTGCTGAGTCTCCTTTGGCAGACTCATGTGCATCAACAATACCCTCAGCGCGATGTCAAGGGGTAGATGCTTGAAATCGAATTTGGTCATGTATAGCCTCATTGCTTCCGCATAGAATGGATCGTTGGAAGTAGCGAGTACACCTGCCATCTCACTCCGAGGAATAGTCGAGGAGATTCGCCGCACATAATCTTCCGCCGTCTCTTCAGTGTTTCGCGCAGCTAGCTGCTTGAGATTGGGTGTTGGAGGGGCTATTGAGCCGAAACTGGGTCGAGGGCTCATTGTCGTTCCAATGGATGAAGCTTCGTCCCATGCAAGCCCCGACGCGGTGAGGCCTGACGATACGGATCCACTGGATCGAGGTGGCAATGGGAAGAGACTAGACGATTTGGGGGAAGAAGAGACTTTTGAAGAAGTACCCAAGAGTGTGCTTGAGAGTTTTCGAATCGCACTAGGTCGTCGACGGGGTGGGGTCGCTGCTGCTGGATACATGACTGGAGAGGCTGGTATGAAAGCTTGAGTCGTAGGTCCCACTGAGACTGTTGATGCCCTCGGTCGAGCGCGGCTGACGAGTGACCGAGTCTGTGACTCAAACGGACGAGATGAAGAGGAAGCTACTGAACTTCGATTCGAGCCGATCTTCAATCGCTCTGCATCCTGCAACCCTAGTCCCTGTTCTTCGGATGACAATCGATCCTGTGTCGTACGAGGTGAGCTCGACATGGAAGAGATATTGGATGGTGATGGCCATTCACTTGAATTCCTCAGACTTCCAAATTCATCCACCATCACATGTCCATGAGAGTGAGCGTGAGCGTGAGCGTCGGGAAGTAAGGTAGATGCTCTTTGTCGAGAAGAGCTTCGAGCAAAGACGGTCTTCATTCGATCAATTATCGCTGCATTACCCGAATTCGCCCTGTTTCCCATTTTTGGACGACCGGCAATAGTAGGCGAAGAAGAAAGGGAGGATGCTAGTCGACTAGCGTTTTCCATTGGTGAATCCGGTCTGAGGTGAGTCGATGTTCCACCAGAAGGCTGAGGCGCATCTGAATGCGATCTCGCCCTTCCATCTTGTCCTCCTCCTTGACTGTGACCCAATCCTTTTGAGTTTGACTGCTCATCACTGACCACAGGGCCAGAAGGAGGACTAGAGAAAGATGATCGAGCTGACCTTTGTGGCTGCTGATGTGGGTGTTGTTGCTCGGTCCCGTCCATCCATGGTCTGATCCCAGGTCCCCAGTGCGACCCTTCGGGACTGAAGAGCATTTCCTCGGTTTCGGTACTCGGGCTAGACATCCATGGGCCCGATATTGGGTAAATTGGCGACACGACAGTATCGAAAGGCGGGAGGGAGAATGACGATCTGGCAGAAGCGTTGGGTGGAGAGAGGGTGGCGGAAGGTAGAGAAGCGGGCGGAGAGGGAGATTGACCATCGGGACGTTTTGCAGTCCGCCTTGAAAATAGGGACCCGAGTTTGGATGACGATCCAGTAGTTGTCATGGGTTGACTCCTGGGGTTTGGTATGACGTTGGCATTACGCGAAGAAGGACGACTTGGTCTTTGTGAATCCCGACTTTCACGCCGTAAGCTCGTGAGGTCGTTAGAAGATCCATGAGGACTTTTCGCATTCCCTTTCCGACTATCCACCGATACTCGAGGCGCAGGACTCGGGATACGAGGGACAGGTTGTTCACTCGGCGAGGGAATAGGCGGTTGTCGTAAATGCATTTCAGATTGACGCCTCTTGACTGTTTTCCTAACGCCTAGCCATTCCAACACTCCGCCCTTGTCCTCCTTCTCCGTTGGATCAGGAGTCGTAGATCGGGCGACAGGATCGGGCATGGTACTTGATTTGAAGATTCCAGATAAACTCCTTGCCCTTCTGACTTTCTGTCTCCGTTCAGTCATTTCTGTTCGGCCTCTTTCTTCCCCTTCCTGATCTGGTTCTGCGAACGAAATTTTCGGTGCTGGGCTATTGGAACGAGTAGAGGGTGCCGAAGGGAACGGAGAGGAAACGGATTGTCGCTTTGATGGAACCGGCGGTGGCGTTTGATTGTCCGGCACGAGTTTTCGAGGTAGCCCTAGGCCAATAGGCGACGACCTTTGATTTCTGATCTGTAAAGAATCGCTTGAACTGTTCCTCCGTTCGGTTCGATCAAGGTTCGGTTGAATCCGATCCGCTTGAGAACCTATTGATGGTGTTGTCCCATGCGTGGCTCGTATTGGACTGCTGGGGGTAATATAAATCCCAGTGGGCGCTGTCGGCGGTGTAGACGATCGTTGAGAAGGTGGTAGAGGGGGTAAAGGTCTCTCGGATGGGAGAGGGGGTTGTTCTTTGTCCGTATTACTGGATACCGAGGGCGTGCGGTCAAACTTCGGTTGTTGTATCGATGAACTTCGGGGTGGGGGCTGAATAGGATCAGGAACATGAGATGTTCTGTCGCTTGCTGTTCTTGAGAATGTCCGCTTGGAAAACGCCTGAATGTCAGTCTACATTCCGAAGCGATGATGGGATACGACGTACTGTACCAATTCCAAGTTCTGTTCTACTAGAGGTGTCGGATCCACTTGCACTTCCCCTCCTGACCGATATTGGTATTGGACGTTTCAAGTCTATCATCCTGACCACTTCCCCTTCTTCGCCGCCATCTGCTGTACCTGTACCTGCCTTTGATTTCTTCTTCTTTTTCTGTGCCTTCTTGACAGTCGGTTCCACACGTCCATCTATATCCAATACCTCCTCTTCTGGTACTCGAGAAGTATCCTTACTCGCTCTCGGAGTCAATGGAGCCAGTTCCAATTCCTCTTGGACTTCAGCAGTGGGGAGGGGATGAGGTGGAGTATGTGAAGAAGAACCGAAATGGAACCATGATCGCCTTCGGGATTTGGGCGTGACGGGAACCGGGGGCTGGAGCTGTGATGGTCCAGCTCCTGGTGTTTCCATGTTGGCGTCCGTTAGTCAAAGAGCGACAGTAGCTAAGTTAGACCGGGGACATCGGAACTAGTGATCGGCGTAGTGTCGTATACGGTGGTGATCTATTGTCTTTGTTTCCAGACCTTAAATTGCCCGAACACCTGCCGACCGGTACAATGCCTTGTGTTGACTGAGTAGACTTATAGTCCAAGCTTGAGTGTGTGTGTTGAAGTCATGTATGGTACCAGGTGTTTGTCCAGCTATGCGATATATTTAGCAGTACAGGAGAGATGTGTGAAGTTACAGAAATACAAAGACAAGAGACATATTGAAACGGATTAACTGCGACTGCGCTTTCGGTCGCGTCGTCCAATTCTTGGGTTTCTGACAACGTGTTCCCATCCATGTGCATGACGCATACATTATAACATGGCAGCTTGTACAAAGTTTCTCAAGCAGGTATGCTTTCATGCAATGATATTGGCTGAGTGTAGTGCTGGGAGACCACTCAGGCTAGAGCTGGGCATGACCATAATGTCCTTTCCTCGGTACATTCTCTGACTATAGTTGGTGACTGGGGCTGAATGATAGTTACAAGTCATTTCAGCTCGGCCTGGATATATCAAGACTCTGTTACCTATCGAGACTCGTCATTTGAATAACCATAAGGTATAGCTAGGTACTCACAGTAAGACTAAGCATAAGGACTAACAATAGACTGTCCACGGGGGTGTACTGCTCTCAGTACGTGATCCACAATACTTATAATGCTGATAGATGATGTTGATGGTAGTTGACGGACACTGTGACCTCCCTCGCTCTTTCAACCATGGGTATTCCACCCCCAACAGGGGCTTCGATCAACATATCATGCGAATTCGTCAGACCGGCAGGTAAAGCCAGCGAGGAGCTGTACTCGATCGGCGAGGTAGTCAAGCTAGGTAAGTGATCCCCTCCTGCCGTTCATTCTTTGATGAGATACAAGTAGCTGATATTAGGCCGAACAACAGCATTTACCAAAGTCACATTCTACGATAAAGCAGACAAAGTAGTGGCCTTTGGATCACATACTAAACACATGGGTACCAATGTCGCCACGAAGCGGTTCAGTGAGGATGGCGAGCAGGAACTGTCATTGGAGAGCAAGGCCAAACTGTAAAGGCGCCATGGGCTTATAAGCATCACTGTGAAGGATCATGCATGACTGAAGTTGTACCTTTCGCTCCTCATACGTCGCAAAGGGTGCTCCAACTCAGTCGGCCGCCGACGTTCTAGTGACATCGTCGATGGTTCTGAAGCCTTTACATAGTCATCCGTTGTCTTCCCCATTGGCCCGAGTTCTGATGTAGCACTAAGCGCACAAGTGTACAGATATAAGAGAATCAGACAACACCACCCCCTAAAACACCAGCCAAAAAAGGTTCCGTCCATTCGACCACGCTGTCACTCAAATCACCAACACCACCACCATTAACTATTCATTCCACCTATACCCTTCCGAAGCAAACACCCCATTCATACGCATGACAAAGCCCACACCTATAATATAACACGCTCCTTCAATCCCTCTTCGACCAGCATGTCGCTATTCGGCCAAACGAAACGACACTCCCTTTCGTCGAAATCACACCGTCGAGCGCCTTTACCCATCTTCAGCTCATCCGACCCCGAGAAACGTTATAATCTCTCTGGACCTGGATCACCAATCCTTCAAGGAGGGAGTACATCATCATGGTACTCTATCTTACTCATTCCTATTCCCCGCTTCCCATTCTCCCGGTCAGCCCCCGACTTCCACAGCTCCAGAGCGTATGGCCATAGTGGGCATAATCAACGTTATTGCAAGATTTATATTCCATTACCGCCCAAAGTGGTCAATCGTATACCGAGGCCTAGTAGTGTTGTCAAGTTGATATGCGGATTGTTGGTCATGTTGGTGATTGGACTATTCTTGTTAGGGTTCAGAAAAAGGCCAAATGGACGTAATACATGGTCACCACCTTTTACAGATCCGAATACATTGGTCCTCACGCCAGAAGAAGTGGCTATGATCTGGGAATGGGAGGTACTGAGTGGTCATTATCCAAATTTATCTCCTCGTAAGTTTCTTCTTTAGACATGGAATGGCTTGGCAGTCTGTGCGCAGCTGACGAAAAAGCACCCGAGAATCTACCTATCGCCAGCACACTCCGTAACCCTGCTGTTCCAGATACTCTCCTTCCTTCCATTGTAGACCCCAGTCCAGTCGCTGTCAATGGTCAGCGTACGACGACATCCCCCAATTCTCAATTCGTCGGTATAGGTCCCGAGAGACGGTTTTTGACTCCTTGGGAACAGGCAGAGGCGCATCCTGGATACCCAGCTAGACCTACTGCAGGTAGTATAATGGATATGGACCTGGTGGACGAGAGGTGTAATTTTGGAGCCAACAAGGTATGTCCCATTCAGAGCAAAATTAGGTAAAGCGGTTGAATGAGCTAATGTCAGTACGTTCGAGATTGCTTGGAACTACTACGTGTGGGAGGAGGACTGGATAATGGAAAAAGGGTTCGAAGAGGAAATTACCTCGGAACTTACAAGCATCTTTACTTTGAAGATTCATACTCGCTACAACAAATGGATTGGACACCTCGACCTACTATGTCCCGTCCACAGGGATTATCAAGATCACCACTCCATCTTGAGAACCCATACCCCGTCTCGGCATCTTTCGACACGCACAATCCATGTGATCCTCTTCATCCAAGAGTATTTCATATGTTCTGGGCCGGTCCTTTCTCTGATAAACCATACATGGCCGTTTCGTCATTCTTGTTCACCCAAAATCTAGGATTAGATAAACCATTATCGGAACAATCGGATTCGGTCAAGGGGACATGCAGACCTCAATTCTGGGTATGGATCAATCCAGGTCCAGCAGCTGCTGTACCCAATCCATCGGCCAAACGAGAGATGTACGAGGCATTAGCGACAAATCCTTGGTCGGCTCCATTCTTACATGAACGGTTTAGGGATGTCGTCAAGTTCAAAATGTGGAATACGACCGAACAACTCGATGGAATTCCTGAACTTAAAGAACATTGGCGAGATATGCCGATTTTCAATTCAGGTGGAAATGTGTACAAACAAGCACAACAGCAAACTACTACTTCGACCGAGGAGCCGAAAATGGGAGATATACTAGCACAAGTCGAAACTACCGAAGCTGCTTCTACGCAAGCTAGAAAGAAAAAGGAGAGTGTTTTTGAAAAAGTCGGCTCGACTTCTGAATCAGATTACGATCGATTATCAGTAATCTTATCCGACATGGCTCGATTTGTTTTGACTCATCGATTCGGTGGAATTTATCTCGATGCCGATACGATCTTCTTGAGGGATTGGGAAGAATTATGGAATTACAGAGGTCAATTCGCATATCGTTGGTCTTGGCATCCGAAATATAATACGGCTGTTCTCAAAATGCACAAAGGATCAGCATTATCGACATTCTTGTTCAAGACGGCTTTAGAGAATGGACTGGATTTCCATCCAATGACTGTATCAAGGTATTTGAAGGATGCGGATCTGGAGAAATTGTTGTTTAGGGTACCGGATGCGTTGTTCGATCCGGCTTGGTTGAATATGGAGAGGTATCAGAGGGACAGGCCTCCTTTCCCGTATTTCCAGGAGTGAGTCCGCATTTGATACATATGCCGTGATAGATGACTAATGAGGCAGATTCTCGGTATTCTTTTCGAACGACAAGTTTGATACTGCCGGAGCTCAACAGCTTGGATTTGACGGATTCTTCCGTGGTGCCTATTCGTACCATTTCCACAATTTCTGGTATGTCCTTTTCATTCGCAATTATTCCTGAGTCTGAGCTAACAATCAGGTGGCTCCCATTCGACCCCTCGCGAAATTTCCCAGATCTAGGCCCACGATTCATCAAAGGTGAAAGAGCCTTACGTGATGCTCAAAAAGCATCTTCTTCCTCGGAAACCGATGGTGAAAGTACAGAAAAAGCAGGCGAGACTGTAAGGGAAGATATGGATGATGAAGTTGATTTGAGCTGGGCAACGGTGATGAAGAGGTCTTTTGAGGGATACATTCGTGCTGAAAGGCCGAACATGTATGGAGAGTGGTTACAGTGGTAGCCTTGTGGAACGTTGGTAGATGGGTGTCTAGCATATATTGGGTAGATGCATTTGTTCCCTTGACAATGAGGAATAGAATAAGGTCCGGCCGGTAACCGGGTTCCGGTAATGTACCCGGGTGGGGTACTCGATGTGTAGATCAACCATTCACAACCAAGTGAATTACATCGACAGAGTCAACTAGGCAAGAAAGCATAGATGAAGTCCCTAATCCACCGGTCGCGAGCTCAGGTTCGTCCTGTTCGAACTGTTGCACCAGCAACAACAGCAACAAACCTCGTTCGAACTCGAATCTTCCCCCACCCGGCTCTCAAGGCTCGAACATACCATGCCGCGTCCTCGTCCACCACTACGATTGATCCATCCACATTCCCAATCACTAGAGGGTATGCACCTCCAAAAGATGGACGGCCTCATTTCAGGAAGATCTTGATTGCTAATCGGTATGTCCACTCCCAACAAGGAGTAGTATGGTATGCATAAATCGGAAGCTGATCAGAAGAGGAGAGATTGCATGTAGGATCATGAGGACTGCAAGGCGGTTGGGGATAAGGACAGTTGCTATTTACTCGGAAGCTGATAAGGGGAGTATGCACGTTCAGATGGTATGTCTGTCCGATGAAGTAAAGGAAAGGGGCAACTGACAAATAGGCGGATGAAGCGTATTGCATTGGACCTGCACCATCTTCAGAATCATATGTATGTTCCTCTATAGCTATGATCTTCTTCAACTCCATCTTCCCCTCTCTCGGATGTCATGGGAAATGAGGCAATACTGATATCAGCTACGGGCCGATAAAATCCTTGAGATAGCTGCCCTAACTCACTCAGAAGCGATACACCCAGGATACGGGTTCATGTCTGAATCCACAGATTTTGCAGCCAAAGTGAAAGAAGCAGGAATGATATTTATTGGACCCCCTGCTGAAGCTATTCGAAGTATGGGAAGTAAGAGGGAAAGTAAGGAGATTATGTTGAAGGCTGGTGTTCCTTGTGTTCCGTAAGTCGTCATGCTGGACAATAAAGTCGGCGAGCGTTTGCGAAACAAGCTTTTCGTTGATGACCATGGGTCTGTCAAAAGATTTTCCCTCACCTGGATCATACGGGTGTCGGTATACCAATCCCTAATCCTCTTGATCCCATGCTATTTCGACCTCGTCTCGTTATCCAGGATGTAGAGGGAAACTGATTTTCAGCGGATATCACGGAGCCTCCCAGGAGATCTCGCACCTCGTCAAAGCAGGTGGAGAAGTAGGTTACCCACTCTTAATCAAACCAACCCACGGAGGAGGCGGGAAGGGCATGCGAGTAGTCCACGATCCAAATGTCCTCGAAGAAGAAATAATGATCGCGAAACGCGAAGCACTGAAATCATTTGGGAATGACGAAGTCTTACTTGAGAGATGGTTGGAAAGACCTCGACATGTGGAAGTTCAAGTGTTTGCGGATACTCAAGGAGAGGTCGTTAGTCTATGGGAGAGGGATTGCTCAGTTCAGAGGAGACATCAGAGTGAGTCAGAGTCAGAGTCAGCGGGCGGATGAGAGTGGTCAGTCTGGGTTTTAACGCGGACATGACTTCTTGTTATTTAAGGTCGGCAGCAGGCCGAAGGAGATTCTGGATCCGATAAGGTTCAGGATGTTGGCGAGCGGCGCTAAATCTTAGAAATCATCGAGGAAGCGCCCGCCCCTGGGCTCAGTATGGAATTGAAGAAAGATCTGGCGGAAAAGGCGGTCGCAGCTGCGAAAGCTGTTAGCTAGTGAGTGTTATTCTGGATAACACTTTCTTGAAGTGGGATACCGAGAAAGTGGCGATGAGACAGAGACTAACCCTTAGCGTTGGTGCTGGGACCGTTGAGTTTATCATGGATGCCGAGACGGGCGAATACTTCTTTATGGAGATGTGAGTCCTCTTCAACGACCATCAGATCCTCACCATTTCATTCCATCACGCCATACGCTGGTCGACGTTCGATTACTTATACCGGAATATGACCAGGGGACTGATGTACCAGGAATACGCGATTACAAGTTGAACATCCTGTCACTGAAATGGTGACTGGCGTAGATCTGGTGGAATGGCAATTACTCGTATGTCCCTCTTTCGACCCTTCTACTTATGAACTCCTCGGAATCAGACAGTGTTGTGAAAACACGGACTGATGAGTAGGTGGCTGCTGGAAACCCGTTACCGATGAAACAAGGGGATGTACCTTGTATTGGACATTCATTCGAAGCTAGGATATACGCCGAAAGGCCAGAAGCGTGAGTCACTGATTCACCTTTTGGATTGATATGGGATTGCCCTGTGTATCCTCCGGTTCACAAGACCCGAGAAAGAACAATGCTGAGCAGGAAAAGACAGATTGAACGGAGAGATAGGGGGATGGCTGACATTGTAGAAACTTCCTCCCAGATGCTGGCCGACTGATACATACCCGTGCACCTGTTGATATCCCACACCGACTCGAAACGGGTTTCTGGGAAGGTGATGAGATTAGTTCATACTATGATCCAATGGTTCGTCCTTCTTCTCCGTTTCTTCACTCCATCAGTCGGTTCCTTATTACCTCATATTATAATCAGGTCTTCCTCTGACACGGGGCTGATCGCAGATTGCGAAATTGATTGTACACGGTAAAGATCGAGTTGAAGCTCTATCACTACTTCAACAAGCTTTAGGAGGGTATCAAGTCATTGGACCTAGTACCAATATCGAGTTCTTGAAAGCAGTAGCGGGACATGAAGCTTTCGTGGCTGGTCCAGTGGAAACGAATTTCGTTCCGGTCAGTCCCTCTTCCCCCTCTCTGTACTCTGCCCTCGTCTGCGCTTGAAGTCTTCTTACCCAATGTTCCATCATCCGAAAATGACATTCTGCGATGCGGAGGGAGACTACGCCATCCGCCATCCACAGTAGAGGTAGAGCTAATTCCAGATCCACCATGACGAGCTTTTCAAAGTGTCTCCTGTACCCAACGAAGTCTTGGCACAAGCGGCGGTCTACCTCGCCTCTCCCCCTGTCTCGTCCTCGCGCGGTGGTGTTTGGGGTTCGAGCAGTCTACTGAATCGTCGGTTCGGAGGTAAAAAGGAAATGAGCTTTGAACTTGATGGTCGTCCAGTTTTTGTATCGCCACTTCCCAACCACGAATTCAGAATCAAGATTGATGATTGGGAGACAACCCTCACTACCTCTTCTCCCATCGATTCAACGGCCTCAGCTTCGGTCCCGGTTTCGAACGCTCTCGAACATACTGCTCAATTCCCCCATACTCGCCAAACATCCACCATCATCCCCTTTTCTCAAAAACTCCATATCTTCACTTCCTCAAAACATTATATCCTATCTTTACCCACTATAACTTCTGATGCCGAAACAAAGACCGCATCTCAAGATATATTGAAATCACCAATGCCAGCTACAGTCATTGAAGTTCGGGTGAAAGTGGGTGATGTAGTTAAAGAAGGTCAAGTATGTGCTGTTTTGGAAAGTATGAAAATGGAGATTAGTATTCGAGCTGGACGGGATGGAGTTGTGGGTAAGGTTGGAGTTGAGAAAGGGGATGTGGTGGAGGAAGGAGGTTTACTGGTAGCTTTGAGTCCGGAGGCTGAAGAGGGTCAGAGTGAGCAATGAGTAGTGGGGACTGGAGCTATTGAACCGGGTCGACACTGCCGAGTGCCCCGTAGGTCAATAAGTATTAGTGTTGGTCAGTGGGAGCGGGAACGAAGAAGCTACGGAAAATTGGTATTGTACAGTACAGATAGTATAACTTCATTTCATGTCATGATTCATGCTGTTTGATGTGGTATACAAATAAGTGTTTGACCACTTTTCGAGACTATCCATAAAGATTTAGGTCGATTCTGATCCATCAGCACTCTGAACATATCTTTCAATGAGAAGAAAAGGGATATGGAGGATGATTTGGATCAGTCGTAAAAGGTTGACATCTAGCTCGGAGACCGAGTCAGGCTCATTAAATCATTGTTAAAACATCATGTCGTGTTTGGGTGGGATGGGTTCGGGATGCGTGCGGGAGAATAGGTGCGGGGCAAGGTAGGTGAACGGGGCAAGGGAAGTGAAGCTGAACAAAACAATTGACTTACGTTTCGAGGAGCTAGCGATCTGGCAGCCTGATGACTTCCCAGATAAGTCAACTCAAGTCAGGGAGGTCGACCCGTCGACCTGTTTTTAAACAATCAATTCCCCCTCAACAGCCCTCCTCTCCAATCCTAGATCTTCAAGTACAGAATCATATACCCCAGGTTGTGTCCTCTTGAGGTATTTGAGGATCTTTGCACGTTGATGTACAAGAGTACGGAGAGGGCGTTTGTTATGAATATCACGAGGGTTTTGGGTTAGATGAAGGTGTAGATTTCGGATTTTGGATGTGAGAAGGGCGGCTGAAACGTTAGTGAATGAAGCGAGCTGATGTGGGTAAGGGTGGGTATGAAAGATGAGGCCCATCATGCAGCGAATGCGTGGAAGGGGAGACTGGAAATTGTTGTAACTATGGAATAAAGAAGACGTACCCTGTACTTCACTTCCTCCAGATTGTGGTTCACCCTCATATACCCAAACTCCCTCTGCATTGCCCTCTTGACGAAGTACTCTCTTCCTACCAAATTCCTCAACTATCCGTTGTCGATTAACAACCTCAATTCCGGCTTTACTTGCATTTCTCAAATCTAAAATCCTCTTCATATTCTCCACCTGTCTCTCCTGTTCCTCAACTCCGGCATCTGTACCAATACCAAGTCCAAGGGTAGTATATGGTACAGCACCAAATAAGATATCTTGATCTTGTCTTGATAATCCATGAATATATTCTCGAGATCCAGATCCAGATCCGCCACCATCTTGAGCTTGAGAAAGAGGAAGAGGGGCCGAATAAACTTGTTCAGGAGTCAAGATGGTTTTTTGTAATCTACATCCTTCCCATCTATTTACTGTTGGTGTAGTTTGTGTAGATTGTCTCGAAGAAGTAGGAGGAGGAAGGGAATATCCAAGGACTGGATCGGGTGGATTTGAATCTTCTGATTCACGAGCTGATCTTAATGACAGAACTTTTGATTTCTTGCGCTTAGCATTTTGTTTGACTCGAGATGCGTATGCAGGGGATGATGTCGAGAATTGAGAAATGGAGGGTAGGGTAGACGTTGATGCAATTGGCTGTGGGCGGGCGTGGAGCAGAGGTCGTAGTGTCGAGGTGATTGAGCGTGACATGATGAGATGTAGGAGGAAGATGAGGTGAATAGCAGAGGGGGGAAATTTCGGATCGAGGGGTGTTTGTAGCGGAAACGTAATTGAGCCTACCATTTATGCCGTCGATACAACTATTACCATCACTCGGTGCAGCCAAATGAGGGAGTCGCAGTATATGCATATCTCTTGCTACATGCAGATTCTTATACCCTAGATAACCAGCCCATCCAGAGTACTTGACTACAAGCCATAATGAACAAGAAGTGAATCCGTCTAGTCCGTTGCGAGTGAGATAAAGTGGCAGATGTGACTGCTGATGCTTGAGATGGGTCCGGTAAAAGAACGTATTTGAGTGAACGCAGCTGCTTGTCAGTCCTGATTTCTCGTAGCGTATGATATGATGGAGGAATGTCACTCATTGAACAGGAAAGAGAAAAAGGTGGCTTACTAAAAAGAAAGCATTGGCGCAGAACACGTAAATGAAGACTATTGTGGAAGTTAGACGTCCGACATCTAGGAATCCCAGAAGGACGGTAACGATTATTCTAGATATCAGCCTTGTTCTAGCGAGTTTCAACATCATTTTTGACTTCCATGTCGACGTGTTAGAAGAAACAAGACAGGAAGAAAGAGTGATCTTGACGTACCCGACAAATTTGTATCCCCCATAACCAATCAATTCAACCCCACTAGCCCCACTGCCCCTAACATCTAGGAGGTAACATCCAAGTTTGATAGCGCAAAACTCGCCAACCACCACTAACAAGGCTTTACTCAACGAATAACCTAATACCTCGGGATGAAATCGGGATTGCAGTCCAGAAGCTAGGGCCGAGAGAAGTGTATAGGTAACAAGGGCCATCACTGCTATCAGCACAGACTGAGGGGATGACCTGCCACCGATATCGACGTACTAGGAATATACAAGTCTGGAGCATTGATATCTTCCCTGGGAGGCTGCCAACCCTCCATAGCCCCATCTACAGTCGATCGCCTAATTTGCCTGGTCCAAGTTTTATGACGCCATGGGAATAGGATCAGGCGGAGTTTGAGAAGAACATATGAGTTTGTTACTGCGAATGAGGTTTTGATAAGAGTGAGGGGGAGGTAGCGTGTGAACTGCGAGTCAGCGGCCGTCAACCTGTGTGATGGAGTGGATGACAGCGTCTGCGGACGACACATTTAGATAACGTGGATGCACCGACAAGGTCTTGCCGTTGTCAAAGTAGTGGCTGGAATGCCGACGAGTCCAACTTCTTGGCTACCGGCCCCTTTCAGGCAGAAACGTGAATACGTGGAAGATATCGAGAGAGAAAGGGCAAAACGGACGACGTGAGGAGAAGGGGAAAGAGAGACTCACATTCTTCTCGACATAGTCCTGCCCGGCAGCTACTGCTGATTTCCCAAACTGAACCCCCATCTGAGTAGTAGCATCATTCATTTGCCATCCGAAATCCCCTCCTTGCCTTTGTCCAGCTATATTCCCATATCCTTGAGCCTGGTATCCCTGAGCGTGTGCTTGTCCCTGTGGTGCACTACCCTGCCCTTGTGGGGCATATGCCGAGAAGCCTTGTTGCTGCTGTTGAGGCGCATCAACAGGTGGTGATGAGTACCTCTGATAACCACCGTCTGAAGATATACGTTGTGCTTGACTATATGGGCTTGAATTGGTTGACCCACCTGGAGTCTTTGGTGGTTCTGGCGGAGGGTAAGCTGGATGGGTTGGTTTGGGGTGCTGAAGAGGAGGAGGGGAGCGTGAAGACATGTATGGTTGTGCCATATTGTAGTTACTCTTCAGAGGTGGACACGTATAGTAGTGTAGAATCGGGCGCGTCACCTTGAATGGTAAGGTATCGCTGGAATATTTGTTTAATTTAATTCTTTTGAATTTATCCGAATCAGGCACCAGCCATATCTTTGGGATTTTAATGGATTAAGTGATCTACTTGATACATAGATTACCATAATGGCATTCGAGAAATTAAGTGGGAAAGTATCAGGTCGAACACCCGAGCAACAAGCAGCTAGGGACGCTAGAAAAGCTGCAAAAGCTAAAGCAGCCGCTGTCGAAACCGAGCAAGTAGTCGAGGAGCAGGTCAAGGATGAGACTTCCGAACCAGCCGTAGCGGTAGTGGTAGAGGGAGAGGGGGAGGGGGAGTCATCTACTGCAGGAACCAAGAAACGTAAACACAATACCGATATTGAAGAGCTTGAAGTCGATTTGGAAGCTCCAACGCCAATGAACAAGAAAGAAGCTCGATTAGCTAAAAAGAAGGCAAAGAGGGTTGGTGTCGAAGGTGACGAAGGTGTCGCAGGAGAGGCGGGAGCAGCGGAGGAGAAGAAGCCAAAACCTGTACCTGTGGAAAAGAGGAATTCAATTTGGATTGGAAATCTTTCATTCAGGACTACTACCGATAGAATTAAAGAGTTCTTGGAGAATGGTGTCAAGGAGTTAGGTGGGGACGAAGGATCGGTGACCAGAGTCAATTTACCTAAAGAGAAGAACAAGGGAGAGTTTGGGCCTTCCAAGGGGTGAGTTCATCTTTACCTGTTTATCACCTCATCTCTCTGTCGAATCTTGGACCTCCGAGACGATTTGTGAGGTTGAAGCTAAATGTAGATTCGCATTTGTTGACTTCTCATCGCCTGAAAACCAGAAATTGGCCGTCGACCTCTCGGAGAGATTGTTGGAGGGACGTAAATTGCTGATCAAACTCGGTATGTCCACACTCCTCTTTTTGCAGTTACTATCGTGTCCCATTTCCCTCTTTTGGGGATATGACATCTTCTTACCTGCCGTCTGCCTCTCGAAAAAAAAAAACACACCTTTACTGCCCCCCTTCTAGTCGGAAGAGCTGATAGTCAGGGAACGATCATACCTCGAACCCAGAAGCTCGTACACCGAAACCAGTAAAAGTCAAGGGTCTCGAGAAACAACCTCACGGAGAAAGCGCTACATTATTCGTGGGCAATCTACCATTCGACGCAACAGAGGAAGGATTGAGGGATATGATCGAAGCAAGTGCCGCTTCTTCCTCGAGTGGACCTCGTGGACGAAACTCCAAGTCTGAGCCTGAATCCGAAGACGAGTCCGAGGAAGTAGAAGGGGAGGAGAAGAAGAAAGAGGAGAAACAGGCCAACCGAGGTGGGAAATTAAGTGGGTTGAGAAAGGTTCGATTGGGAGCATTTGAAGATACTGGCA
The DNA here is from genome assembly GCA_026538405.1 of Cryptococcus sp. GC_Crypt_2. NCBI lineage: Eukaryota > Fungi > Basidiomycota > Tremellomycetes > Tremellales > Cryptococcaceae > Cryptococcus > Cryptococcus sp. GC_Crypt_2. The sequence continues at coordinate 212,412 of JALPCC010000004.1, read as the reverse complement.
GATGCAAAGGGTGGGCCTAGTTCTTTTTCTCTCTTCTTGCTTCAGGCTAATTTTCCAGATTCGCATTCCTGGATTTCTTGTCTCCAGAACAAGCTACTGCTGCTCTTCTGAACAGGGGCAACAAGTATTATACGAACCGAAAGCTCATTCTTCAAGTAAGTCTACCCAAGTACATATCCCCGGGTCGATGACTAACCACTAGTACGCTTCAGAAGGAGCCACAAAAAGATCAGGAACAGGACGAGCTACTGGTGTACCTGGAGCAGGTGAAAAGAGATTTGATGATGCCCGACCACCTCGTCCCAAGTCTTTCGGTAATCGAACGAGAGCCGAGGGTGAAGGAGAACGAGAAGATGGAGATATGGAGAAGAAAGATACAAGAGGAAAGAAGTGGGAGGCTAGTGGACGTACTGCTCCTGGAGCTGCTCTTGCTGCTGCTAAGAGGGAAAAGGTTGGTATTGTAGAAGGCACGGGTAGTAAGATTACTTTTGATTAGGCAGTGCTTGGAGACTAACAGCTTGTGGGTTATAACAGAATGCGAGTATGACTCGGTCTGTGAAACAACTATGTATGTATGTATGCATGGCTACTTTATATATATGAGTGAAAGAAGCAAGAAGTTAGCCCATGAGTACCATAATACCAGCTGACCGAGATTACCTTAACGCGTTGCCCTGAATCAGTCAAGTCTACGCTGCTACTATCATCTCTATCTTGTTTTATTATTGCTATACTCGTATAATACATTCTCACGTCAAGTAATACTACCCCACAGTAGTCCAGCAGCACTCAACAGTGCCTGCATAAAGATCGAAACCAAACAAGGACGATCAGTGGCATATCACCCAGGATCAATCATATTCAGTAATACTCCGTCGGGCAGGGGTATACCGTTAGTCCCCCTCTTGCCGTATCTGAACCATCAAAGCTGACAAACAGCCCTTGACCCATAATGTCTTCTTTCCCCTCCTCCTCCCACTCTCCTGATACCGATGATAACGCGCAAGCTTCCTCCTCCTCCTCCTCCTCTCGCACCAATCACCCACGCAATGATAACGATAAATCACCTATCGCCGAAGTCGGACCTAGTAGGAAAGACCGCCTAGCCTCATCTCTCCATCATCGATTAAGAGCTCTGAACATACCACCAAACCTCCACTCGATGACTGCTGGCGCTGGTGCTGGACTGGTAGCTTCTATTATAACTTGCCCTTTGGATGTGGTCAAGACGAGACTTCAAGCTCAGCATGTTTCGAAATCGGCTGGATATGAGGGCTTTGCTTTGACTGTCAAAAGGATATGGGGACAATCTGGATTGAGAGGTTTCTATAGAGGATTAGGACCTACTGTTGGAGGATATTTACCTACTTGGGGGATATATTTTACGGTTTACGATCTGGTTAAAGATAAACTAGGAAATTGGAGGTCAGGAGGTGGGGGTGAGTTCTTTTTTTCACTCAGCGGAATCATGGTGTGGACAGTAGCTTTCGAATGAGCTACTGCCGAGATCGTCAGGTCGTTGCTCTGACGGCGGACGCGCACTTCTATCGCGTCAAGGATTGGAACTGACGGTCAGACCATCAAGCACCTCAATCGACATTAGTACATATCACTGCTGCGATGACTGCTGGAGCTACGGGGACAATCATGACGAACCCATTGTGGGTAGTCAAGACCAGGTTCATGGTATGCCCCCTCTCTTCATAGTTCAATTTCATCAATCTCCATCCGACGCACCAAAGATCAAGAGTCAAGAGAATATGCCTTCTCGCTCTTTCCCATATTCCATCCCTCTACTGTACCACGCTTCGCTAGTTAGCCAATACTGATTCACAGGCTCAAGCAGTCCTACCACCCTCAGGCGGGCGATACCGCAATACATTCGATGCAATCTCTACGATATATCGCCAAGAAGGATTCCGAGCATTCTACAAAGGTCTCTTACCGAGTCTAATGGGAGTGACGCACGTTGCTGTTCAATTCCCATTATATGAGGCTTTCAAGTCATGGGCTGGTGAGTGGGCTTTCCGGCTTGGGCGATAAGCTTAAGTGCGAACTCAGCTCAAGCTTATTTCACTCTTAACCAGAACCAGAACCGGACAAGAGAGATTGAGCTGCACTAACAAATAGATCCCGATGGAAATCAATCCTCTCTCTCACCATCTACGATCCTAATATGCTCAGCAGCATCCAAAATGATAGCATCACTAGCTACCTACCCACATGAAGTTTTGAGAACACGACTTCAAATCGCAAAAGCCTCGTCCACGACACCTTCAAACGGAAACGGAAACGGGACGCGACACCTATACTCTCCCTTGAACACTGGTTCCAATCCACCTCATCCCAACTCGAATCCAGATAAGATATTGGCAAATCCTATACAATCGGCAAATTCTTGGATTAGCCGGCGCCGGAAAGGTGGGATTGTCGATACTGCCATCAAGATCAAGAGGCAGGATGGATGGAGAGGGTTTTATAGGGGTTTGTCAATAAATCTCGTTAGGACAGTACCGAATAGTGCTGTAACCATGTTGTCGTGAGTCCCCCTACCCTTCTGCTCATACTACACTCTTGGCTTTCTTCGTTCCACCATATCTATGATCCTCATGACTTCGAAGCTTGAGCTCTATCTTCTAGCTACCCGATGCTGATAGTTAGGTACGAATTGATTATGCGAAGTTTATCAAACCCATAAGTTTAATTCCAATACCCCTGCAGGTTCAACACAATCGGCTCGAGACGACATATCGATAGCAAGCAAGCCGAAAAGACGATTCAGTCCATGATGTGTATAGATTCAATACAGTCCAATTACGGATAGACCGCATCAGTGATCGGGTGTGGATGTACTTTACAGTGTTATAATGTATATTACGATCATTCTCATATTGCTGTATGATGCAATATTATCATTTTCTCTCGAGCCAGATGATGGTGGCTGCAGGTTACAGGACTGCTGAGCTCAGCGATCGAGGCTTCAAGCAAAAGCTGATTGGTGTGCTGGTCCAACTCGTAGATGCCAAATCTTACGAATTGATTCGAACTTACCGTATCCACCGCCGATAACCGGTGTACTCGAGTACATACAAGATCTGAGTTATACAGACCCTCACACTTGCACTGGGGAAAATAGTATTCATTCATCAATCAACTTAAGACTTTAGCAAGTCCTTCAGCAACTACCACAAAAGCCATAGCTCCTGGATCAGGTGGTAAAGCTCCCCCATCCTCTCTTTCTCCCACATAAGTCGCTCGTCCCAATTTAGCAACTAATTCAACAGTACTCTCTCCACCTTTCCTACATGCCTCTGCAGCTTTCTTGATATCCCCACTTTCAGCCAAAACCTCGGCAAAAGGAATAAGAGCATCCATTACTGTTCGATGACCTACTCGAGCTGCTGTTCTTTGTTTCAAAGTTTCTAGACCTGCCAAGGCCATCTTACCCATGAATTCAGCGTTTGCTTCCGAGGTGTTGGATGAGGAGGCGATTAAGGCATTGGTTATACCTGCTAGGAAGATCGAGATGATAGCTCCGAGGGTACCACCGCATGCCTCTGGTGATGTCAGTGTGCTTCTCTTCCTTGTCCTTTGGATTTCCTCTTTCTCTCGCTACGCCACCATTCTCTATCCTTCATTCCCACACCTCGTATACGACCTCCAAAACCCTTTTGCCTCCCCACTCCCACCATGTACCCTGCTCAGAACCGCGAACAAAACAAAAAAACTCACCATCGATAATATCAGTCAACTCCCTAAAGAGATCTACAACATCCCCATCCTCTCCCAATCCATGTCCAAGAGCTTCAATGACCGCTTTAGCACCTGCAGCACATGTTTCTCCACAATCTCCATCTCCAACAATCTATATCGGCGTCAGCTTTTGAATCCTGCACTTGGAGCGTAAACGCAAATGGAAAAGAACGCACAGTATCCCATCGGGTTAAATCTGGTTCGGAGGTAATTACATCTTCTGCTGCTTTCTTCATTGCTTCCCTAATTTTCCCAGCATCGGCTAAACATTAGCACTTTCCCCCACTTTGAGTCCGACCGAATCGCCAAGGCCTTCTGGAGCGTACAGAACAGAAGGCAGGCGGTAAAGACGACATACCCAAAATCTGTTTCCCACCTTTCTTAACAACCTTGACCTCTTTCTCAACATCAACCCAAGCTTCTTTCCTTCCCCTCTCCAATTCCTTGGGCAAGGGGTAAATACCAGCAGTTTGTGGCCAGGCAGGTGAATTATGAGGTGCGTCTAGCATTTCAAGGAGTTTTTCAACTGGAATGTTGCATTCTTCTGAAACGTTTGTCAAGTTGAGTAAGGTGAGGGATATACCCGGCATATTCATTGAGCCCATAAAGGGGCCGTTGAGGGTTCGACGGGGGGTGATGTTTCGAGATTCTGGATGTTAGCTGTGAGCTGCGCGCGGAAGGCAGCGAGGCAGCGAGATATGGCGGATGGGTAGCGAGATCAACAGTGCTCTCTTTGAGCCTCGGCTGTCCCTGTACGAGATTGGGATGATTCGAACGAGAGTGAAAGGAGGAGATATACCCAAAGGCAAAATAAAGAAGAACGTACCAAGTTGCGTGAGTGTCTCATCAACCACCGCACCCATTTCCAAAGCACTCATACCCCCTTGATTATTCACCAACAAAACCAAATCATCTCCATCTTTAAATTTCACAAATGATCTCTCTGGATCATCTTGCTTCAAAATCAAATCAAGTAGGCGGGTAATCAATTCTTCCCCTGATGGTTGGGGAATATTGAATACACCCTGTTGATCTCAGCTTCACCACTCGACTCGCTTCATTGAAGATGAAGTAGAGAACTCACAGTCTCATTATGTAACCCTAGACCAATCTCCATTCTACCTTCTGGAATTTGCCATTCACCAGTTCGTCCAGGAACATGACAATGATCTAAAGCTGCGCAAACTGATGCCATATGTGTTGAAGTGGCTCGACCTAAATTGACGAGTGCCTGGAACTCCATATCGGCTTCTGAACCTGCTCCCAGGATCTTGCACACTGATATCAGCGGATTTCCTTACTCGGCATTGTGAAATGAAAGACGTACCCAAGGTAATACCTGCCAAACAACGCCTACCGACCATTTTTCCTCTTGAGTGAGGGACCGAAACATCGTCACCGACAACTACCAGCTCGACATTTTGATTACCTGCCGAGTGGGCCATAAGTCTAGCCAAGCCAAAATGGAGATTATCACCAGTATCTGTCATCAGCCTCATCTCTTGAATCATCACTCCGGGCCACAGCCTCAGGTACACAATCGGTCTCTCCATCTCGCTATTTGCTCTTGTCCACCTCGCCTCGCTCCTGCTCAATTATATCTCACTCGCTCGGCTCCCTCGATAATCTAGATGATAGCACTCACAGTTGGTGATAATCAAAATAACCCCCTTCTCACTCCCCACCCTCTCAATAGCACCTCCAACCTGCCTTGCACTCGGACTAGCAAAAACATCACCAGCAACACTAGCATTCAACAATCCTTTCCCTACAAACCCAACTGTTCCAGGTTCATGTCCACTTCCTCCTCCGCAAATAAGAGAGACTTTCTTGGGATCATGATCTGCCCTGTACACCACCTTAAGAGAGGGGATAAGGGAGAGGTAGGGGTGAGTCGCTACTAGCCCTTTCAAGGAACGGAGGACTAGGGTCGTGTGATCATTGAAAATGTGTCTATCTGTCATTGTATTGATTTACTATGGTTCTTGCAAGAGTGGTAGAACTAGGGGGTAGCGGCACTTGCTGATATACATATAATATATGCTTTCCAAGCCCACTACGGTTGTCCGGTACGGAGGTGACTGACCTCCGGAACTTTAAAGCCCGGTCCGGATCAATGGTAGATGCGGGGAAAATAAGGCACACTCCGAGATTGCCCCGTCGTCTTTTGACAAGCGACTGGCTGCATATGTTCACTTGGTCTCAAGCATGTATCTCATCCACAATCTCTTCTCATCATCCGTTCCTTCCCAAACAAAGTTGACAATCCGCAATTCATCAAATCCTTCTCCTATGTCTGGCCTTTCGAATGCACTAGCGAATCCAGAAAATGCCATGCCCGGTAACAGCGTTCGCTCCTGGTCAGGTTTGTAGAACGCCCGATAGACATTGTTGTGTTTAGCAAGATCGATGGGTGTATTGAACCAAAAGACCCGAATAGGGACATTGAGTTGGTTCGCTAAAGCGACGTATAAAGCTCGTGTGGCCCGATTGCGATTGGTGTTGTCGATTACTACTGACTGGGGGTTTGGTGATGAAAGGGCATCTTCAGCTACGCGAAGGCATCTATCTCGGGATTTAAGGATATCTTGGTTGATGTGTTGGTAGCGAGGACGAAACTGGGTTTTGTAAAATGTGGTCTTGCCGGATGCGCTAGAGGTCAGCACACGCGCGAAACAGGTTGACATGTTTTGGCGAAATTCGAAGAGACCAAAAGAAGGAGACCTACGGAGGCCCAACGAAAAGCACCATTTCTACTTCCTTACGAGCGATCGAAGTGTTCGAAGGCACGACGTGGGGTTCTGTCCTTTCAGTATCAGTCAAAGACAATCAAGAAGATATGGAGACATACGGTTAAGATTGATTTTGGAAGGATGGAACCCGTTTGGTGGTTCTGGAAAAGTAGGTCGGGGTTTGTTGAGGAAATGTTCCTGATAGTTAGTGATCGTCTTCAAATGGGTCTCAATCGAGGGCCGCGAGTGGAGGGCATGGAGAGGCGATACTATCGCGGGACTGCGAGAAGGGTGACCATCTCCAAGATGGAGATCGGTCAATGAAATGCAAGGGAGGATCGATGATCGATAGAGGACCCTCGCGCTGCATTTGGGATGGAAGATAAGAGGTCTCCAAAGAAACAAAAACATACCTCCGGAGTAAAGAATTTCAAGCCAACATTTATAGCCAATTTAAAATCTGTATCACCATGATCTTTCCTCCTCCCCACCCCAGCCAATCGTCCAGCTGCATCACCTACATAGACACTCTTCTCCATATCGATCTCGTACCCTTTCGCGTGATATAGGGATTTGACTAGATCAAACATGCCCGTCATTGGTTTTCTGTATTGATCCCTAGAATAGGCTGCTATAATTCGAATAGGGGTATTTGGGGGCATCTAGTATCAGTCCAACTCTGTTGGAAGTTGGGAACAAGAGGCCCAGACAGTTTGTTGAGAGGAGAAAGAGGACCCACTTTGGCAGCTATTAATGGTAATTTCGCTTTCCATTCCGCCCTAATCTTAGGTCGCGAATCAGCCTGATTGCTCAATATCACAAGATGTTTTCCCTCTTCAACCTCCTTCTTCAATTTCGAAGGAACAGAAGAATCCCACCACTGCCAATCTGCTCTACTACTCGGAAATCCACTTGTGGATTTAAGGGTTTTGATAAGTGTCCCATCTAAGTCGTAGAAGACAATTTCAACTTTCTTGGATGAAGATGGTGAAGAGAACGGATCGAGGTGTAGGAAATGAGCTACTGTAGGTGGAGATGGTACGAAGGAGCCTGATGTCGTAGGAGAGGCAGAGAAAAATGGGTGTACGGGGGCGGGAATTGATTTTGGGATAGGAGGGGCGACCTTGACTGGAATGGTCTTGACGAGTGGTCGTTTATTTGGTTGAACATCTCCAAGATCACCAATACCTGAGGAAGGGCGTTTCGTTCCTTGATAATCTCAGCTCATTGTTTATTAAGACAGCTAACAGACGCTTACCGCTCATACTGTGGTTGTCTATGTCGACATGTGTTATAGTTGAAGATGAACATGAGCAAGTCGCGTCACTTGACCCAGTAGAGAAATGGAGATATACTCAATCTCCGTATTTTACCTTGAACATCCTACTATCATCGAAATCACTACCTATAATCATTATACTATACAACAATGTTGGGAACATCATTATTCATTCGCTCGAGAGCTTTGCAGGGCATTTCCTCAGAATTGAAATCAGAACTATTCGCTGGACCATCTAGTATGTCCCCAACCTCCCTTGATCATTTCCAGAAAATCGATGGAATGACGAATACTGACATACAGCCCACCTACAGATTCGAACAGCCACAAAGAGAGGTGGTGGATCTTCAAAGAATGGTAGAGATTCTGCAGGAAAAAGATTAGGTGTAAAGAAATATACTGGTGAGCCCCACATCCTCCTTTTTACCATTGCACATTTCATCCTTCCGTACAAGTGTCGCTATACTCGGACACTTACCATGCCCGCTCGCCTCGCTCGCTAGGCCCAAGCTCACATATAGATCAATACATTCTCCCCGGACAAATCATAATTCGTCAAAGAGGATCATCATTCCATCCAGGTCAACATGTAAGGATGGGAACCGATAAAACGTTATACGCAACAGAACCAGGATACGTGAAATATTACACTCACGACCAACCTTTCCCACATCGTCAATCTTTCCTCTCTGCATCATCACCCTCACCCTTAACTTCTGGATCGATCGAGATAAATGAATCGAATAGTGAAGAATATGTTCCATCCGAATTCACTCAACCACCCGTTAAGCGACCTAGGGGATTGAGGCAGTATGTAGGGATTGTCAGGAGTAGGGAAGATAGATTACCCCGTGATGAGCTTACAGAGGGGAGAGATAGGAGGTTTTGGGGATGGCCAAAGGAGGCAGCTGAGGTTCCGGGAGTCTAGGCGAAGCGAGGCATGCAGTTGTGAGGATGTACCGCCTTGATGTATTGCATCTACTCGTGCTTGGTGATATCAACGAACAACAAGTAATGCTGGGAGCACAGATAATCTTGAGCTAAACACGACGCGTGCCCCGGATCACTTGATCAATGTCGTCCGAGTGGTACAGAGTACACTAAGCTGACAATAATGCATGCATAGCCCTCTATGAAGTGGATAAGATAACCTTCAAATCCCCAAATCTTCTTTTACTCAAATATCAAGCATAAAGAAACGCTAAATATAAGCCTAGCCCATAGAAGCTCGACCCACATTCAGACCTATAATCCAGGGATATTCCTATAATGTTTGACTTTGATTGAATCTTCAGAGTAGGACTTTTTAGGCATGGGTTCCCAAATAGGATCAACATCTGGTCCATCTAAATCACCTGCACCATCCCACCCCCAACACCAAACTATTGTCAGCGAGATCCTAGATCCGAAATTCAGCCAAGTGTGGATCGGGAGCAACGAGAGCGGCCAGGCTAGACAGGCGAAGCCAAAGCCCATTCGTAATGGCACGAGGCTGTAGCCCTCGATCGTCTCGGAGCACGCTGTCTCTCTCGACTCGGCCTTACGGCCTCCGAAAAACTTACCATGTTTAGGTCCAGGCTGGAATTTCATCTCCTGATCCTCCTCTTCTGTGAATAATCGATCATGAGGTCCATACCAACTCCTATCTTGAGGATCGGTTCTTGGATCATCGGGTAATCCACCTATTCGCTTATAACCACGAATAGCAGTTAGGTTACGACGTTCTGGGTGAATGATATCGTAGACTTTCTACCAGAGTCAGCTCAATTCGAACAATCTGGATAAATAAAGGTGTGAAGCGAGGGAGTGTTTTGATGAAGGTAAGAGTGATGTGGGTACGAAGAGCGAAATATATACCTTGTCATAAGCGAGTTTAACCCTTGGAACCATGATGATTCGACCATATCCCTGCTCCCAATAATCGTCTGAACATCAGTGATTGCTCAGAAGGTAAAATTCAGAGCGGCAAGTCGGCTTCCGCTCCGTGACAGTGACTCGGACTTACTGCAAATCAAAGAACATTCAGAAGCAGAGCATTCACCATCAGGTAATCTTGCCATCCTGAATTTAACATGAGGAGGTTGATAGAATGGAGCAGGGTCCAGAACCGCAATTCCGTTCCAACATGATTGAACTGGGATCAGCTTAGGGTCTCTCAAAGACGGAGTTCGAGTGTGTAGATTGAAAAGTAGCACTAACCCTGAATAGGCAGATGATGCTGGAACCGATGATTGGATTCGGTATGGTGGAAGACTTGTTCAAATGGCGCGTTTTCCAGGGCTGTACCATTGATATCTCTTGCTACCCAATTATCGTAGAATACAGGTGCTCCCTGTTCATCAGCGATGCTGTCTCATCTCAACCCCGGCATGACGCCTAATGGCTTCATCCCTCAACCTAGACCACGATCACGACTCACAATATCATCATGATACATGTAATCCGCCGCACATGTAATTCCTGCATTTTGCCTTCTTGATTGCCAGATCAATTCCAATAAATCATCCACACAAGGCAAGATATCATTCATGAAAACGATCGAATCGAATATTTCTCCTTCATTATCTCTCAATTCATGTAAAGGGACCATTGCGGCATTTCGAACTTCTGCAAGATATTCGATTCGATGATTGAATTGACCTCTTGTTCTCATACTCGTCCTGATGATAATACGAAGACCAACAGTCCGAGCAAGAGCGTCGAATATCCGAAGTAGAGCTTTTGTTTGATCGGAAGATCCATTTTCGTAAATCGAGACGTAAACATTTTGATATCCCAAGATCGATGCTGTTCGGAATAAGGTAGCGAAGATATCGGGAATAACGTCGAATGAATTATATAGATTAATAGCAAAGAAATACTTGTGTCCACTTCTATCTCCACCAGGCATTAAATCCCTTTTAATACTCTCACGTCGATTATTACCTCCAGCTCCAGCATGACCGATTGCAAGTTGTTGAGCATCTTTACTTCCACCAAAAATTGATGATAACCATCCTGAATTAGACCATGATTTCTTGTGTCCTACTAGGGAGGAATATCGATCATGGACTTGATCAGAGTACATTGGTTGAACGTGTCGTGTACATTCTTTAGTGTGGTGTGGGGTGATTGTTCCTAATAATTGAAGGATATGGAGTCGCTGGGCTAGAGAAGGGAGGGTAATGGCGGCTCGAGTCAGGCGGGAAGAGGCGCCTACTGCATTTGGGCGAAGGGCTTTCGAGCCGGATCCACGCCATGTTCCAGAGGAGTTCTGTAGGTCAGCCTACCGTATGACGGGAGTAACGGTGCCATTAGGACTCGAAAAGTGTAGGGGAAGTAGTACACCACGTCCCGACAGTATGGCATGGAGATGTCAGGACATGGGGATCACTTCGACATGACAGTCTGTATGAGGTGTAATCAGACAGGGAATGACTTACATCAGAAGATCCTCTTCTCAGCAACTACTACATCAGCTTGATCCCGAACACAGAACAGAGAATGCTCACAGAAGCAACTAACAAGCCAACAAGAATTCCTACTAATAATGATCCTGCCGAAGGGAGTTTCCGCCCCAACATGGACGTTGCGGGTTTCATCCTGGATATACCGCCGGCGGTCTATCGTTGTTACCGAAGATTCCAGTACACGATGATCTGCCTAATTCGATTGATTGCGATCTGGCAGAGGAATACGTCAGTAGGTGTGAAGGACGGAGGAGTTTAGATTGGTGAATCAAAGGATTCAGATTCTCAGCTCTCATTCACGCGTCGAGATAAAAGGGGACGGAATCAAATTCGCGTTCAGTCTATTTATTGTGGCAGCATCGAGCATAAGGAAGGGGACAGAGGGACAAGTGCAACATTCGGTGCATACAACCAGTACTGAGGGTTCATCAGCCAGCATTCAGTATTCTACAACGGTCCATAACTGTCTGCTCTCTCTGGAAGGCGAGGTCATAAGTCATTCGAGACGGGCTCAATGTAAAGAACCTATAGCCTAGACAACCTTTCATTCTCCTCTACTCGCCCTTGAGCTCTTCTGGATCTCCAATACCGTTCGCACTATGATCAGCTCCGTGTATTATATTCAGGACGAGCTAAACCCACTTGATGGCGAAAATAGCTTCAGCTTCGGGTAAACAAGGACTATCAACAATCTTGCAAACTCGACTTGCACCTCTACCTTTTCTCAATGAAAGCCGTGTCGTCGAGGCATGTGCCATGATATTACCTCCACTGACCATCAGCTTGTGCTACAACCACTTGTTCAAGCTTACATAGGCTTCTTTGCGTCTGCTTGAGCGAATTGACCACCATCAACTTGAGCAACGACTTGATTCGTCACTACTACTGCAACACCGAACTAGATGTCAGCTTGCCCGTCGGACACGACTGGCTAAGCTCACCTCATCCGCTAGCCTCATGAGCGTTCTCAAGAATTTGGCGAGATGGGTTTGTCGAGCTGACAATTCTCCTCGACCCGAGAAATCCGTTCGATAGAGGGAAGTACACGAGTCCACAATCAGTAACGAGAATCTACCATCAGCTAAGCTTGAGTCTCTTGCTCCTCCATCAGCTTACCTGGACTCTGCCATCATCGCACTAGCCTGGACCAGGAGTTGAAGTTGATGATCCGCATTATACGCTCGAGCATATGCGATATTATCCAATACTTCTTCCCCATTCAACCCGTAACGTTCTGCTACAGCCAACATCCTGACTGGACGGAAAGTGCCCTCTGTATCGATGTATAGACATTTGCCCTCTCCACCACCCATTGATACGGGTAACTGTGGATCAGCTTGAGATATAGTTGAAGGAAGGAGCATACCTGACAAGTGACGGCTAGTGTATGGCAAATCTGGGATTTACCCGTTCTAAATTCACCTGTTCATCAGCTGTCGCCTCGAAATCCCTAAGCATGTAAGCTCACCAAATAATTCGGTAATAGCACCAGTCTCGATACCACCCCCTAGAATCGTATCCAACCCGGTAGAACCCGTTGAGATATGTACCAGCTCTGACCTCCTCGAATGAATTTCCGTCGCAGTAGTGAATCCCATAGGTACCATCTTACAAGCTGAGAATCAGCTCAAGACACTATGTAGCCCAGAGAGCTTACCCTCCGTTAAGATCTTATCGGCTTTAGCTTCACTAATCCCCTTGATTGTCAGGAGTTGTTTCTTCGGTGTGAAAGCAACCGCTTCGACAGTATGATACCCTGCCTTTACAAGCTTATCGGTATCGGAAGCTGAGATTCCTGATTCCTGATGATCAGCTCCAGCCGGCGACGTAGATCAGCTTACCTGTAATTTGGCCACTAGAAGAGGAGCCATGATGAGTCCTTCCTCATCCTCTTCTCCAGCTCCGAATGGATCTTGTTCTTCTGCCATCTTTGTAATCTTGTCTGTAGGAAGCGAAGTGGAAGTAGGAGGATTTTAAGTGATTTGTCAGTATAGCGTCGATCGATGATGATGATATGAGTTCAAGGAAAAGAAGTCAATCACGACGCGTCGCTTATTCATTCACTCCATTTAGACAAGTTGACCGGACTTTCGGTAGGCGTGCTGTATCTCTGCAGCCCCCACCGTGCGCCTACTTTGCATTTAACCTCCACCACAGATTTACATTTGACCGTAAATTCACGACATATACCTAGACTCACCAGCCACTATGGACACTGCTCAAACGCACAATCAATCCATCGTGGCGAAATGGCAGGTATCATCTACAGTCGCCAAGAAAAGAAAGCCAAATTCGAGAATATCGCTCAATACCCCCGATAGTCCCCGAGCACTTTCTCCAGCACCCACCGCTACCACAACCACTACACCGGGTGAACAGCCTATAGCTGGCCCAAGTTCTCCACCGGCACCCCTTGTCACGGTACCAGAGAATCAAACTGCCCCTCGTACGAAGAAAGCCAGAACTGCAACAGTCAATGTCGAACAACTAGCAGCTAAATATGCACCTCCGACTCGTAAACTCAATGAATTGGGAGGATTGGACGAACAGATTGATCAATTATTGGAAGTTGTCGGATTACCACTCAGGAGACCGGAAATGTATTCTCAAATGGGGACCGAGAGACCCAAAGGCGTTTTACTGCATGGTGTTCAAGGAGGTGGGAAGACTCAGTTGGTCAATTGTCTGGCGGGGGTGGGTCTAACAACCTTTGGCGAGGGCTGCAGCTGATTGTAGACGTTCCAACTACCCTTCATCAAAGTCTCGGCGCCTTCAATCGTATCCGGGATGTCTGGAGAATCGGAAAAGACGCTAAGGGATACATTCGATGAAGCCAAGGTATGCCCTCCCTCCCTAGATTGGGGATTTAAAGTAACGCTGATCGGCAGAAACTGGCACCATGTATTTTGTTCCTGGACGAGGTTGATGCAATCACGCCGAAAAGAGAGACAGCTCAAAGGGAGATGGAGAGGAGGATAGTGGCTCAATTGTTGACCTGTTTTGATGGTATGCCATTTTCAAAGATAGACTAGATGAAGACTCATGATAGATCTGGCCGAATCGATGGCGCCTGTTATAGTCATTGGAGCCACGAATCGTCCGGACTCGCTTGATCCCGCATTAAGACGCGCTGGGAGATTTGACCATGAGATTGAGATGGGTGTCCCTAGTGCCGAGGGTAGAGAAGCGTGAGTTCACACGTCAATCCGGCTCACGAGCTGACAAACAGAATCCTGAAAGTTCTCTGTGCTAAGATGACATTAAGCGGAGATGTGGACCTCAAGTCCCTGGCACGGGCTACACCAGGATACGTTGGTGCCGATCTCACTTCCCTAGCTACTACCGCTAGTACACTTGCCATCCGTCGCTGTGTAGAAGGACTAGTTCGACGCGATAATATTACTTCGGAACAAGATCCAAATATGGACCATCAGCTATACGCCGATCTCCCAACCTCATTACGCGATAAAGCAATGGCTCGATTCCTCGTATCGCACCCGAATCCATTGAATGAAGAACAACTCTCAACCCTTTCAGTATCGTCTATCGATTTCACAGCTGCTCTCAAGATCGTTCAACCGTCCGCTAAACGAGAGGGATTCGCCACAGTTCCCGAAACGACTTGGGCCGATATTGGAGCGTTATCAAATGTAAGGGAGGAATTACATATGGCAATCGTCAGACCTGCTAGTCATCCTGAATTATTTGCTTCCATGGGTATGGACTCGCCAAGTGGTGTTTTACTTTGGGGACCTCCAGGATGTGGAAAGACCTTACTCGCTAAAGCGGTCGCAAATGAAAGCAGGACGAATTTTATCAGTGTCAAGGGTCCAGAGCTTCTGAACAAGGTGCGTTACCGATTTTCCTCTGATGACGTCCACGTAAAATGTGGAATTCGCTGATGGGTAGTACGTCGGAGAAAGCGAGAAAGCGGTTCGACAAGTGTTTGCTCGAGCTAGGGCATCAGCACCATGTGTAATCTTTTTCGATGAGCTCGATGCTCTAGTTCCACGCCGTGAGGAGTCTATGGTAAGCTACCATGCTCATTTTATGGCGAGAAGCTGATATCAGTCCGAATCATCAGCACGAGTCGTCAATACCCTCCTTACTGAACTCGACGGACTCGATAACAGAAAAGCAGTCTATGTTATCGGAGCGACGAACAGACCCGATATGATAGATCCAGCAATGGTTCGACCTGGTCGATTAGACAAGCTTCTATACGTCGACTTGCCCAGTCCATCCGAAAGATTCGAAGTGTTAAAAACGCATACAAAGAGGACACCAATCGATTCAACTTCCTACGACGAGATCTCGAATATAGTAACATCAACAGCATGTGATGGATACTCTGGAGCCGATATTGCTGCTTTGGTTCGGGAAGCTTCTGCCCTCGCTCTGAAGTCGCTGTTCGCAAATATGACCGGAGGGGATGAGCCAATGGACGGAGGAAGGAATATTACTGTAACAACAGAGAACTTTAGGGAAGCAGCCAAGAAAACGCGACCTAGTGTCTCGAGGGAGCAGAAATTGAAATATGAGAAATTGAGGGATCGATACGCGGGGCTACCGACCAAAGGGAGAAGACTGAAGGAGGAGGGGGAAGTTGTTGGGAATGGCAATAAGGTTGAAGCGGAGGGTGGGGAGGTCTTGGGCTGAATCGATGGGCGGGACGAACAAGCTTTGAGATATGGATTGGAGTTGTTATCTCTGCATAATTATTGATATTTGGTCTGTAACGATCTGTAAAACATATATCATGTCTGGCAGGCTGCTTATACGATTGCGAAGTTGGAGACATCGGTTATATTTTCCCTTCTACTTACCTGACTGCACGCCATTTGTCCCTTGATATCATGCGCTTGATCCTTAGGTCGTGATTGTCGAAGAGCATGTCGGTGGCGGATCGTCGCAAGCTTAAAGACTGGGATTTTATTGCATGTGCTCTGGTCAGCAACACGAAGATCTTGCACGATGCAAGTTAGAATGCATGTCGAACACCGGTATCTATGTGGAAGCACTTGGTCCAGACAAAGGAGGAGCATCTATCAAGTAAGCAATGAGATAATGTCGAAACGGATGCCATCCCACCCTTCAACTTCATCAACCGCATAAACTCCAGACTGAAAGCTTTAGGATTATTCAATGCCATCATTTCTGCCCTAGCTAACGCCCAATATACGCATGCAGGCAAGCTCTGCATATCTTCGAACGACATTGCTCCCGCCAGAAACACACCAGCACCCGGCATATATTGACCGAAAAGCTCTGGACCCCACGGGTTGGGTGACAAGCGATAACCGCCCATTTCGGCGAGGATCCGTCCGCATAGATCAATATCGTTCAAGTGTACGGCGAGACGAAATACAGTGAATGGATGAAACGTAGAGTGGGATTTACCGATGGCAATGTGGATGGACGAACTGATATAGCGAAGATCATCGACAAACTTGTATTTGGTCAAGAACTGTATCACGTCGATTTGACATTGGTAGGGAACGTCGACAATAGCTTTGTCGCGTGAGATGATGTCGAGGCAGGCGGAAATGACTTCGGCTCGTTCTACTTTGGGATCATCAAGGATGATGGTTGTATCGAGACGAGCAATTTGGCTGCGCATTCGTGCTCGAAATATGGGGCTGTCATGTCAGCCATGTTAGCAGGCTCATCAGCATGTCGAGACGTACGATCCTTCGAATTTGGAGACTCGAACTTTTATTTCGACTTTATCGCTCGAGACAACCGTGACGTAGCCATGTTGATGGGGTTGAACTTTCGCTTTACGCTGGTTCTTTTCGCAGTGCGTCATCGAAATTGTTGAAGCTATGATCGAGAGGTTCACAGGAGCGGCAGGGAGCAGAGCACAGAATACGAGGCTAAAATGTCGTTGCGATATGGAGAAATGAATTGATTTTGGATCTTGGAACTCCTACCCCGTCGAACGTAGTTCAACTATGTTGAACGAGTTGACCCATGTTGTTGTTAAAAGGAAAATGCGTTTGAGGAGAACGACTCTCGCACTCTATTGTTCTTGGCTACACTTGTTAGTCAGGCTGAGTATGGCGAAAGCGTTGTTGTGCATGATTTCGAAAGTGGAGATCTGACGCGTTCCAACCTTCCCAAAAGTCATCTATCTTCGTTGTTTGGTGCAACTCAGATCCCCTAATCCCGGACCTGCCCGAACTTCGGACCTTGAGAAACCAGTACCCCCGTTGCCTCGTCCAACGTCGGGCTTGACACGCCGACAAACCCAATCACCAAGGAGGCTGATGTAATCCCTGCCAATCCAGTATATCAGGTCCAAGTCCACTATCATCCGTATACTGACCGAACATATCCGTGTTGACGAATTGCGCCCTGCCCATCAGCCCCATCAACTCACGCATCGACTCAACATACATTGGGTCAGCAGCTCCAGCGGGTCCGAAACCAGTCATGAGATTCGTCCATTCTTCTAACGCAAACATTGGCATTGGTCCCATATTACCATCCGAGGTATTTGTCGCTACCGCTGCGAGGCGTTCGAGTCCATTATCGACCTACAGATCAGCCTTGGTCGTGTATGTACAGCTGTCGGAACGAGTGGCAGACAAAGGCTCAACCTACATTGCTTCGAATAGCCGGTTCCTCCATCATCGGTTCTTTATATGCGAGACCTGATTGTTAGTGGACACCGCCTGAGAGAGATGGAGCTTACCAGACTTTTCTGCCAATTGAACCACAATCTGCCGAACATGGGTAGCCGACCTCCACCTAGTCCCCAATACGCAGAGCACCTCAAGCGCGCTATTGATTGCCTGTTCACATTCCATCCTCGTGATCTCCCCATGCCAGAACGCGATGAAGATTATATATGTCGATATAGTCATTCGGCGAATTTGCATCCATGGCAGATTGAGGAGAGCAGCAGAAACGACGTGTCGATGGAATTGAACAATCGACATGGCAGCTCGAGCGCATATAGATAACGAAGAATGCCGAAGGAGTGGGTCTCTCAGAAATGGAGCACGTAGAGCTATACGTGACCAATTATAGTGGATTTGCCGAAGTATAGATCCCGCAGCGATATTTCGTTTCAGCGGATCTGTAGATGTGCTATCTCCAATATCGATATCAAAGGTATGTGGTCCGAGTCGGTCCCTTAGGTTGTTTATTTCGCTTTCGAGCTGGAGCACGAGTTCAACACGTGATTCGGACGATAGCATATTGACATGTAGTCGTTCCAAGATACTGCCAATACTTGTTACCAGATCGACAAAGGACCGCAGGCCGTGAAGTGGTAGTCCAGAGGGGGTATCAACGCCGGATGAGGAGGACTGGTACAATATATCGAATACCTCCGAGTCGTAGTCCTGCCGCTTGATTAGGGGTGGATGGCTATCCAGTGCTGACAAGTACCTAGACTATCAATATCGCCCCATCTGACCTGAACTTACACATCGGAGAAGTAGACGTAAAGATACAACATGGACCGACGCCGGGCAGCATGTTTATCCTGCTTGATCCTCTTTGGCTGGAACAAATCTACTGGGATCTGTCGGTTCAATCCAAGCTCATGAGCCATCATAATCGCCCTAGCTACATAATCCCTCGATCTCCGCCCCATTGAAGTATTGCTGATAAAGGTATGAAGGACGAACAAAGCCTGTACCGCAGTTTCGGTTGGTTGATCAATGCTTTCCAATTCATCCTGTGCTAACCTAAAGAGGCATTGAGCCGTTGTACGGGAGTGGAAAGAAGGGAGCGAGGCGGCCGATAAAGGACTGGTAGCTGGTAGTTCATCGAATCCGGCGGGTTTGCGTATAGTCCGATATCGTTTCGTTTGGGAATCGTATGTTTGTTCCCGTAGACTACCTAACGCCAGAATGGAATATAATAGCGCTAGATCGTCATGTTGGGCGCGGGGGCCGGAATGAGATTGAAGCGGACCGAAGACTTTCGAAGCGGTTTCGAGAACAGCGGGAAGGCTGAGGAAAGGGGTATTATGGTGAATCGCGCCGAAATGGGTATTTATCCAGTGATGCGCTTGTTGAACCGCTGTCGGATCGCCAGGCGTCAGACCGATCTCTTGCAGACTATGCCGAGTGAATTGGACCGAGTCGAATATGTTCTCTGGTTCTAGAGCGACGTGGAGTTCGAGACCTGGTCTATTAGCTCAATTCAAATTTCGCGGCCAAGAACAGAGAGCAGTATAACTCACCTTTACGCGACAACGCTTCTTCCTCCAGGATGCTTTCCACCATCAACGGGCCGGAAGTAGGTCTTGATCCACCCGCTTGAGAGACTGCTCCAACAACAGGTAGCCTCCTGGCGTATACTTTTGAAGGAGGCGATAGCGGCTTCGGATAAGAAGTGAAACTGACATGGCGACTTGGACCAGGTTGGTTGATATCCGGGATTGCGCTGGACTCCCTTGCGGGTGAATTCGTCATATCCAAAGAAGGTGAACGCGGTCTCTTTTCACCTGCTTTCTGCTTGCCGTTTGTTTTTTGAGGAGCGGGGCTGCTCATCAGCAAAGAAATGTTGAATTACGAGGACTTGCCGGCTTGGGCGAGCTTTCTCCCTGATTGTACATCCGGCTGCTTGGTCACGTTTCAAGCATTCGGAGCAGACTGCTTGAGTTGCGATATCGCATCGTGTCTTTCTGACTCTACATGGATCACCTAATTGATTAGTACTTTTGATGGAGACTTCGGAAGTAGAGGGCGGGTGACTGACAAGCTTTTGATATCCGAGTTATCCCTGTTGATCCAGCCTCCTTTTGCTCCATCTCGGTTGTATCGTATAATAACCTATCAGACTAAAGCAGGGATCTTCGCCTATGTACCGAGTCCTGCGGTCAATTGCTCCCTGTGATGGGGCTTAGTGGTGGAATGATGAGTGACGAATGAGAGATGTTTTGGGTTTGCGGGAAGATCGTAATTCCGGTGAGAGGTCAATTTGAGGATTCAAGCCCACTCCTAAGAAAGCCGAGTCACGCACTTTACATCAGGAATCTCGGTCTCACTACAGTTTTCAAGACTGCGAAGAATGCATAGGATGCAAGATTGTTAGCAGCTTCTACTCTCGCTGCGAAGACAGGAAATTGCATAGTAAACATCCTCGCTCATCACCATGCAGGCAGAATCTTTCGTGGTAACGATCATGCTCCATTTCCAGAAAGGCAAACGCATACCAAAATTGGCATCTCTACCTATGCTCCGGAACTATGTTTGGTAGAGCTTCGTCTTTGAGAGCAGCCAGTATATTGTCAAGGACCATCAAAGCCATTTTATTTCGGCTATCCCATGTCCTATTAGTCAACTATAGTCCTCCGGGGCGGGGTGGTACGTACTCGGTTCCCATATGTGGTAGGAGAGTGACGTTCGGGTATTTGAACAACTCTGGATTGATATTTGGTTCCTCTGGAAAGACGTCTAGTCCAACACCGTGTAGTTTACCAGAGCTCAAAGCTTTTAATAAGGCTTCTTCGTTGATGAGACCACCTCTACATTGTCAGTCCTTTTCACAATTTGATGTTTTACCTTGCCGTGTTCACCAACACACTGCCCTCCTTCATCGCATCAAATTGCGATTCACTAAATAGGTTCTTCGTCTTTGCAGACATCTGATTGTTAGCGCCCCGATTAGCTCCCCTGCTGAAATGCTGAAAGACGTACAGGAATATGTAAAGACACAATATCAGATTCGGCCAACAATTCCTCTAAACTCGACTTGTATTCCACTTTGAAGTTCGTTGGCTCCTGTGCCAACTTAGATCGGTTATGATAAAGTACCTTCATCCCCCAACCAAGTGCCATACGTCTAGCGACCACTGTTCCTATTCCGCCCATTCCGACTATACCGATAGTCTTTTGTTCTGGGTCTCTTGCTAATGGTAGATTCTTCTTCCATTCTAGGTTTCGACAGGCTACTTCGGCTTTGGCGAATTGTCTCATGGCCGAGATGATCAGGTAGATAGCTACGGTCGCTGTGGCATCGTCGACTGCCCCAGGAGTGTGGGTCACCTATCATCGGCTTGACATTTGAGGAATCACCGCAAGACTCACCGTGACATTGTACTTCTTTGCAGCAGCGACATCAATATCATCATAGCCAGCCCCGACTGCAGATAAGCAACCTTTCCCACAAGATCACTCACGATGAGAAACGACCTTGCAAGAGGAAGGTACGCGTTTGAAGAATTCCTCGCCAAGACTTCCCCAGATCGTACCCGGTGCTCGACATCGATAGATGGCTTTCACACCCTCATACTTTGTCTTGAAGTCTTCTTCGAGTTCCTCAAAGCTGGTAGAAGTGACCTCGACTATATCTGCGTATGGTTCAACTTTGGCATAAAAGATGGCTTTGACATAAGGCATAGGGCCTAAAAGTGAGCTTGTTTACACCTATCGGAGATGAGCGATATACCCATCAAAAGGACTTTAGGTCGGCTCATGCTTTCGTATCAAATTCCAAGTTGTGAGAAGGATATGTATACATCAGACTTCTTGAAAGCTCTTCTTTAACAGTCTCGCAGGTATGCATAGTGCGATTCAGCCCGAACACCGCCGGAGGAGCTCACGGAATTAGACAATGATCCGGAAGTACAAGCTTCCGCTCGGAGAATAAGCGAGCGATTGCGAAATATATGATAATCGCAATTTCGGATTGGTGAGTTGTTATCGACTTGACATTACCATGTTGAAGCTAGCACAGCAAGGGCTTACAGTATTTCGAGCAGGACGTATAGGCAGAGGGATCGCGACGAGCTCGCGTGCCGCTGGGACATCAAGAGCGCCTTGGATCGCGGTAGCTGGGTCAGCGACCCTTTTGGTGAGCTCCTCCCAATTAGGTAGTGGCTGATCGATAGGTCGGCCATACGTTATATCGAGATCGAGTTGGGTTGGAAGAAGAGTCTCCTGTGTCGACAGAGACATCGAGAGGAATAGTCAACCAGCCCAAGAAGGGGTCATCTGGAGCTGAAGAGCCAGAAGAATATCTCACCCTCAAAGAGGTCGCTAAGCATAATCTTTCGCAGGATGCATGGGTCATCATCGATGGCAAGGTCTTCGAGTGAGTAGCTCTCCCGTTCTACTCGCAAAAAGGAGCGCAGACGACCAAGACTTTTCCTACCTGTCTGTTCAAAACCTGCACCTCATTCGAAAGCTAAATCCCAGCGTCACCGACTTCCATCATCAGCATCCTGGAGGAAGTGCTATCATCGTCTCAAACGCTGGAACGGACGTCTCGTGAGTCGAAGTCGAAGCTGTAGATGTCGATGTAGATGTTGATACACAGATCACTCTTCACTCCCCTACACCCACCTGGAACGCTAGAAAGCAACCTTTCTCCGGAAAGCTACAAGGGTCGAGTTGATCCAGAGATCACTGCTGTCGCAGCAGCCAAACAAAATGCCGAGAGAGCTCGTATAGCCAGTGCAAGAGCTGCTTTACTTCCTGTTGAGACAATACTGGGCATTGATGAGTTTGAGGTGAGTTTAATCCACTCACATCGGTGCGGACCTGATAGACCAGGATGCCGCGGGGTCGGTCATGAGTCATCAAGCATCCCTCTACTATCACACTGGATCTCTTGATGGGATATCGATGAGAGGGAACAAGGATTCTTTCCGAAAATGTCGGATAGTTCCTCGAGTAATGCGAAACGTAAACTCGATCAGACCGCAGACAACGATATTTGGCTTGGAATCCGCACTACCTATCTACATTTCGCCTTCTTCGAACGCAATGCTTGGACATCCTGATGGAGAATTGAACATGACTAGGGGTGTGAGTTAGGTCGACCGTAAATGAAGGGGAAGCTGACGGTATAGGCAGCCAAGACGGGCATCGTACAGGGCATCTCATATGTTGCGTCGTATCCTCTGTGCGATATCCTTGTCGAGAAGGAAGAGATGGACGAACAGCTAGGGGAGAAGATGGGTATGGTATTCCAAGTCTATGTGAGAAAGGATCGGGAAAGGAACAAGGAGGTCATTCGCGAAGCTATCGATGGGGGATGCCGGTAAGCCGTCTTTGTAAGGGAAACAACCTAAGCTGATATATAGGGCACTGCTCCTGACTGTCGATTCGAATGTCGGTGATCTGCGACAGGAGGTCGAGAAGATGAAAGGCATGACTTTATCTGCTGAACCAGGGAAGAAGATGGGCCCATTTACCGAATTCACTCTCACCTCCCATGACCCCGCACTGAATTGGGAGGATCTGAAGTGGTTGAAAGAGGTGGCTGGGGATGTTCCCGTCTACTTGAAGGGAGTCTCGAGCATCGAGGTAAGTTTACCTCGTCGTATCCACGCTAATCGAACAGGATATCCGTATAGCGAAAGAACATGGCGTCAAAGGCTGTATATTGTCTAATCATGGTGGACGACAGCTGGACCGGTATGTCACGCAAACGACGATGAGCTGATGGGCAGTGCTCGTACAGGATTTGACAGTCTACGACAAATCACCCAACAAGACCCCACAATCACCAAGCAGATCGAGATCTACGTTGACGGAGGTGCAAGAAGAGGGACAGACGTGTTGATGGCCTTAGCTCTGGGTGCGAAAGGTGTTGGACTTGGCCGACCTTTCCTCTTTGCTCAAGCGGCATATGGCGAGAAGGGAGTCATTCGAGCTGTCAGAAGTGAGTTGGTTTCCGGAAGAGAGAAGGATCAAGCTGATCAACCAGTATTGGAAAGAGAGATTGTTACGGGGATGCAGCTCATGGGTGTCACAAAGCTGGATGAGCTTAAGCCGGAGATGGTAGAATGTCTACAGGAGATGTGGCGTTGATATTGCTGCTCGATGAGGTTACCTTGTTGTACATCAGTTGAGGAGCAATGCATGTTTACCTCCACCATGATTCCGAGGGAGAGAGGCGGATTCTGAAACCAATCCTCCAATCGCAAACATCTTCCATTCGTCCTCACGCCCTTCAAGTCCTCTACCACGGTGTATCCCACGCAAGCCTAGCTTCCGGCATGCCTACCATACAAGCCCATTAGCCGGGGCGGGTAGCGGAGCTAGCCAAATGAGGGTGATGTCTAATACCGTAGGTCCGGTATTGCCCTGACGGAGACCGATTTATATATCTTAGCCCCTTCGACCTTTTGATTTCATATATACTCTAGTAACATCTCTAGCAACAATGGCACTCGAGCAAGGAACTATTAAGCCTCACGTCAATGGCAATGGGAGCACGAACGGTAATGCTGGCAAAAGGCTTCGAATCGCGGTTATTCCCGGTGATGGGATTGGAACCGAAGTCATGGTAGAAGGTCTGAGGTCGTTGAGAGCAGCTGCCAAGCGGTGAGTAGCTTGTACAGAAACCACACGCAAGTAGCTGATGTCAGATTCAACCTAGACCTAGATCTTGACGAAAGCTTCAGTGACTGGGCTAGTTGTAATCGATATATGGAAAAGGGAAATATGCTGCCTGAAGACTGGAAACAGCAGTTGGACGGATATGATGCGATTTACTTTGGTGCTGTCGGTACGTATGCCATCATGACTAGTGGTATGCATCCTGATCTCCAGGCGACCCAACACGAGTCCCAGACCACATCTCACTCTGGGGCAGTCTTATCCAATTCCGACGAGAATTCGATCAATACATCTCACTCCGACCCTGCCGGCTTTTACCCGGTATCGCATGTCCCTTGGCCAACAAGAAACTAGGCGATATCGATTTCTGGGTCGTCCGCGAAAATACCGAGGGCGAATACTCGTCTATCGGAGGAAAAATGTTCCCTGGTACAGATCGAGAATTTGTCGTTCAAGATACAATCATGACTCGAACTGGTGTTGATCGAGTTTTGAAATACGCCTTTGAGCTTGCACAGAAACGACCAAGAAAGAAGTTGACTAGTGCTACCAAATCGAACGGCATATCGATCTCCATGCCTTACTGGGACGAACGAGTGGCCGAGATGGCAAAGAATTACCCAGAGGTCAAACTTGATAAACAACATATCGATATCCTGACTGCGTTCTTTGTGCTCAGACCAGAGTCGTTCGATGTGGTGGTTGGTTCCGTAAGTCACGTTACATATTCATTGATCACTTGCTGAAAGACAGAACCTATTCGGAGATATCCTATCCGACCTCGGACCCGCATGTACCGGTTCAATTGGTGTAGCTCCATCAGGCAACATCAATCCCACCGGTAAATGGCCGTCCCTCTTTGAGCCCGTTCACGGTTCAGCACCCGATATCGCCGGTAAAGGAATCGCCAATCCTATCGGTATGATCTGGGCCGGTCAAATGATGCTTGAACACTTTGGTTTCAAGGAAGCAGCCGATACGATGATGAAGGCTATTGAGGTGGCTCTGGAGAAGGCAGGACCTAGTGTGATTACACCTGATCTAGGTGGAAAGGGGAACTGCGAGGGACTTGGTAAACATATTGCAGAGCTTATCGAGACTCTGTAAACCTGCTCGCCATTTAGCTCTCCTGCTGTCTCGAGCCCTGCGAGGGACCTGTATGTATGCCATGACCCCGAATTGTCATCAGATATTGGCTTCTGCATATGTATGTAGACATTAGGTTAGCAATACTCGCAAGTCTCACCCTTCTCTCCAGGTGTATAGCCCAACATACTTGCTCAAAGTCCTCAACAACGGAGCGATATGCAACCCACTCGGCATTTGTTTTTCCGGCATTACTCCGACATTTCGGCCTCACCAGTCTGGCCCCGGGATGATCGAACCAAACCACTCCATGTACTCAGTCTACTACACAATACAATTCACAGCCTTTGATGTCCGCCACAGGCGGTAGCTCGTCGGTCGCCGGACCCAGCCGTTTCGTACTGAGTGCGTTGTGCTTGTTCAGGCTTTCTAAAGACGCTGATTAACAGACCCACCAACCCGAAACAGAAGAGTTCCCGACGACCTGCGCCAAAGAAGTGAGACGAGCTGCGATCGATGCAAGCAGCGCAAGCGAAAATGCGAGAGGCAAGGAGACTCGGAGACATGTACCGCGTGTCTAGAAGCAGGAGCAGACTGTGAAGCGACATTACCTCGTAAACGACGATTAATCACTCCACAACCCTCTGCTCGCTATGCAACCCTGGACGCCATCGTGCGCAAACTTTATCCGGATGCAGATATCGACACTGTAACAGGTCTGGCTGCTGTAGCTAAGGAAGCTGGGGTGACCCCAAGCAAAGCAAGAAAGAGGGATATGGATGACATTGAGGGGGAAGCGAAAGGAAGGAGTGAATTGGAGGTAGCCGGACCTCTGGAGATACCGGAAGGTTGGCTGGTCCCAGCTCCTCGTGGTGGACATCATTATGTTGGCCCATCATCCCTTGTCTATTTCGCGCGCTGTGCTCGCCAACTCGTCTCGAAATCGAAAATCCACAAACACCCTAATTTCGACGATGCTGGATTACGCCGGTACCTGCAAGCCGCGGCGTTTACGACTTACAAAACGAGTCATGCTATCGAAGCCAACCTTCAGGATCACCCTGCGACCTTTGCCGCGGGTACGGAACAATCACCTTCGGCGACTACATTAGGAGAAACGGAACGTTCAAGACCATCGCCAGGGGGAGATGGATTCCGGCATGTACGTCTTCCCGGTCGTCAGACCGCAGATCGACTAGTATCTGCCTTTTTCGATCGAGTTCATCCGAATACACCAATCCTACATCGAGGGGCTTTTCACGTACTGTACGATCAAGCCTTTCGACAAGACCTTAATCTCGCTTTGGAACCGGGCAAAGCTTGCACTCTGTACATGGTTTTCACACTCGGCGCCCAAGCTTTGGAGGGCAGTTTGAATTCGGCAAGGGTGATTCAGCAACAGTACCTGGCGATAGTCATTCGTGAAGGACTTGGTCGACTAGTCTTGACGTCGACGCTCGCAAATGTTCAAGCACTCATTCTGTTGGCCTTATACCAACATAACGCAGGTGAAAGGAATACGGCATACATACTCATCGGTCAGGCAATACGGGCGGCTGTTTCTTCAGGACTGCATAAAGACGGAGATAATCATCAATTCGACGATCCTTTCGAGCGTAATAGTCGGAGAACTGTATGGTGGTATCTACATATATTTGAACAAATCGTTTCCCTCGCTTTAGGTCGACCATCATTCACAGATGCAATTCACGTCAATACCACTCTACCCGATACCTCCTTCGAAATCAGTATCGGTCTACCCCTGGGATATCTGGAAGCTTACGTCTCGCTCTCTCAATTCATCGTCAAAATCAAACAGGCAGTTGGGGTCATTTCGGTTCACTATGAAGATGCCACGAAATTAGTGGAACATTATGACTTAGTGATGAAGCTACACACCGATCTGATTGGCTGGAAAAAGAGTCTACCAGCAGGACTATCGCTCGGTCAGGCATTCAGCAGTCCTGAACATCGACGTTTGATAATTCTACTTCAAGTTTGGGCAGATTACTTTGAAAGCGTGTTATGTCGACCTTACCTCTTGTGTCGAGTCAATCAAGATCTACAGGCTGGATCACGTCCCGCCGAAATCGACGAGATCGCTGAGTACGCTGTATCTGCCGCTCATGCCTCCGTGACCAAGCTTCTCCTCCTGTCGGATCATGGTGTTTTGGAGGCATCAGTCTGGCTTGACTTTTACGCCGCTCAACATGCCATCATGATCTTGTCTCTCCAGTTCCTTGGACAACCCGATTCCACAGAATGGGAGGAATCCCGCGAACCGATTGCTCAACTTATTGCTGTATCTCAAACGATGCGACTCGCGCCAACGTATCGAATAACGATGAACGTGGCTCTACAGCTGAGCTGTATAAGTGGAATCGGACCCGATGTTCCCGTCAGCCTAGATGCTCCAACGGCGGGTACGCCAGACTACCCAGAAGTTGCTCAAACTGTGACCATCGACCCGACGACACAGCTTTTCGGTCCAATGCCACCAACAGTACATCAAGCTTCGGAGCCGGCGATATTTAGCGATCTTTACAATCTAGACTACAACGCCGATTCTACCAATCCATGGGATTTCTTTGGCGTAGCCGGATTTGCAGATGATTTTTTTCAGTCGGCACCCAACATCACTCACGGTGAGCTAGACACATAGCTCGTTACGCATAGGAGTGTTTGACGCCTCACGCGACGGAAGTATGCATGCATGTAGTTACCCTGTACTGTAGCGCGTCGACAGCAGTGAGGCGGAGATAGTTGTCAGATAGCCGCCGTGCTACTTCCGGTTTTGTTTGCCGGCTCTATAGTCTTGGCATCCGGCTCGCCTTTCTGACTCTATTGTCGCTGCAATGTACCATCATCCGCCGCTAGCTATGATGTGATAGCCGTGTCGCATAGAGGCCATCTATATAAAGAAACCCGGACTTGATCGTTATCCCAACCAACCATCATCCAGTCGTACACTGCCTTCAACCGCTCATTCCCTCTAGACAAATTCACATCATGGCTCCTATCGCTCTCGACAACGTCACCAACGGTTCATCCACCTCCACCACTCCAATAGGTTTCGACCTCTGCGGATTCTCTCCAGCTGCCGTCACCCCTTTCACACCCGAGGGAGCTGTCGATTATGAAGCCATCCACCGAATCGGTCAATTCTTCCTTTCATTCCCCAACATCAAGTCCATCCTTGTTCTCGGTCACGCTGGGGAGGGTACTGCTCTTACTTCGGACGAAAAGTCGGAATTGATTAAAGCCTATGTTCAGGCTACGGAGGGCAGGATCCCCATCATCGCCGGTATCACTTCTGAAGGCAATTACGTAGCTGGTATCGAAGCCAAAGCTGCCAAAGACGCTGGAGCTTCTGCTGGTCTCGTCTACCCATCTCACGGCTGGTTACGATTCGGTTATCAAAAGGGTGCTCCTCAATCTCGATATGCCGATATTTGGAACGCTAGTCAACTCCCCCTCATTTGCTTTCAATATCCCCAAGCTACCAAAGCTACTCTCGACCTCCAAACACAACTCGATATCCTCGCTCAACCCTATGTATTCGCTCTCAAGAACGGTGTAAGGGACATGTCACGATGGGATGTCGAAGTACCCATCATTCGAAAACGAAACCCAGGAAAACCAATTCTTACCTGTCACGACGAATACCTCATTCATACTTCTTGGAACTGCGATGGTTTCTTGGTTGGTTACGGTCAAATTGTTCCCGAGGCCATGCAGGAACTACTCGATGCTTGTCACGCCAAAGATGTCGATGCGGCTTATGCGGTTCATGATCGATTAATGCCTCTTACAAAGGTCGTTTACCATCGACCATCGCATATGGAGGGAACCGTCGCTCTAAAACATGGATTGATCTCGCGAGGTATCCTATCGCATGCTACCGTTCGAGCTCCCCTTCTATCGCTTCCCGAGAACGCACATGATGAGATCGACGCGGCAATGAAGCTGGCTGGTGCGGCATGAGGCATGAAGGGATTGGTCTTTGAATATCACATAGCGCAGGATGGAAGGTGTTTAGAATCCTTTTGTATACATGTATATATCATTTCACGATGCAAGCTTTGTTTCTACCTTGTTCTCCTGTTCGCCTCTGGATTAGCGCTGGCTCTACCAGAGGTGATAGCTGCGCAGGGCAAGAGAGCCTGCTTTCATTTTCGGAGCTCCAGAAATGCCTTGAATGGGACTACCCACTGAAACATGAACAGTGAGAGGATAAGTGTTGAAATGAGCTTCTAGGGATCAAAGGCATGCAGGTCTAATGGTCACGCAACTTATCATGGCGTACAAGTCAGGAAAGCTGGGAAGATGCCTCGAGAATTATGCAAATTATAGATAGCCAAAGGGTTTAACCCGTCTTGTGATTTGCTCAATACCTAACAGATAGCTGGTCGGGTGAAGCCTAACAAGTCAATAAGAAGTAGAGAAGGATAAATTCCTATGCTCGAGATTAAAAACGAGTTGCATGCTCCGCTACATGTTCTACAAGTCATGCTTCCATCCGAGCAGAGTTTCAGCTCTCGAGGTATCGAAGAATGACCTTCTAGGATTCTCACTCCACCAGGACTCATCTATCTTCTTGACCCTTCCACTCCAGTGCTTCTCCAGTAGCTCAAGTGCTGGTACTTCTAATCCCTCGGAGAGAGTAGCCGGGTAAAAGATTTCTGGGGAAGCGACATGGAAGGCCTCCGCTCCGCTCCATCCTTCAGACGTTAGACCCAGGATACAGGCTCTTAGGACGGCATCCACTGATGACCATGACCAAAGTCCGGTATGTTTCACGCTAGAGGTGGTCTCGTTGATCGAAGAGCGGGTGAAATGCATTCGTATCGAAGCTATACGTGTACCGGGGAAATATCGACAAATCGCTGCTGCTTGTTCTTCGCAGACACTTTCGGTCAGCAAAACGAATGAAGAATGAACGTACAGCTTGGATAGACTATATGGATCTTCCTGTCTCATCAGCAAGGCTCTATGAAAAGGGCGAGAACTTACAGGACGCATAGGATGAGTCTCGTTTATTGGCACGAAATCCAATCCCCAATGCTCCGGCATTGTCCAGCTTAATCCCAAGGCATTACATGAGCTTGCCTGTACCATTCTCCTAACTCCTCTCGCTGCAGCAGTTTGCATGACATTGTACGCAGCAACAACATTGATGCTGTGTACTAGGCGAGGATCCAGACCCACAGGACTTCGAATTCCTCCAATGTGCATGACCCCTTCAATTGGCGACGGGGCGGCATCGAAAAGCTCATCGACGAATTTCACATTGCACAGATCGCCAGTGATTTCTGTCACTCTGTCAAGGTATGATTGAATCTGGTCGGTGACCACGGGAGGAAGGGGATTGATATCGGTTGCTAGAATTGAATGACCGTCTTTGAGGAGGGCGACCATGACATGGGACCCAATGAGTCCAGCGGCTCCAGTCACGAGGACGAGCATTCTCTATGATGTGTAGTACGAGATTGTACCCAGGATGGTCTTGAGCTCTGGCATCTTGATGTTCTCGTGACAAAGTCAAGAGATGTCGCGTGATGAAAGTCTCAGTGCCCCGCGGAGAAGGACTTTGGGGTTCCGGCGGGCGGATATAAACACAACTATCCGCCTCCTTCTTTGACAGATAGCCGAATCTTGGTTTCTCGATCACTTGCTTTCCTTCCGAAAAAGCGGAAGTCTCATTCGCCCACATACTACCATCGACAATGTAGGTGCTGGAGCCCAGTGCCAATGGACAGCCCGGACATACAATCATCAAAAGGAGATACCCCATGGCTTGACTGGGAGACGCCGAGCCCCGCAAAGAATCAATAGAAACTATATAGGGCACCTCTCGTAGCCCCGACAAGACTCTTCATCCAGTCCAGGTCGCTCTACAACGTCGAGCAGCTTACAACTTCATCGGCCCATCCACTTACCACTACGAGTGCCATACCAGCAACTACTACTCGCCAGTCACCAACTATCCACAACATAAACCCGACCAGCAAATCATCTTCTACATTCAGCATGTCGGCTCAAGCTCCCGCTGTGGTCCCCGGTATCGACAACAAACACGATATCAATGGTGTTGAAGATATCGAGCAAGATGTCAAGGGCGAAACAGACACTCGAGGTGTCATTGTCACCGAAGAAGACGTGAGTCACTCCTCCTTCCGTTGAGCAAATTACTAAATAGATCAGAACAAGCGAATCCGTCGAAAGACCGACAAGTACCTTCTCTCGCTTTTGGTATGGGTATATTTCCTACAAATTTACGACAAGACCGTTTTCGGTTACGGAAAGTAGGTCGTTTCGCCACTTTGCAAAAAAATAAGTCGCACAAAACTGATATTAAGCACCTATGGTCTGTCCAAGGATCTCGGTCTTGAGAAGAAAGACTACTCTCTCGCCTCGTCAATGACTTCTATCGCTACCCTCGCATGGCAGCCTTTCTCGGCTTACTTGATCGTTCGAGTCAATCCTCGAATCTTGATGACCGTCAACGTTTTCTGTTGGGGCGCTTCGGCCGCCTGCATGGCCGCTGCTAATGGGAACGCCTCTCTCTTGGTCACACGTTTTCTTCTCGGTCTCTTTGAAGCCGCCAATATCCCGTTGTGTGCGTCTTTCTTCGACGGTTTTGGTGACGAGAAGTAAGCTGACATCCAGTCTCAATGTTGACCGCCACCTGGTATCGAAGAGCTGAACAGCCTCTCCGAGTCTGTGCTTGGTTCATCACCAATTCAGCCGCCACTATTATCGCCGCCCTCGTATCTTACGGATTCGGGCACATCGTCAACGACAACTGGAAGCCATGGCAGTCAATTTACCTTTCCGCTGGTCTTATCACCGTCCTCACCGCCCCTGTCGTCTGGTGGAAGATGACTGCCGATCTGTCGACCGCCCGATTTTGGTCTGATGATTATGAGCGAGATCAAGCTGTTGAGCGATTGAGGGCGAATCAGACCGGTGTCGGATCTCGAGAATTCAAGTGGCCACATGTCAAGGAGATGTTCTTGGACCCCAAATCTTGGTTGTTTGCCGCCTGTATTTGTATCCCAAACATCACTGCTCATGTGTAAGTCGCCTCAAGAAGGCAATACTGGTGCTAATTGTCAGTGCCAACACCTTCGGACCCACTTTGATCAAAGGTCTCGGTTTCTCTACCTCAAACAGTTCTCTCCTCAATATCCCCTTCGGTGCCGTTCAGGCTGTCTCGATTCTCGCCGGTTCTTATGCCGCCGCTAGGTTCAAGATCAAGTCCGCCATGCTTGTCGTCCAGTGCGGCTTCACCTTGGCCGGTGGTGCGATGATGTACGTTGCTGAATCCGGCGAGAATCGACAGCAGACCCTGGCTTTGGTCGGATACTACTTCCTCGCCTTTTCTTTCGGTTGTTCCCCGATCGTCTACTCTTGGGCTATCGCCAATGTCGGAGGGGTACGCAGCTTGAACTCAAAGCGAGGAATCATCGCTGACAGTATAGCAAACCAAGAAATCTACTATGTTGTCATTCATGAACTGCGCTACCGCCACTGGTCAGCTCACCGGGGTAAGTAGAGTCTTGGCTTCTTCATGTGACTAGGCTGATAATCAGCCCCTCCTCATGGACGCCCGAGACGCACCTCGGTACCTTCCCGGTCTACGATCTCTCATGATCGCTCAATCAGCTCTAGTCGGTATTGTCCTCCTTCAAGTGGTCAACCTCTACTTCCTAAACAAGCGAAAGAGGGCCCACCGAGTCGCTATTGGTAAATCAGCCGATGTCGTCGATACTTCAATGGCACGGACATTCGTTCAAATGGATGCTGCAGCTCTCAATGCAGATGGAACCGTTATCGATTTGGATAGGACTGATAACAAAAATGAGGATTTCGTTTACTTGTACTAAGTCAGTCAAGAATCAGCAATTCGAATCTAGAATGAATATGTTCAATTATTGGGAGTCCGTGTTTGTAGTAGATTTAAAGAATGGAATGCATCGTTTGAATTGTTTACACTATCCTTACGCCGTCTATTCCTTCTTCTTCCTGGGCTGTCTGTCGGTCCGTGTACAGTGATGCGTAGCCTGTACTTGACGCTCTGGTCAACCTTTACAGTCCAATCTCAATCATGATATTGAACAGCACATAGCCCACAGTGACCCGATGTCGCTCACGTTGTCATATAACTTATTCCGAATTGGCCGTGCAGTAATCACATTGGCGGCATGTGAAAACTTCTCCATCTGTTTCCCATCTCCGCTTTTACCATGATCACGAGATACCTCCGCCAACCGCGTAATCACGAAAGATGTAGCAGCGCCGAGACGAAAAATTCTATGACTAAACGAGTGTACAGACGTAACTTAACAGAGGTATGAGATCATGTATGCCTGAAGTACATCGCCTTTCATATCGAGGCAAGCAGGTCCTCGCTGCCTCTCGAACTAGATTGACAACGGCATGCAGAGGGACATCCAAAGTAAATTTAGGGGGGCTATCGAGACATAGACGAGCGTCAACCTCGATCACGTCTACTAGTTACCGTGCATACTCCCGGTCAAGGTTGCATTCTGCACTACTACGAGACAAATTCACAAAAAGACCTCAACGAGCCGGAACAAGTGCTAGACAGCAGGAGAGCTAGCTTGCCCCAGCCCTCCAGATTCTACACAATTGATCAGCCTCCATCACAGCCGGAGCCGCATCATCAGCTTCCAACTCCATCATCCAACTACCTTCATTCTCATACTGAGTAGTCCTCTGCTGCCCTTTATTATCCCCAAGAATCGTAACACAGACCTGACCAGAATTATCAGGTCGAACAGGTCGAGCATATTCAACCGGTAATCTCTCTACTAATGTCGGATCATCGATAGCAACGATTTCAATCATTTCACCCTCCAGGTGATTCTGGAGTCCGAATTTGCGTCCATCGTGTACACCTCGTTGATGATGTCTTGGGTTCTTGGTCGTCGGTCTAGAAGAAGCATTCACTTCAATGACGATATTCCAGAAATCAAGTGCCCAATCCCATGACAATGCGCTCTTTGATGGCGGTTGAGCTGGTGCACCGAATGGGGTCGAGGCGGTACCGTATGGGGTAGGAGCTCCGAAAGGCGTAGGAGCTCCATAAGGTGTAGGAGCACCGAAAGCGGCTGGTGTTGGCGCAAGTCCAGAAGGCGCTTGTCCGGGGTTGGGAGCAGATGGTGTAGGTGCTGCATAAGGTGTCGGAGCGGCAAAGGGCGTTGGCGCAGCAAAAGGTGTAGGGGCGGAATAAGGGGTAGGTGCAGAATAAGAATTGGAAGGACGAGTCGGTAAATTTTGGGGTGGGGGAGGGTAGGCGAAAGGTGGTCGACTTGTCGAAGCGTCCGAAGGTCCAGCTTGGGGTGGCGCCGGGGCTTGGGGCTGAGTAGCATACGGGTTCGGTGTACGTTGACCGGCGGCCGGTCCTGTCCAACCTGGTGTTCTACCCCCTGCTGCTCCTGCAGCACCACTATATCCGGGCGTTCTACCACCATCACCACCATAAGCAGGTGTTTTACCTCCATTAGCCCATCCTGGTGTTTTCCCTCCTGCTCCTCCTCCTCCTCCGTAATTGGGTGCAGGTGTTCGTCCACCCGCTCCTCCATATGCAGGGGTTCGTCCACCAGCACCATATGGATTCGGTGTCTTTCCACCTCCAAACCCACCTCCACCACCGCCTCCACTGACAGCATATGGATTGGGCGTCTGACCAAATCGAACTCCACCAGGCGCAGGTGTTCTTCCTCCACCTTGTGCTCCAGCAGCCCAAGCCGGTGTCGCGCCTCCGTTGACAGGCCCAGGAGGGGCGGCGTAAGGGTTCATATCGTATCCGCCCATTGGGGGACGTCCAGGCATGCCCATTGTAGGTGGTCCCATTCCAGTATCAAGTGGATATGTCATGCCAGATTTTGGATCTTTCCTCTTCAATGACGCAAGATTGATAGTGAGGATCTTGTTGTTGGTGGCCAACTCGACTCTGGCATTTTCTCCTTGAAGATCCTTGATGACTCCCATTAACCCCTTGTTGGTTCCCTTGGTGACAACAACGAGGGTATTGACGATCCGATTCTTGTTGATAGCAGTAGCAGGCGCAGGCATCAAACTAGCACCACCATATGGTAATGCCTGATTGAGTGCTGGGTTGATTTTACCTAGATCATTCGTAGATTTGGGGGTGACCGATATTAGAGATGTTGAACGAGCAACGAAAACACCGTTGTTCTCGGTGATATCCCTAGTATGAAGGAACACAAACAGAGATCGGAAAATGTTGATGACTTCTCCTTGTCGGTTTTCGCCACTGGTTTCCTTCATGAAATCGCCTACCCGGAACTCATTTCCTTGTGAGTCGGATCCAACTGCGTAATTTTTGCTCTCGCGACGGGCAGTGACTTGATTCGGGCTGACCATTCGGGAAATACCATTCTGGTCAAGGATACGAAGTAGGGCTCCTTCAATCTTGATCACCACTCCTGCCGTCGTTGAACTGGTGTTAGTACCGCGCCTCACGCACTTGGCACCCAGACTCACTCTAGCATGACCAGATCATGTAGATCGTACAATCCAGTCTTTTGAGTGATTGTAGCGGAATCGCCGGCTTTCCTGATATCTTTCGAAAAGACTTTGATCTATCAATCAGCTTCTATCTCCTATATTGACTCACCTCTCGTTCACCCTGGTCCGACATCAATGTAACAACATCTCCCTGAACTTCCACGACCATACCAGAAGTCTCGGCGTTCTTTCCATTGATGACTGTCACATGTTCTCCGACTTCAAATCTCTTCCTAACAGCCCTCGCCGGGACTTCGATAGTTTGACCATGAATATCCCCTCCTTCGGCTTTGATAGCTACAATCTCTGTAGTAACCGTTTCTACAGATCCATATAATCCAGTTTGTTCGCCCTCGTGTACCTCAACCCTGTCTCCCGGTACTAATCCCGAAGCGGTCGTAGTCCTATTGGCATCCATGATGGCTGATAGATTGATATTGGAAGGATTCGTCTCGCTTCCTTGGAACTTGGAGATTTCTTCGAGAGTAGGCTTGATGTCTTCCGTCTGCAAAAAGTTTACTTTGAAATCTTTATAGCAGAATCCATCGATATATTCGTCATTGTCGAAAATAACACTTCCAGTCGATCCTCCCTGTCTAGCTGCTGCTCGACCATAGATCTTTCGTACTTCTTCGATCTGGAATGGCCGAGCGGGTGGTCGTGTCGTTGCTCCCAGACTTTTTCCAGTCAATCTGTCCTTTCGCTTTTCTTTGGGTGTTAAATCGATTCGAGGCAAGAACTTGATACCAGCAACTCCACTCGTGATTTGATCCACATCGACGACTTGAGCTAAATCTCCCGTATGTTTTCCCCTTCTAAACCTGACCCACATTCCGTGATTCAACTGAACATCCTTCTTTTTTATCTTGAGTAACGGAGCCATTTCCTCAATGGGAACAAGAGCAGGTGGGGTACCCATGAATACACCCATGATTCCGTAAATCGCTTGCGAGACTTGTCCAGCTGCTCTAGCTTCTAGAAAGATGGATCCGGGTAATGAATCCCTGAAAAACGCGGAATGGACTTGAAGAGCGTTGGCTTGATTGGCGAGTTGAGACATTTTCTGGAATATCGTAGCAATGATAATCTGTTCTCTTCCAGCCTGTCATCAGTTCTGTTCACCCTGGAAGCGACATACCTTGACTCGAACACGCCATAATGAGGGATCTTCGGCGGAAGGCATAAGAAGTCGTTGAGGGATATTATCGCTATCCGCATCATACTTTGCAGCAGATGATCGACCATGACGTTCTTTGATTCCTCGAACGATTTCTCTGACGTCTAGTTCCTCATTTCGACCTAGATCTCGGTTGAATTGACGATGTCGATGTTCATCCGTTGGTAGAGCAGCTTCGGGAACTTCATCAATGAAACCAGCTCCTGCCAGTCAGTCTTGTTTGTGACTGAAGTAGGAACGAACGTACCATCTCCTTCGTAGTCCACATCATCCTCTTCTTCATCCTCATCATCGACTTCAGCCTCAACATCAAGGAAACGGTTGACCCTAGGTCCTCTTCTCCTCTATCTCATTAGTTCATTCAGGTGACGGTACCGCGAAGCTACCTTTTTACGTCTCCCTGAACGTCAGCTTTGTCTTCCACTGCGCCGAGACAGCTTACCTTGAGCATCACGTTCCTCTTCTTCATCTTCCTCGTCCTCTTCCTCATCCGCCTCTTCTTCCTCTGCATCCCCACCTTCCTCTCCATCCTCGTCCTCATCTTCATCTTCTTCCTTAGTATCATCGTGTCCGTTCTGTCATCAGTACTTCCCTGTAGCTATACGACCTACCTCTCCCTTGACCTCTCCAGTCATATCAATCTCCCCATCGTCGGATCTTGCCTACTGAATTAACATTGTTTCAAATTACAGAACAGTCAACATACCCTTTTTCTGGGTAGTCCTTCCTCTGCTTTTGGCTTTACATCCTCTTCTGCATCACTTCGATCCGCGTCAATAGGTGAATCTCCGTTGTCCGACATAGCTAATTAATGTAATGTATAATAAGAGACAGGTAGATGTAATGGTAATGATAGTAGCAGCAAGTGTATGGTATGGGATAAATTGGATAAATTCAATAAATAATACAATCTAAGACCGCGACTGATTTCAGTCAGTGCTTGTGCATGTGTACGGTATACAATAATGTCAACCAGAATAAGGGATGAGAATGCTCTACATGGTCTTGGTCAACATATCAAGAAACAGCAGCAGAATACAAAGAAAGGGAACGAAAACTTATCAATCACCAGACCAACCCTAGCTTCCAGCGCAAAAGCGAAACCAGGTAAGCTGTCCTACCTCGTTCGCTCAGAGCGTAGCTGATGCACAGAACTCAAATCAAAAGGTAGAAGAACTGTGCTAGCTCCTCTTACAAAACCTACAAATGCGACACCGAGACCGAAAGGTTCTGCCAATGTCACCGACAAACCCAAACCATTAGCTGCCAAATCGGGTCCTGTTCTTACACAAACGCAAACGCCTAAACCGGTCAAGAAAGTCGTTCCAAAATCAATAAAGAAAGCTATCAGTATCTACACCCCTGCTAAACCTTCTGTTCATGTAAACAAACAAGACAATGAAGTAGAACATAGTCATCCAAAACCACCTGGTCAGTTACCTTTGTCTTTCAAGTGTGATTGCCGGGCTGACATGATTCTCAGGATTGGACGATGCTCCACCTACGCCCTTGTGGAAAGCTATGTCGGCTCCGGCTGACTTACTGGGATTAGAAGGCGAACTCGAACTTGAGTTGGCAGATGATGAGTATCCCCAACTTCATCTATCGGACGATCTATGAACACCAAGTATGTCTCTTGGCTAGGAGGCGGGTTTGATAATAATGATAGATGTTCCCGCTTCTACCTCTCGACCCGGCTTCTAGTCTCCGAGCACGCCTCACTCCAACCTTCCCTACACTTACGACGCACGTTCACCTGTCACGACCATCATCTGCCTTTACGC
Source organism: Cryptococcus sp. GC_Crypt_2 (assembly GCA_026538405.1). NCBI lineage: Eukaryota > Fungi > Basidiomycota > Tremellomycetes > Tremellales > Cryptococcaceae > Cryptococcus > Cryptococcus sp. GC_Crypt_2. Next base: position 173,282 of record JALPCC010000004.1, on the reverse strand, counting down.
CTATCACGAACGATCATGTGCGAGTCCTTGTACCGTTGTAAAACCGTTGTAAACCATCACAAATGCATTTCCCGCTTCGATTTCTCGTTTATATGTAAACAAAATGGTAATATGTACATGTTCCCCCCGTTCTTCACTATAGTATGATTATGTCCCTCTCCCAGTCTCGCTTGACACTTTCTCAGCTCCATCAGGCGATGCAGCGTACCAGCCTTGATTCAAGCTACTCATCCGCAACTTTACTCAACATCACCCTCCTCTTCTTCTTTGGTACTTCCTCTACGTTCTCTTCGGGCCTCTTTGTCTCTCTACCAGGTTGAGGCCCGGTAGTACTCTGCCCAGACTCCGACCCCGACACTGAAATCCTGGGGAAAGCGAATCCTTCATTCTCCTCTCCAGGCGTTGGGAGAATCGGTTCAATGGAACTAGTAGTACTGCTCCTCCTGCCACCCGGATGGAACAGTGGAGTAGAAGATGATTGAGGTGGGAAATTGATGGATGATGCTGTAGATCCTTCCCGATCTGTTCTTGAGATTGCGGGAGATTGGGGTGTTGGAGTTGATGATACGCTTGGATGGGGTTGGGAATGGGATTGAGCAATGGCTGCCAGTTGACGATTATGTTGTTGTGTTGCGTGTACTGTTCCTAATTCCGACATGTCGAATACTACGATCGAGCAGTAACCATCTGCGCTTGAGAGCATTAGGGTCTGACCGTCGGGAGACCTGTTTGTTAGCTAAAGAGACAGTGCAAGACAGCTGACATACCACGCAACATCTGTGAACCCCGCATAATGTAATCCTTTGAAGATAGCAATAGGTCCAGCTTGTTGTGTATCATACAACAACACCGCATCCTGACATGCCACAGCATACAACAACCTATACGGCAGCGCAAAAATCGATCCGATAGGTCTGTCCTTCTCCTTGTCATCTTTAGGCGGAGGAGGTGGTGGCATAGACAATGAAACATGTACAGGACCAGGAGCGTTCCTGTCCAATGTGACCTGCTTTGGCTCTCCCACATTCGAAGTGGTCGATGTCCTAAGATCGTAGAAAATCGGTGAGAATCGAATAGCGACTGAACTTGTTTTATGTCCCGGTAAATGAGCTACAGGGCTTTTCGACAAGTTGGCCCTGGAATAGATATAGACTGTCGGTTTTCCTCCATCTGCATTCTTCATTTTGGGTCCCGGGACCGGTAAATCCCCATCATGCGATAAACTGCGATTCATGACCATAGGCGAGCCTTTGAATAATTGATCTTCAATCTGACCAGCTGGAGTAAGGAGTAATGACCCATCGGGAGAGAAAGTAAGTCGACGGAAGAATCGAGTGACGCCCTCTTCACCATAGATGCGTTGCATAATCGCTTGTGTAGAGGTTGAAGGTTGTCGGATTGCAGGTAACGGTGGGATAGGGGATGGTGAGCGGCCTCGACGTCCATGGAAAGTTGTGGTTGAGAGAGATGGTGAATTCGGAGCTTGTGACCCTGAGAATGAAGATCGTCGAGAACCAGGTTTGGTGGATGGTGGATCCATCAATTGGAGTTGTGGAGTCGAGGGAATGGATGCAGATGCAGAGGGTGTCATGGGGGCTGTGGGTCCAGAGGCGCCGGGTGTCGCGGACGATGTAGCAGCAGCCGTAATTGAAGCGGCAGCAGCAGAAGCTGCCAAATGCCTAGATAGCGGTTGTGCCGGCTCGGTGAATTCCGATGCTGTCGTGATGGCACTTCCAGCCTCGGAGACGTTTGATCCTCTTCTTGTAAAGTTTGGTCTGGATCCAGAAGGGATAGATGGGGTTCGCGAATGCCGTATCTCGAACCTGTTTGCTCGAGATACTGGGTGAACGTCGGGTATCCCATTTCGAAACGCAAAGGTGTTCACGTGTACCGCCCTGAGTATTAGCTTATCCTGAAGTTCAGAAGATAGACAAAGTTCACCGATCAGAAGACTGAGTAGCGATATACTCGTTGAGAGGGTCCCAAGCTACCCCTTGAACGTAATGTTGATGCTCGCGTAGCGCATACACGCATTCGCCTTTTCATCAGCTTCATTCTTCTCCATGACCTAGGGGACGTACCAGTACTAGCTTTCCAGATACTACCTGTATTGTCGGTAGATCCCACAATGATAAATTCACTATCGGGAGACCAAGCAAGATCGTAAATATGTTTTCCAGTCACACTGATAATCAGTTTCTTGCACTCACTCCTCTGACCTTGTTTCACAGCTGAGAGAAGCTGTGAAGCTGTGGAACACGGGGAGAATGATGATGATCTCATGCAACTCACTGAATCATCCTCTGCGCTCTCCAAAATTCCTTATCCACTACTGTGTCTTCGCTTGACTCGCCGAAACCAGTTTGGGGTTTATCAGAAGGTACCCAAAGGATAATCATTCCGTCTGCCATCAATTTTGAATTCTTTGCTTGATCTTGGTGAACGCCTTTTTGGGCTCGATGAGGGGCGCAAAGGTAAGGGAAAAGCGGAATAGGTGGAGAGAGAAGAGAGACTAACCATCACCGGCAGAAGCCAACGTCCCTCCATTAGGACTAAACCTCACTACATTGACAGCAGCGGTATGTTTCGATAATGTCGCTAAATACTCTGCTCGAGGTGGATGAGGGGCAATCTCTTGTCCAGTTAGAGCAGCTTGAGATGCAGCAGAGGAAGAGGGGATATTGGGATGGACCATCCATAACTACCATCAGCATATACTCCCCATGTTCCAGTGAACTCGAATGAAAAGGTAGATTTGACTTACTCTAACCTTAGAGTCACCACCACCAGTAGCTAATCTATATTGTCTCCCTCCGGCGATGATTGGACCTGAGCTCGAGCTACCAGAAGCGACTTTGGACGAATCATCGTCTTCGGCTAATAATCTCTTGAGCTGGGCAAGGGGTAGTGGTTGGAAATCACAAGAATAAACTGCTTGCGTTTCGTGCCAGCTGTTATGTCAGCATTTCCGAGCTGTGTCGAATGTACAGAGACGCTGGATGTTGGACAGGAAAGGACATACGAGATCTCAAGTACCTTAGGTCTCATTGTTCAAGACTGGGTCTAGATTTGAAGAAGAAAGAAGGCGAGGGCGAGGGCGCCGCGTACTTGTTTCCAGTGGACTAGATTTGATCTCTATGATGTGGGCTACTAAGCGATGTCAGACCTCTACAAGGTTCAAGTTATATATCTACGTTTATTGAGGTGTATCAGGTATGTAAGTCGAGAGTATGTGTACGGTGGTATAGCATAGCAGGAGAGACAGAGGAAGGCCAGAGTCGCGTCTTTCCGTGTGGCACGTGCCTGAATTGTATTGCTTCAGAGAGGGGGATCGTGTGGCTGTGGCAATTCCCACACCGGTGATGTCTGGACTCTTGAACAGGTGTGAGAAGCTATACTTCAGATGACAAGAGACAGATCTGCGGTGATGGTCTCCCCGCCGCACAACTATGCGATCTGGATAGCTGGGCTCAGGTATTAGCTCTGAATGAATGGTGCCACGACATTCGGGACCAAGGTCGTTTGGGGGGAGTTTCCGGCACCGATTGTAAGCTGGTAGGACTATAGACATTCCATCAAATATCCAATCAAATCTATCAACAAGCTCTCTTATGAACGCAAACTGAACATGATATTATCCCTTCATTGCCCAATGCCCCATTCGCCACTGACCTCAAACACCTCACATCCGTCAGAGTCATCCACTCCTTGTCACTTTCTGGATTTGGGATGCGGGACTATCATCAGCTCTGTCTGCACCGCGATGACACTGATTGCCTGAAGACTCACAGGCCCGCCTCAATAATTTTCGTAAATTTCTTGCGACTGAGGTGTCTCCCTCATCGCTCAACACCTTGGCGCGTAGAAGGATCCAGACGACGGTCGGCGGGATCTCGAGAAACTGATCGTAGGGGAGTCGACCAAGATCAAATATCTCTCCGGGTACCCTTGCGAATAAATAATGGTTGCGCATTAGTTCGCCGTCCGGGGTATCGCTCGTGCAATGCGATGGCACTTCGAAGTAAGAATCATCCTCGTTTGCTTTTTGCTTGTTTCCCTCATCTTGCCTCTGAACCCCACCAATTTTCTGATTATTATGATCAATCTCATCACTTCCATCACCCTCGTTACTTCCGTCACTATCATCATCATCATCATCGTCATCATCATCATCGTCATCGTCGACAACATCACCGTAGTCGCTGCCCTGCCCTTTCACCTGAACAGGTTTGAGTATCTCGCCGCCGTAATCCCATTCTCGTAATATCGATTCTTCATAGCAGTCAGCAGCGAGTTCGGCATCTTTTAGATGCATAGCAATAAGGAATTTTGTGAAGATTTTCGGTGTTTGCTTCTTGCTAGTGATGTCCCTCCTCACTGCTTTTCGAATAACGTCCGTAATCATCGAAGCTTCCCATTTGTTTGCAAAATCGATCACAAATTTGACAAGATCGCAGCCATAGACAATATGATCTGCTCCTATATCGAGGGTATAGATGATATCCAAAGCGGCTCCGATAACAGCGCTATTCTCGATAGCGATATCCATAAGATGGATCGAGTCCCGTTGAGCGGGAGAGCTAGCCATGGCTATCATTGAACGAAACACCGGACTGAACATCAGTACTATTTAAAGGGCAGACGAAGCCAACGAGATGTTGGATGATGATGGCTTACGAGGCGCATTGGAGACGGTATGAATGAACTTTGAAGACGACATTATCGCTGGAAATGAGATTGATATCGGCATCATCGCTCCTGTATCGGTTGGATGTTCTGGGGATATCCTCAGTGGGCAGAGATATCGGCCCCAACCCATAATCTGCAGGCATGATTATCGTCTATAGCGTTAATGTTGAAAGCAGACAGAATAAAAAATTTGGTGTCTTTTCTAGGGTCAGGGTTTGTTGTGTATGTCTGTGTGTTATTATCGTGTGTTATTATCGAAAGATCCCTTGCGCCTCCTCGGGGAAGGGACACAGTGATCAATGACAAACTTCGCGAACTGACGAGTGACCAAGGGATTTCACCAAGGAGAGGCCCAGGTTGGGACGAAGTGGCGAGCGCGGTCAGAGGGACGTGCGAACCGGTGGATCTCCGACGAGCTCGAGTAACGTATCTTTCAGTTTTGACAAGAAGTAATTGTACATACATCTCACGCAAGACATACCGATACAAGATATTGCAAAAGTACAACGAGAACGTCCATGTTCAATTTGTTTGATGTTGATTTCATTTTCTTTACTTCTTTCCATTCTTGACCCTTGCTCCTGCTCTTCCACCTCCTTCTGCAGCAGCAGCAGCTGCCGCCACTCCTCCACCGGCTACGCCCTCCCCACCCCATTGCCTAGCTAGACCTTTCTGCTTCTCGACCCATCTCCTTCTTTCTTCTTGCTGCTCATCCATCAATCCAAGAACCAAATCATCAGGCCCACCATCATCCTCTACAGCTTGTCGATACTCGTCTTCCCACCTGACTCCCCATTCTCCATCCCCTTCCACCTCAAGCTCTGGCTCGGTAGTAGGTAATCCAGAAGAAGTTGGTGAGCTCTCACTTCCCTCCCCATCATCCGCGAAAACAGCATCATCCTCGAATGATAATCCAGTCCCAGCCTGCCTCTTACGCCTTCGATGGACATATTGAGATCTTAAATGACCCATTCCTTCTTTTACTTGTTGAATTGGAATCGATTTCCAAGATCCATAACCGTAGTAACCATGACTTCGTGGTTCGTTGGGTAAATAAGGTAGTTCTGAGGATGGACTAGACTCAATAACGGAATGAATGGCCGTGATGAGGGGTTCATCTAAGGTCGATTGTGAGGATGGGGGCCGGACTTCCACTTCCGGGCGGAATTGAAGTCGGCGGGTCCTAGCTTCTGGATCGAGGATTGAGAGTGGGGAATATTCATCGATCGGTTTAGCATCATAGAAATCGATCTGATGGGATAGGTAGATCGATTGGGGGAGTAGAGCGGGATTGGGAGAGAACGATTGGATTTCAGCATGTGCTAAGTGCATATTTCTGGATTTCAGCTGGGCACATAGAAATTCAGAGTCTAGGCAGCTTACCTGGAGGCTGTGACTGGGCTGTCCAACTGGGTCGTGGCGGAAGCGAGGCCCACACTATCCTGTCCACGGGGTAACACCCACGTAACCTTCACCTCAGACTCCACTTTCAGATCACCCCCTACAATCCCCACTTTCGCTTTCATCATTTCCGTCAATCCACTTCCTTTTCTTCCCGCACTTGTAGACTGCGCAATCGTTGGCGTAACAGAAGGGGAGGAGACAGATAACCTTGTAAGGTCGACTTGCTGTAACCCTGGTCTGTAAATCGCCAATTCGAGACAGGAGATACTGGGGCGTAGTGGATCGGAGAGCTGCGGACGGAAAGTGAATGTCGTCTTTGTGCGTGGGAGACTTTGAATGGGTTCTTGGTGGCGCATCCGAAGGCGAGCTAAAGGTGTGGTAGTTGTAGATAGGGTACTTAGACGATTTGGGTTTACCAGTCGAGGTGGTGTATGGGTGGACGCAGTAGCTATACCGCCGGAGAGGTTGATTGCAAAGACATCTACATGTCAGCTATCAACAGGCAAAGAGATTCGAAAAACTCACGGACTGTCCCACGTCCAGTAGCCACGCCGATCCATCTCCCATCCCGACTCCAATTCACCTCCACTACCTCAGACGAGGTATTTCCCCGCTTCAGCTCATACAGGTGCCATACCTCCCCATATACATGCTCTTTCTCAGGGTCCAGGGACTGGAAAAGCGCGTGAGGATGTATTTCGAATAGATGGAACGACCTCCCATTTACTGGCGCGGCGAATAACGTAGTCCCATCAGGTGAGAATGCTAGATGACATATGGCTGAGCGTCCGACCTCTGGAGACCGGCGCGATTGGTTCGTCACGTTCGGAGCAGAATGGCGTGAATGAGGAAGTCTAAAGTGCGCTATGGTCTTAAAATTGGAGATGTCGACGATCTTGATCCACTCTCCCCCTGATTTCATACTCGACCCAGATTCCGTATCGCGCACGGGAGCAGGTGAAGGTGGGTCGATGGATGTGGTCGACTCGTCCAAGACGCTGGACTCATCCAAAGATCGTGATTCAACCTCTGCTTCGGCGAGCGCAAGAGTAGACTGATTCGGCGCACTGCTGGCCATCCTACCATTGGTCGCTCTCGAAGCGGCCTGAGCACCCATCTTGATTCCTGCCCATACCCCTCTCGCTACCCCACCTCCAATACCAACTGCTGAATCAATGACAGTTTTTGGTGGAGTTTGTTCGCGATTGTTGTCTGGTTTTGCGGTAGGGCGGGTGGAGGAGGAGGTGATGAGTGTGCCACAACCATCCTTGCCTACATGCCTGGGTGGTTTTGCGGTCGTATGAGCGAGAAGGCGGCCTGAGAGTGCGAAGGTGGGTAGTGAGGTCATAGTCGATGGGAAATCCGTGAGTGGTGGTCGGAGAGGTTCGAGGGTGGCAGAGTGGAAGAAGTGAAGTGAAGGTGTAGGATGTGACATCGACTATCCATCAGTATCAAGATCAATTCAAGTACGAGATTACCGACCACCACGAAAGCTTTATTCGACACGCTAAGCTCAGCCTCCTGCCCATTGCCAATATCAACCCTCTTGGTCACCTCTGAAGACCTTAGATCCAACATCACCAAGCTGAAGCTAGAAAATTCCTTCCCGCTTTCGGCAATGAGCAACAAGAGCGTAGGTCCTTCAATGGCGTAAATGAATTTTGCGCTAATGACCCTCTCGCTTCCACTTCTGGCTTTACATTGACGGGCCGTGGAAGCATATATGAGGCGAGAGATAGAATAGGTTTCTTCTGGAGCTGAGAAACGTTCTTTCTGGTGAGGATCCTCCGGTAACACAGTAGGGGGAATAGCGAAGATCTGTAGAATATGGGTTGGTGATGATATGAGTAATAATGGTCTATCATCAGTTTGTCCCTCAAGACTGATCTGACTAGGTTACCTCTTGCCCTCTCCGTCCCCTAGATCGCCTTCGTCCCAACTCGCATACCCCTCCTCTATCACTCTCGATGGACCAGGTTGGGAGGGTAGATAATCCCTAATATTCGATATCCCCATATTCGCCATCAACCTACTTGGACTTAGGTACGATCCAGACTGACCGCTGGTCGTCAGCTCGGTTTCTATGTCAGGTACAAGACCTACTCCGCCTCAAGAGCTATGTCATCAGCACCGGCCAATGAGACGAGATGAAACTTACCTATACCTCTCCTCCTCGATCGCGCAGGCGCACCTGAGCCATCTTCAGCCCTGTCCCTCTCCATCCGCCATCCCTGTTCATAGTCTCTGACATTGTTCGGTGATGGCATATAGTCTCCTGGAGGAGGAGGTTGTGGGTGGTGGTCAGTACCTGCTAACGAGGGTATTGACTATGTTTCGGCGTGATACTTGACGAGGGCTGATAGTTAGCTATAACTGAATCTACAATGAGGATAGCTGGGGTCAAAGAAGGCTTAGTGAAGGGACGAGGATGAGAGACGCTTACTAGTGGATGCCGGTCCGGGCAGATGACCGGTGAAAGGAGTATTGGTGAGTATATAGCGGTGTTCTGCGACTTCAAGCTGTTATAAGATAGCGACGGGCCTGTCGCGAGGTCGTTACGCTTGCAGAAAGATGATGCGACGGTCTCCCAAGTGTATTGCGGGTCGGAGTCAGGTAGATGGATTGATTGATTAGGAAGACAGGGGGAGGGTGGCAACGGGACGCGTGTGGGTGGGGTAATGTGGGGTAAGGTAAGGTGAGATAAGCCGTTTGTTCGCTGTCTAGGTGTGTATAGACAGATCAAGCTCGGGTAATCGGTATGAAAAGCGTGGTTCGTTGTGTAGGTAGTGATGAAGTGGTGATGATACTATCAGAATACGCGCACCTCAGAAGTATCAACAACCTTCCTTGATCGACTCGGTACAAGAGACCGACGAAGGTGGCTTGTTCCTAGATACCGGTCCTCAAAGTACCGCAGGATTACCCTACGCGTCCTAATCAGGTAATAAGATTGGCGCGTAACAAGGAGTCAAGGGGTACTGTACAGCCTTTACATATATATCATCGTCGAGCAATCTAGAGAAGAGTATAGTTGTAACCAGTACAATACAATATGAGTACGAACTGAATATTATAGACATGTAAACCAAAACCTAACGTTACTCCTCCTTCGTGTATACCTTACTAAAGTAGACCTGAAATCACTCTTCGATACTGTCGTCATCCGCCTCTGACCTCTCCTTCAATTCCTCTTCGCCTCGTTCATCATCATCTTCTTCCTCCGGACTACTGCTACCACTGCCGCTAGCAGGAGTAACGTTGGTATGAGGAATACTTGATCCCGTTTGATCGACATTCAACATCCCACTCTCGACTGGAACTGGAGTGATCGCAGTTGGCATAGGAGTTTGCGATCGAGAGTGAGAGTGACCTTGAGTATGGGAATGGAAGTTCCAATTACCACCGGGAACTTGAGGCATGGGAGTATTGATCATCTGTAATGGTGTAGCCATCCCTTGTTGATGATGTTGGTGAAGTTGTACCGACATTGGAACTTCGTCTTCTCCATACATAGGCGGAGCAGTCTGGGGCATCGCACTGGACGCATTATAGTATCCACTGGAAGTACCTCCTGCTGTCTGAGGTTGGAGTTGATGTTGTTGTTGATATATAGGCGAAGGAGCAGACATATTGACCGACATTACCCTATTGCTGTATGCGTGGGAAGGGGCCCTTCGTGGGAATGGTCGAATTGCTCGAGAGGAAGAGGAATGTCGAAATAGGATTCGAGGTTGTTGGTGCTGTTGGTGAAACGCGGATGGAGGTGGAGTAGGAAGGGTAAGAGTGACATTTGATAGATCATCAGCAGGGTCATTGTTTCCGGTCGAAGCGTCCCACTCGATATATCCAGTCTCGATAGGTTGCCATTTTCCCTTACCCAATTGTCTACCGTCAGCTCACATAGGTAGTACAGAGAGGGATGACTCACTTGTCCAAGATGTCCCTGCGGGTATACTTGTAATTCTCACACCTCTCGACCACCTTTCGCCTGACATCCCTAACAGCAATTCGGGTATGATAATCCATTTCCTGCCATTTATCTTCAGGTCCATCATACTTCCGATCACATCTAGCGGCAAAAGTATCGAGTTGAGCAAGTACTCGTCGACCTCGATGATAATATAATGCCAAATTATCCGCTTTCTCCATAGGAGTAACGGTTGATGGGATCGAACCGATAAGCGGGACAGATTCGGAATTGATAGTAAGATCGTTATTGAGGGTGTAGTAGAACAAAGGGAATAGATGGGGGATTTCGGGATACGACTGAAGTAAACCCCAAAGAGACAGTTCGACCTGAGGTCGTCGGACCTGCACGTCAATTATGTGTTTGGGGAAGTGAGAGAGAGCTGACCTTGGTAGATGACTTCTGGGCATACGTGACCCTTCCCCTTGCTTTCTTGGACGGCCTAAACTCTTCCTCCTCATACGCATCACCGTTCGAACTGTACTCGTCCGAACTCTCTTGTTCTGGTTCACCATCAAGATCGGCATAAGAAGTTCGTCCAACCGAAGCGATTCGGCCCGATTGTCTCACTACTTCCTGTCAGCTTCATACCGATAGGAGGAAGGTATGACTGACCTGGACCACTGTACGATGTTTGTCTCTTGTTCTTATTCTTCCTTCGATGTCCAGCACCACTGCTTTCTCTTCGATACTATCATCAGCCGAGCGTTGGACAAAGGGTCAGGGAACCTACAGTCTGACCCAGACCGACACTCTCCATCATCCTCCTATTATCCATAATCTGCTGTTGCCTCTCCCTCTCATATTCCGTATCTTCATTCATCATGGTTAAATCAGGTTTGACATCTCCTCTAGCTGACGACAAAGCGTAATGATCCCCAAGTCCATATTGATGTTGTTGACCTTGAGCCTGATGCTGATTGATGTTACTTCTCCAGTATAATTCGGTAGGTTGGGGCTGGGGTTGAGGGTGTGATCCTAATCCAAGTCCATGACCTCCATTGGCTTCGTAGGCGGGGGCGTATGAAGCGGGGTATAGTCGGTTCTTGGATATACCGAGGTTCATCATTGGATCCGAGACTTTTCTCATTTCATCATGAGGAGATAGATGGTCTCGATCCTGAGTCTGATTCTGGTCGTAATAATGAGGAGTAAGGAGTCGACCCATCTCATTACCTGCGTCAGAAGCTGATGCTCCAGAAGTCGACCTAGACATCGGGTAATTGTTGCTGTTGGCGTATTGACCGTGATTGTTGAATAGAGATGGATTAATATGACCTCGACCTTGATCACCCGATACATGGATAGTAGGTTGAGGCTGGATACTCGAAATGTTGTAAGAATGATGAACACTAGCGGATGGAGGTGAGTGTTGAAGACCACCTGCAGAGTATGGGGAGGGAGAATATCGAGTACTAGCCGTTTTGTCGGTTGCCGAGTGCATGGGATGAGCATGCGAGTAAGTCCTCATCATATCTTGACCGTTTCCGTTCCCATTCTTGGCGTCGAAGACTTGAGCGGAGGAAGTAGGGAAATACGAAAGTGGAGGGGCAGTAGGTGGAGGATATGAATTGAAGTTGGAATTAGGGATAGGCATGGGTAGAGTCATGGAAGGGGTGAATGGCCTGAAGTTACCCGGGAAGGAAGTCAATGGACCGTTACCATTATCGTTGGAGTGTATGGCGGGAGAATAGTTGTTGGTGGTGGCGACAGGAGCTAGATGGAGGGATGCCTGGGAGGCAGGTCGGACTAGGCCTTGTCGTGGGGATTCGGCAGGGGAATGGTGGAATGTCTGTTGGGACATTGGTCGAGGTTGATCGAAGGTGGTCGCAAGTTGGAGCGAGGTCATTTTCACTGGATACTCAGTGACTGCAGGTGAGCTCGACATCCAAGAGGAAATAGTTGGATTGACTTACAGATGGTGGTAAAAGTTGGTGGTATGAAAGGGATTTGCGTTGTACGATATTCAAGTTACTTTCAAGGTATGGGAAAAGACTTGTCGTTCCGTTAAAAGGACGATTTGCAGTCAAAGAGTCCTTGACTATATACGATAAAGATCGACCTATCTAGTCAGCTCAGACTCATCGAAACTACCGGAATCGTTCGCCTTTGCGATACGCAGCCACCTCCTTCGAATTCATCCTCTAAACGTTTCATCGTCACCTCTCTCACGTCTCTTCGCAAGGTATAGAAGGAGAGGGAGTAGCCGGAAGAAACGGATGATGATCATGAAAGGAGTGAGGCTGTGAATGCCGTTTTCGGTGAAAGTGGGGTAAAGGATGAGAAATGAGAAGGAAGGGGTCGATCGCCGGATGGTGGGATATGGTTCAGTTTGAAGGGGATCAACCTTCCAAGATTGTTGATCATGACGATTTCGTTCGTCGTGACCAGGAGAGGTGGAAGGAGGGTGGATGCGAAGGATGGATTCTGAAGGAAGTAACTTACGGGATTGGAAGGTAGAGTGTGAATCACTGGTTGCCCGTGGTGATCTGAAGGAGTCGAAGATATGATGGAGATGATGATCCTTCCAAGGGGTCTCTAGAGATAGACGGGTAATGCGAGATGATGGTTGTTCGCCGTTTCGGGATCGGTCTATCGAGTATCGGTGTAAAGGCGTTTCGGTTACAAATCTTGTATATGGAATGATGAGTACTCGTGAGAGAAGAATCAAGCTCGTCCCCCTATACTTATATTTCAGATTCTTGTTTACTCAATCAACAACCCAGTCAAGGATTGGATCAACCAAACGGAAGCGCGTGTTTTGGTAGATCAACGATCCAGTATATCCGTGTGGTGTAGTGTAGTGTGGTGTGTCGCTTATCCTCTCGAGATCCTTCCTTTTACTCCACCAACTGCCGTTTGTGATCCGCGGACAATATATCTTGCCGTATACCGTATCTGTATCCGTATCAGTATCGCGGACTAACTATGTAGTTTGCGTGTAAATTACTGCACCGCTGAAAGGATGAAACGTGTAATCCGTTTTGAGGAAGGTGTTGTTGTGTGTGGTGTGTTGTCCACTCGCCACCTACCATGGAGTCAACACCGCCTCTATACCCCTTACACCGCGTTGACTGCTGTTCTCGACTCTGCATATCGTGATGGAGGAATAGATGGATGACTCACTAGATCACCGGCCTCCTTCCGATATCGTACAATCTGGGGATGCAAAGGTTGACAAAGTAATCCTTCAAAGGGATTCAAAGGATCTTGAGAGATTTTCGAGGTCCAACAGCTGATGCCGTTAATTCCTTTGGGTATCGATTGTATCTGCCTTTCGTGTTGTTTATCGTTGTCGACTCGAAAGTATCGCGTAGGAATGTATCGTGAATTGAGTATATCAAAGAGAATAGGTAGAAAACAGATGATGAGAAAAGGTCAAAGCATCGTCAACCAAGATTGAATCAGATCAGATCAGATGACGCTCTATGAATTTTTAATGCTTCTCTCAGAAAAGCGCTTTGTCCACGTCCAAGTTCTCACCTGATCACCTTTGCCGCCCCTCATACCCCTATACGCGTCCGGTACTTAATTGTGGGGTTCGTCAGGTAAACAAATCCATAAAAGGGTCATACGAACGTGGTTGTGTGTGTTGTGTGTGAATTCTTGGTTCTTGGTGAGCTCTGGGTAATGACCGTTCACCGTTCGGTCGGGTGGGCGAGTGTTTTGGGTTTATGAGTCTCAGAGCCTACGAAGGATGCAGATGTGGTCCCCCTAATTCTTGTCAGCGTCAGGTCTAGTAGGAGAATATGAGATTTAGCTCATAACGTTGTGTCTACGGTGAGGACGTCAGTATCAGCTATGCAGGGTTGAACGAAGCACACTACGTACACAAACACGCATCTCGGTGGCAAAATCATGAAACAGTTCACTCAACATCCCCTTGTCAGGCACTATACTCGACACATATACAGCACGCGTCACTGTGTCTTCATTCACTGTACCATATTTTCGACATGAAGAAAGAGACCACGATGGAGCTGGTGGAAAGACTTAAGAGGGAGGGGGTGGCCAAGATGGACAACAGCGAGGAGAAAGCTGAAACAATATGCGTGGCGGAGAAGGATGGGGACGATTCTAGACCGTTGAAAGTGGATGAAGAGGGTGAACCAGCCGGCTCACAAAGTTCAGGGGACAAGAAGAGAAAATTCAACTCATATGTCCAAATGTCTGAACGATACAATGAGGATGACGCCAATGTCACCATTGTGTCAAGTGACGGGATATCCTTCAGAGTTCATTCTTTCATCTTACTACGGGCATCGTGAGGACCCATTACATCTTGTGGATCAGAGTTGACAATAGGCTCCGTATTCAAGAACATGGTGGACTTCGCTAAGAATGGATCACAAAGGGATGCCCTCGAATTACTGGGAGAATTCGTCGAACATAGCCTAGTGGTGGAAGCGATACTCGACATTCTGTACAATTCGGAGATCAAGTCCTTCAACGACGACAAGCTTTATCATCATGTGATCGAATTCGCCAGGAAATACGACATGCCTACCGTTTTCAAGACGATCTCTAATCAACTCCGAGTTCATGCTACCTCCCCGGACAAGGCTCATACTCTACGTTTATTACGAGTCGCCATCGACCTCGGAGACTGCGAGTTGATGACGGCTATCGTACGAGCGACATGCGGACATGTTTGGCCTGGACAGCCCAAGACTGCACAAGAAGGACGTGATAAAGTCTGGAGAATTCCCGTAAAACAGGTTCTCTCCTCGTGGGAATGTCCTGACTCGTCGATCTTTCCTGCGAAACAACTTGCTCTTCCGTCACCTGTCCTCTCTGCCGCAACCAAGTCATACCTCGAAGGAGGTAAAGCATTCGAGCTGGGAAGTTGGCCTTATTCAGAGTTTGCCGCCCTTCCCACTCCTGTCTCCTGGGCTCTGCTCAGGGCCGACCGATTGGCCGCGGTTGAATTCACTGCTGAAAGAACGGAGGCGTTCGGCAGGGAGCTTCAAAACGTCCTGGAATCAATGTGTGAGTCGCACCTGCACTGACCCTCACTCAGCCGCTTATTTATCATAGACCCCACATGCAAACTACCTGCAATTCAGAGAATGCCAGCATAGTAGCATCAGGAACCCTCAGTGAAGCATGGATTGAAGGGTGCGAACAAGGGGGGTTTGGTGGTTGTGATACAACACTTTGTATCGTGTAACAGTAAAGACAGAGGAGATCAGCATCATGTACCAGTAACATGCGTCACAGTGGGATTCATGATTCGTGTTTGAAGTCAGCTGGCGGCCAGTAGCTCGGGTCGCTAATTGCATCAACATTCAAGATAAGAGATAATGCACGCCGAATCGACCTTCAATGACGAGATCAGATCCCGGCATTGCGTTGCGCTTGGCGTTGGATCGATTGCCTAATCGAAAAATGGCCGAAAGCCGGGTTCAACGCGACGACGCGTTCGCGCATTTCAGGTTATCTTGTATCATATGACACTGCT
Source organism: Cryptococcus sp. GC_Crypt_2 (assembly GCA_026538405.1). Lineage (NCBI taxonomy): Eukaryota > Fungi > Basidiomycota > Tremellomycetes > Tremellales > Cryptococcaceae > Cryptococcus > Cryptococcus sp. GC_Crypt_2. Next base: position 157,761 of record JALPCC010000004.1, on the reverse strand, counting down.
CATTCTTGATATTGCTGCTCCGAATCCGATCGATCTTCGTGGCTTGATCAGCAAGCCTCCACTCACTTTGAAAGAATCTCGACACGCATGAGACAGCGGGAGCTAGATGCGGAATGAATTCGGCAAGCCGGCCAGTTACCAGATCCCCGGTCGGGACAGGAGTCATACTCCTACCATATGTAGAGCTGATCTCCTGATGAGTTATCCTCTATTACAACAATGTCAGAGCCCGCTTTTAATCGCGATACGACATCTGAGGAGGTTTGTGGGTACTTTGCAGATCATATCAAGGGGAGAACGATCTTGATTACTGGACCTACAAAGACTGGAGTAGGTTTTGGAACGGCTCTGGCTATTGCGGAGCAGGGGCCGGGGTTGCTGATACTTGCTGGCAGGCGCCAGGAGGCGTGAGTTTATCGAAGTGACAAGTTGGACTTGGCGTGGTGAGCTGATGAGAAAGGCTGGACGAGTCTCGAGATGCTATTCTCGAGAAAGTACCGGACGCCAAGCTCAAGTTGGTCCTCCTTGACCTGACTTCTTTGAAGTCCGTCAAGAAGGTCAGGGCCGAGCTGAGCGATCTATCTGATCCTATCGATGTCATCATCGCCAATGCCGGTATCGTATGTCATTCTACGAATCCTCATCATGATGCTGATATCAGATGGACCCACCTTTCTCCTTGAGTGAGGATGGATTCGAAAGTCAATTAGCTGCCAACTACCTCGGTCATTTCCTTCTTATCAAGCTCCTCCTACCCCAAATTCTGAAGTCGGAATCAAAGAGGATAGTACTGGTTAGTAGTAGTGGACATGGTAGTGGAGGGGTACGATGGGATGATCCGAACTTTGAGAAGGGATATAATAAGAAACTTGGTTAGTGAGTACATCTACTTTATTCACCCGAGAATGAGCTGACAATCAGTGGGCAAAGCAAGACCGCTATGATTCTCCTCGGAAGACATCTCGCTAAGGAATACGGATCTCAAGGTCTAGTAGCCATGTCCCTTGATGTAAGCCTCAGTCTCGTTGAGTAATTTGCGCTGACAGACCAGCCAGGAGGTATCTCGACCCCACTTCAAAAACATTGGGATAAAGGAACTTTGATCCAGATGGGCAAAGATTCGGGTGGTTGCTGGGATGAAAATGGGAATGTGAACGGGGATCATCCACTCTGGAAAAGTCTTTCTCAAGGTGGATCTACGTACGTACAACCATGAGTGTACGACTTGAAGCTGATGAAAGTTCTTGTCGAGCGGCTTTTGACCCTTCCATGAAAGATCATAATGGGGCGTATATGACGGATTGTTCGGTTGATGAGGGTAGCTGTAGGGATCATGCGAAAGATGAGGTGCGTATCAACAGTCCAGTGAGAATGAGTACTAATGTCTAAGGCGGAGGTCGGGCGGATCTGGGCATGGTCTGAGGATTTGATCAAAGGGCAAGTGAGACTTCCTGAGATGTCAAGTCTATGATTTGCGCTAGTGTTGGTGAAAGGGGATAGCCAGAAGATATGCAAAAGTGATTGATATGATCTCTAGGGGTTGACGCTCACGTAGCTGATCGGATTCTATAAGCGGTGCCAAACCGGCAGCAGTGTCAACCCACCAAGCTCCAAGGCGGCGTTCCCCGCTTACCCCTTTACCCCTTGAATCTACTTGATGAAAAAAGCGCGAATTTCCCCACTTTCCCCTCTCCGTCTCCTTTCTTCTGCTTTAGTAACACGTTTGCCGGGAATTGAGGTATTGCTAGGAGGATGGGAACGAAGAAGGAGAGAGTGTGGGAAAAATCTTGTTCGCCACGCGATTGTGTTTGAATGGATATCCGGGAAATCGCCCATTGGACAAGCTATCTTGCGCGATATTATTTCGAGCGATTTATCGACCTTTCCTTTCTCCCTGCCTGATCGGATGATTGTTCGTTGTTCATGGTCTAGGAATTGAATATTCCAATAATAGACCGATTGATGATTGAACTTTATTGTATTGACCATTTATACCTCATTGACCCCCTCTTTTCGATTGATCATTACTGCTCATTGTTGATATCTATCGAATTTATCAAATCGTTGACTAGTAACAGAATGACCGATTCACGCGTCGTCAAAACCGAGACCCCCGGTTCTCGAAATCATCCATTGCGGGTCATGTTGGACCGTATTCGAGCCGAGATGAACTTTTTCCGGATTCACCTCTTGGTCTTTATTCTCGTCAGCTAAGTCTCCTACTTCCCTCACACAACACATTCCCTTCTTACCTATCCGGTATAATCCAGACACCCCTCCACTAATCTACCTATACTATAACCTTCCTCAGCCTGCAATGCCTATAAAGCTAACTCCTAACAAACTCCGACAATCTTCTCCGGTATCATTTACGCTTCCAACACTATCAACCATATTTCCTATATCGATTGCCTGTTCCTAGCCGTCAGTGCTGCAACGACCACCGGACTCGCTACTGTTGATCTCAGTCTACTCAACCCGGTTCAACAGGCATTGCTCTTTGTTCTATTCGTATGTGGGAGTTTGGTATGTCATGTCTTCCGTTTGCGTTTCGAATGTAATCCGATGCGATGGGTTGACGTCCAGTGCTTTGTCTCATCAGTCACGTTGCTCGTAAGGCAGCACTTTTTCCGACAAGCATTTAAAACCACCATAAATCAAAGGCGACAAAAACGAAGACTCTCAAAGCGGCCGAATCCTCTTGCAGTCTTGAGGACTGGTACATGGAGGACGAATACAACGAAACCAGAAGTATGTCTGGTGCGCAGACTTGTGAGGACGTAACTGATGTGTCTCAGGAACCTGCCGCGGTCGACGAGGAGGACTGCAAAAGCCTCAATTCGAATGATGATGAGTCTGTCCACGCAACAGATATTCATACTGCCGTGGGCGTTGGTGCCTCGTCTATGACGTCTTCACTTCCAGGCTGGCCGAGACAGCGCTCTACGACCACTCCAGCTCCAGTAGAGCTGGCTGTATTGAATGAAGGCCAGGATTTAGAGTCGAGTGCCGAGGGGTCGAAAGCGGATAGAGATAGAACATTTACTTCTTTTCTTACTGAGCAGACTATGGTAAATAAGACGGTCGCGCTCGAGGCCCACCCATCTCACCGAAATCGTATTCCTACTTTAGGTCAGCCAGTTGTTCAGCCTCACCAGTCCCTCGGGATTGGGATCCCGAGGACCCAGACTATGCGTAGCGACCGTACAAAGCGCAGTGGTTATGGTGGATTTCCAACGCCGATACAACTTCTTCGAAGCCTCGCTGAGAGAATCGCCCCGGAGACAATCAAGAAATTGGAACGTACATACAGCCAGGCTCCTATCGAGACACGTCAACCACCGACATCTTTGTTCACCTCGTTTCCACTTAAAGTCGGTCGAAACAGTCTCTTTTTGGATTTGACCAAAGAACAGAAAGAAGAGCTCGGTGGGATCGAATATCGAGCTTCGAAATTATTGCTCAAGGTCGTCTACTGTGTAAGTTGGGTATTTTTACATTATCAAGTACTGACTCATCTTTAGTATATTTTCTTCATACCTGTAATCTCTCTCATCATTGTGGCACCGATTTTATCGGTCAATCAACCCTGTGGCGAATTCTTTGAAAGTCAGCATCGAAAAGTTGCTGCTCCTTGGTTTGCCATGTTCAACGTATGGTCCTCCTTCACTAATTGTGGTTTATCACTATCGGATACTAGTATGATCCCATTTATCGATTCACACGTCTTTGTATTTGGTTAGTGATTCCATGATCACGTCGAATGATAGATCGATTGTACTGACTGTATCTACAGTTACGACATTGTTGATCTTTGCTGGAAACACTGCATACGTGAGTGCCTATCTTCCATTAGTAAGCTTGGTCGATTACTAAATGAACAGCCTGTCTTGTATGTCTTGTGACGATCAATGCTAAAGTGCACAGACTACGAGGCATCCTGTGGATCCTGCACAAAGTCAGCGGTAAAGATTCTCGATTACGCGAGACGACTGAATTCCTACTTCAACATCCTCGAAGGTAAATCTTGTATGATCGTCAATGGCCAACATACAGGTGCTTCTTATATTTGTTTCCAGCCAAACAGACATGGTATTTGTTTATCGTCGTCTTTGTCTTAACGCAAGTCACCTTATTATCGATCGGAGATGGTACTGACGAATCAGTGCTTTTGATTTTGCCGCATTTCTCATCCTAGACATTGGAAATGAGTGAGTGGCTGTTTGGTATACATAAAACTGGCTGAAACTGCCAGAACGATCGAAAGTATCCCTGTGGGTACTAGATTACTTGCTGCTTTGATGCAGTCAGCAGCCATTCGAGTTGAAGGTTTCGCCATTGTTCCGCTAGCTGCTCTCGTCCCTGCTGTTCAGTAAGTCAATCACTTCGAATGTGTCACTGAGCTTACCAGACCAGAGTCTTATACGTGATCATGATGGTAAGGCTCTTATTCAAAGGCAGAGCTGACGCCGATAGTACATCGCATGCCTTCCCCTCTCACTGACTGTTCGCTCTACCAATGTCTACGAGGACCGATCCCTGGGTTTATACCATGAACCCGTCAACGAGAACGATGTGAATTCCAAGTCTGTTCTGAGCTATGTTGGCTGGCAGTGTGTAACATCTTCATCTGCGCAGGCCAAACTGACAGTCCCTTTTAGTGCTCGGCGACAGCTCGCTTTCGATATGTGGTGGCTTGCACTTTCCTTATGGCTCATCTGTATCATTGAGGCAAGTCTTAATCTCCGCAAGGGGAACTCAGGCTGACAATGCTAGAGGCATCGAGTTATTGGAAATTCAGAAGAACCATGGTTTAATATCTTTAGCGTCATTTTCGAAATCGTCAGCGCATACGGTACCGTTGGTTTAAGTCTCGGTTCTTCCAATGCCAATTTCTCGTTAGTCCACTTCTATCCCGAGCTTCGCTAAAGCTGATGGTCAGCCTTTCGGGTAATTTCAAAACACTAAGTAAGCTGGTCATGATGGTCGTCATGCTTCGAGGTCGTCACCGTGGTCTTCCTTTAGCTGTAAGTTCATTAAAAGCTGAATGATGTTTGGCTTACTCTGCTAGATTGATCGTGCTGTCCTGCTGCCTGCAGACTTTGACGAGATCGAAAATGAGGAAATGGATGAGGGTGTAGTCGGTACAACATCCGTCGAAGACGCCTCGGCCCGGAGTGTACATGCTGAGGCCTCAACCAGGATTTCTACCTGAGGCCTAGCTCAGCCAATTATGGGGAGATGCGAGACCGGGGGAGGAAGGAGGAAACGGTCGAGAGTATACCTAGGTGATGGGCGCGACGAAGTGGCTATGCGATCAGCATGATATAGGTTCCAAACAGCTGTCATTGACGAGATGTCAAAACAGCAAAACTGAGATTTCATTTGGGCTAGGCTTCTCGCAGTGCTCACGTCTTTCAACCGCCAACCCGGTCGTTCACCTTCACGTCAAAGCCACTCTTAGTTGAGGAAAGTGCAGTCAGAGAATGCACGTTTCCCTAAAAATACAAATGGTTCGAACTCGAGATGGAGAAGGAAAAGTCCGCTAAGACAATGAAACATGATCGAGATGTTTTGCCGTCTCGATACAGGGGATAGTCAGTCGCTATACGATGGATGAGCCGTCAGACCAGTCATATGTATCGATACATGCAATGTCTATAGTGTCAACGTTCACATACCCCCTCTAATCCGCTCTAGATATCATCCATGATGGAGAGTTCAACCTTTTCTCCAGGTTTGAAAGCGGGCATACCTGAGAGTCAGCTTGCTTCCTCTAGAGATTTCGTCATGACGATCTTCCACTGCTGACGCCATACAAACGACAAGACTCACCAAGATAAGGACAACTATTGCACCTAAACGCATCACCCAAATAACAGCTCGAGCAGGAACTGGTCTTTTTCGCCTCTGCTCTCCTCTCGGTTGGCCATACGCCCTCAGTCCCTATCGTTGCAACCTTTAGATGTTCGGGAATATCATCATCCCCTTCCAAGAAGAATTCCTGTTTCTGCGCCTTATCCTCTTCTTCATTCAATTCCTTCAAACCGCAAGTACAATCTTTACATGCTCTTCTCCTCTTTACTGGTTTACCCTCTGTATCAGGGAATACACATGCTGGTTGAACCTTATCTTCTTCCGTCAAGAGTGAACGACCTCCATCGGGTAAGAGGGGGGAGTCGAGTGCCCAGAGAGCTGAGCGCTTTGCTTTATCGGTAGTTCGACGTTTGAAGTTCAGTGGACGTGCTGCGCCGCTACCGGTGGCTGGAGCTGGTGCGGGTGTGGGTATAGAGGAAGCTGCGGGGGAAGTGTATGCGATGATGTTCGTTGAAGGCGTCGGGAGGAGTGGGGCGAAAGAAGCCGAGGAGAGGGATTGATGGAGAGCTGCAGTCTCTAACTCGGTATGAGAAGTGGGTAGGTGGATGAATAGTTGTGTCGATGGTGGAATGAAAGAGAGGAGTGAGGCGGGAAGCGGTAAGGGCAAGACTAGATGAATCGTGACTGGTGGCGAAGGCAAAGTAGTTGCTAACAATGAGCTCAGAGCCATGCTTGCGAGGAAGAACATGAACTAACCCTTGTCCAAAACTCGATCAACCATTTCACCCTGTACATTGCCCCCATTCGACTTCAATTCCGTCAATATAGATCCATACTCCTCTGCCCTCTCCATGGATCCGATGACGACCTGTGTACTAGTTCCTGCTGTTGATGATGATCCGTTCATATTGTGTATAATGGATGAGTAAGGATGAATATGATGAGTCCAATTGAAATCGTGAATTGACTTGAACTGATTACAAATATTTTACCCTGAGATAAAGGGATGAAAAGGGGGGGATTGAATAAAGAGACAGGTCAAGCTGGATAACCTATCCCTATATGCTTCATTCAAATGCATTCTTTTGTTCTACTACTCGCTATCTAGCTGCATATTACTTGTCTCGACCAGTGGGGACTTTCTTTCCGTCCTCACCACCGTCAGGGAGACTGGGCACAGGGAACTCATCCACCATATGTTCCTATTAATCAGCTCCATTCCCTTGGCATCTTTGTAGTAACTCACGGCATAGTACCTGAAATGAACCTTCTTACCAGCCTCTTCGATCTCTTTGACCTCTTCAGATGAAAGTTCAAACTCCCAGAGTTTACCGTAACCCTTGATCCTCTCTTCATTCTTGGAGGAGGTAACGGCAACAACACCCGATTGGATGGTCCACCTCAAAAGGACAGTTGCGGTGTCGACATCGTGCGCCTTTGCGATCTTTTCGAGGACTGGCTTGAGAGGTCCACCTGGATGCCTGATGACTGGAGTCAAGGGTCCGTAAGCTTCAGCAACGATGTTGTGCTGGGCGTGAATATCTAGAACAGGTTTCAAATGAGCGAGAAGGTAGGGGTGGTATTCGAGTTCTGATATCAGTCCTATCCTTGCACAAGTCAATGGATGACATACGATGACAAGCGGGCTTGATCCTTGCTACCTTCAAGACCTCTTCGAGGTGCTGAGGAACAAAGTTGCTAACTCCAAGACTAACGTCTTTGAGGGTACCATCATTGACCAAATCTTCCAAGATTGTCCAAAGCTGTCCAATCTTGCCTTTCTCAGCGACATAAGGAGAGTGAATTAGGAGAAGATTGGGCTTGGATCCAAGTCGATCAATGGATTCCTGGACGGATTTCTTAACGGCCTCGAATTCGGTGGGGAGGTCTGCTCGTCAGCTACTTGGCGCGTTTGATTTAGAGGGGTGAACGAACCTCGCTTCTTTTCCCATCCGGGATCAAAACATGGTTTACCGTCAATGTGGGGTGAGACTGCCATTAGTTCAATTCTAAGGATGTACGGTCGGTCTACCCACCTTTGGTAGTGACCCAGATAGTATCCCGCTTAGCCTCAGCGGCATTGATTGCTTCGCCGGTTTCCTTCTCGGTCCCGTAACCCTACACATCAGCATCACAATTCTATGAGAACAACTAAAGGCACAACTCACTTGGGCAGTATCGATATGGCTAACACCGTACTTCAGATTGATAACTCCCATGTCAACAGCAGTCTTTCCAGAATTGGATAAACCACCAGTTCCGTTTCTGATGTCAGCCTACTCTTTCTCCAGGCCCGTCATCACAATGTTGGGAGAGTGACTCACCCCCAAGCAAGAGCAGGGATCTGTTTGCCATCGTTCAATTTAAAGTGGATTGCTTGACTCATTGTGATTGTCTTTTGGTAATGGAAAGTATAAGAAAGATCAAATTGAAAGACAATATCGGGTGGATCTTGTGGTGCACGTCATCTTTGCTCTTGTTCATCTCGTCACCTCCACCTCCACTTTGCCTCCACTTGACTTTCTTGCCTATAACTGATGGTTCCCGGTAAGTCAGTAAGCCATCAAGCGAAGGCGGATAGTGGGTCTGGCCTGTGATCAGAAGCAGTACAGTCGTATGCAGGCCGGCCAGTATCTGACAACCCCATGCAGAGGAAGATGCATCAAGCACGAGCACGCTGACTGTATCGCACATACACCTTTGATCAATTTGTCACCGAGGCAATCACTCGGATACGATCGTCGCCGCGAGAGCGAAGAGTGGAAGCAAGGCAAGCACAGTAACCATACTGTAGATGGCAACGACACTTGATGCTGTTCAACTCGACCCATCCCCCAAGCATGATACCACTATCAAGTCAACTCCACTGGATTTACTCCGAAATTTATCCATGATGACAGAACGTGGCGTCATTTCACATCATTATTCAATTAGTCCCCGAATTAGCCGAAAAATAGGGAGGAGCACCCCGAAGTGGGCGAATACAAAAGTGCCGTCTCTATACCGTCTTGAGGTGTACCAATATATATGAATAAGGGGGAGGAGCAGGTCTATACCCATCCGCCCCTTCGCTCTACTTCCACCACCATTGAAAATACATATCCTTTGTTCAACTTTACTCAACGTACAACATATACCATATATCTGATCGTACGAGTGGATTTGTATAAACCTTTCGGTAGATTTGTATTTTACCCCACTTCGCGTCCCTTTGTTCGATTTTATTTGTATTTCTTTGAACGAGCGATAACACCATTTATCCCACGACTCTTCCACGCGTTCAATCATCATCGACTCACCTTCCTCAATTAAGTCGATATATACTATAAATCACCACAAACATTCTTCTTCCACACCAATCATTCAATCAATATTTAAACAAGATGCCAACTACTACTGCATCACGATCGAATACGACCCCTCCACCGGTAACTAGACGTAATTCGGCACATCCTTGTCCTCATTTTGGAGAACTTGTACATGCTATCGTTAGAGCGTATTCTACTCCTAATACCAATTCCAACAATTCGACGTCTCAACTCGGTGCGAACTCGACCAATAATGCAAGTCGAGTAAATCAGGGAAGACGGTAATGGACGGCCGTTCCCACCACCACCACTATGGTATCTCAGACCACGTAACACCTCTCAATACTTTTCAACAACCTCGTTTTTAACATGTACTACTTTCACTGCTTGTACCCGTTCCATACCACGCTGCCAAATCCTGGGCTTCATCTGTATATCAATTCATCATTATCGACTATCGCAGATTCATTTCAACCCCGATTGGACCGGAGGAGAGGAGGAGTGAGGAGGACAAGGTATTGATCCATAATCAATTCCCTATCGTCGTTCATCAAATTATCTCAAAGTCTTCTTGTACCTGTAACTGTATATGTACATATATTCCATGTTCCATGATGTACATACTATCCTCTCTCGACCTTTCCCCTTGGTTCAGTACACATCATTGACCTGGCGGATTCTGTGATCTCCGTTTACTCTCATCTATCATCAACACCATCCCGGCATCATGCCTTCCATGGTCCGAGAGGGAAGGGTAAACTTACAAGCTTTATAAGCCGCTCCCAACGTCTCCTCCGCCTCCGCATTCGGCATTGGTCGATTAGGAGGTGGTCGAGGTGGCAACCCATATCCACCACTAGCACCCGTACCCGTACCTGCTGGGGTCTTCTCCCTGGTATCCGGTCTTGGAGGTACGGGTGGTCTGCCCGCTGCTTCACGTTGTTTACTAGCAGCCGTATCTACTTTGACGAATTCCTCTATAGGTTCCTGGCCTTCTTTCTTGATTGCTAAGAAAGCTTCCGCTGCTAGGTTCAATGCTGTGGCTCGAAGGACTCTCTTTTCGTGGGTAATCGTGGGGTCTGTGAGGACTTGTTCGCATGCTTCTCGAACTACTGCTTCGACTTCGAGTTTGGCGCCCTGTTTGTCAGTCAAGCCCCGACAGTACATTGAGCAGAGATGGGGTGGCTAGGGGACGGAGCGGAGCAGTGAAGAGGTCAGGGACATCAACGAGGTCGATGAAAGGAGAAAAGATGGAAGAGTGGAGGAAGAGAGGAGTTGGCGAAGGGAAGAAGAGGATCAGACGCACCTTCCAAAGCGTCCTCATTCCCTGCTCAGCAGCTTGTTCTTCCAACTTTCGCATTTGCTCCGCCGATAGACCTGCACTTTCTGCTTGTTGAAGTTTATCGAAAACTTGTTTGAGTTCAATCGCTGATCGCACAGTCGAGACCCTGTAATCAGCACTTGTCTCGCGCGATAGCGAGCCTAAATAGCGAGAAGGTGAGGTCTAATGATGTAAACTCCTAGCGAGAAGGGAAGTTTGGGAGCGGGGAATGCATCCGAAAGAGAGAGAGAGTCGGAGGTGGATGGGGATAAGACAAGGAGGAGGAGAATGAGACGTACGTATCGGAAACAGTGTTAAACGTATTCTTAGCTCCATGAAACCAACCAAGCGGAGCGAATTGATTTGATGCCTTTTATCAGCTTTCCTTGTCAAATTGAAGAAGCAGGCTAGAGAGCTTACTTGATGTTGTGATGCTTTCGCTTGATATGCCCTTCCAATTGAATTGAGGAGTTCAACTCCATAACTTTCATCTTTGAGTTCCCTACTCGTCAGCTCTTATTTGCGATATAGAATAAGTAGACTGACTCTGCTTCCAATCGCATTTTAAGCTATTCGTCAGCTATCCGTCTTCCAAACTTCGACCTGGAACATGGTGATAATGACACGAAACAAGAAGGGGGGGAAGGGTACTAACTTTGAAAGAATCCGTCACTGGTTTATCATCTGGTCCTCTTGCTGCTTCTGCGAAAATTGCCAAGCGATTCTTGAGGTTTTCAGCCAGTTTATCAACTCTCGCTTTTCGAGCTTTAGCTTTCTATTTATCAGTCAACCTGGAGGTATGCTGGGAGTAGGATGAGAAAGCACTTACTTCTTCAGAGATAGCCCTATCATTAACTGCTTTTCGCTGTAATGCTTCGGTAGTCATTACTTTCGTACCCTTTGGTCCTATTGTCCAATCATTCTCATCTTCACCTTCATGTTCTTTCTGGAATGCATCCTTCATGTCTTTCCCTACTTGTAAGCGAGCGCCAGAGAAGTCTCTCAAGAGGCAGAAGAAGGGGAGAAGGAGAGAGGTATCGTGAGGAATCGGTGATTGTCTATAAACATACCAATACTAATCTGCCCAATTAAATCCTCAAATCTATCACCACCAAACATTTTTCCAAATACCTCTTCGGGATCTTGAAATCCACCAGCTGGTTCTGCAGAACCACCACCATTCTTTTGTCCAAATTCATTATATTTATGTCGTAATTCAGGATCTGAAAGGACTTGATATGCTATTGATATTTGTTTGAACTAGTATCAGCTATAGCGAGGCAGACTCTGAGGGATAGGCTGAGTGGATGATGCCCACATGGATAAAGAAATTGTTGAAGAAGGAGGATAAGGAGAAGGACTATGGGACATACTTTCTCTTCTGCATCTGGATCATCACGATTTTTGTCTGGATGTAACTATTATCAGTTCAATGTTCTCCACGCCACAACGACGAAGCTATGCTGGACGCTCGACAATGATTTGATAGCTTGAGATCCTAAGACTGAACAGTCTAAGGATCTGACCCACTCACCTTAATAGCCAATCGCCTATAAGCCTTCTTAATTTCATCCTGTGTACTTTGAGATTCCAATCCAAGGACATCATAATAAGCAAGATCCAATGGATTCTTATCACTCCCAATACCTCTTCCTCTACTTTTAGTCGGTGCTTTGCTTGATTCGGCATTGGCATTGGTAGAGGTAGAAGGACGGGGTTGAGGATGATTAAAGAATTGTTTACATCTATCAAAACATCAGTCTCTTCCTCTCATACGACCTCCTCGGGCCAGGCAGGATTGTGATGTGACTTACGCTCCACATCGGACTCTTAAGGTTCCAATGAATGTAGGTGGTACCATGTACTCTTGATTGGATTTACATCTACCTTCAGCCCAGCTGGAAAACGGGACATACGCTGGACAATCCACTGGGATATATGTTCCCCTCGGACGAGAATCTACTATTGTCGACATCTTCTTGGCTTGCGATAAACGTGAGCACTCCTTCGAACGTTTCACTGGTCCTTTTAGTCGAGTACTTGGTGTTGTATGAGGTCCAAAGAGCGTAGATAAAAGAAGCAAGTGCAAGTGTAACTCTCGACGCAATCCGTCAAAATGCTATGACGTTTCCGTTCTCAATTCTCCGAGCTTGGCGATCCTAGTATCTACAACTTGGCATATTGATCAACGACCACCCCTACATTGAACATTCATAGATCGTACGCAATGCATGTCACTACCAAAGAAGCGGGGCTCAGCTCGTAATCGTAATCATCGACATGAAACCTCATTATGATATGGACAGAGGCAAGAAATCGTCGAAAAGAATTGGGAGGGAAATCAAAGCAAATGAAGCGAAAGGAGATGACGGGAGAGGAGTAGGTTCCTCAATTAAAGAATATTTTATATAGATCAAGGGTTTAGGCGGTGGTGATAACGATCGGAGCGGCAGGAGGGGCGGTAGACTTAGTCTATCCGTCAGTAGTTGTTACAAACAAGACTAAGGGAAATGAGTAGCGGAACTTACCTCCTCCATCTTGAGTGGCTCAGTAGCGGCTGGTTCATCAAGCTTGGGGGCCTCGTCCGAAACAGCCTCGGTCTCCTTGACGGTCTCCTCCTCTTTGGGAGTAACAGCTCCGTCCTTCTTCTTGTGCTTGGGAGCTACAAGAGCGGCGAATCGAGCAGATAGTCGTCGAGCCATCTTGGAGGCGCTGGGGTGAGGGGCGTGGTTCTGAGATCAGCGCTGGCGCGAGATCAGATATACGAGGACGCTTACCTCTCCCTTCTTGGCTTCGATCTTGGTCTCGGTAGCGGGGGCAGTAGACTCAGCGACAGCAGGTGTCTCGACTACGGGAGCAGGGGCAGCGGCCTCACTGATCGTCAGCTTGCTAATGTTTGGATGAGATAGAGCTCACGCCTCCTTGGCTGCAATGATCTCGGGCTTGGTGTCCATGGTAGGGATAGAGGGAGCGTCGGCATGAGCAGGAGCATCGACGGCAGTATCAGTAGTAAGGGCGGCACCGGTCACCTCGGCGGGGGCGGGGTCTGCGGCGGAGGTGGTCTCGACGGTGGTGGCCTCGGTGGCAGGAGCGGTCTCGCCAGCGGGAGCCTCGGCAGTAGCAATAGGATCATGCTTCTCGGCCTATTCATCAGCTTCTCTCGGAACGAGCAAAAAGTCGAGCTCACCTTGGGAGTCTTGACCTTCTGCTTCTTTGGGGACTTGTCCTTCGATCCAAAGAATTTGGCAAAGAAACCTTTACCCTCGGCCTTGGTCTTTTCGGCCTTGTCCTGTATGTCAGCTGGTCGTCTTTGAGTTAGGATCGATGATTAGTTTTGGGTGAATAGAAGATACCGCGGTGACGGTTTGAGGGAAGAAGAAGGGATGGAATGACTGAAGAATCACGAGACATACCTTGACGGCAACCTTATCCTTCTTCTCCTTGGGCTCCTTGGGCTCCTCGACTACAACCGCCTTGCTTCCCTCGGCAGCCGGGGTGGTCTCGGCGACTTGCTCTTTGACCTCAGTCTCGGTTTCGGTTTTGGACTCTCCCTCTGGGACGGCGGTAGTACCGTCAACCTTGGTAGCGACCTCGGCATCAGAGTGAGCGGTTCCAGTCTCGGCGTGGGTGGTAGTGGGTTGTTTCTCAACCTTCGGATCAGCTACAATCATTGAAGGGGAGGGGAGGGGAACGTACGGGCTCAACAACGGTAGGCTCGGAAGACGCAGCCAGGACTTCTGGGGCAACTACTGCCTCTGGGACAGCAGTAGCAGTGGTGCCAGCGGCAGGAGTATCCTCCTTTGTCTCCTCGGCGATAACGGGAGCAAGGGTAGGGACTTCTGCAACAGCAGCGGGTTGAGCATCGATAGCAACGGTAGACTGGGAGGTGGAACGGGATAGGTAATCGAGTAGAGCCATTTTGTTGGGAGTAGGTAGGTAGGAAGGTAATGCGATCAGCGAAAGGGTCCAAGCGTACTGATGAGAGAGTGTGATTAAAAAAGAGTGGATATGGGATGTGGTTTGTAGAGTGAATTTGGAAGAATGTGTATACGATGGTATAGTCGGTTTTATTTAGTGGGTATTGATTGTTTGGGTGATGTTGTGGTCAAGAGACAATTCCGACTCGAGGTATTTTGGCAGGGAGGACCGTGGGTTGGGATAACAATTTGTTTAAAGTGAAACAGGCCACTGGGCCCTAGGGTGTTTACACCGCGTCATAGACATGGCATGTCCATTCCTAAACAAGACAGAGACATTACGTCCTCATTCTCATTCCCATGTTCCTTCTTCAAGCTATCCATCTAATACGGTGGCGAAGATAATAGATCTAGAGATGGGACGTACCTTGATTTCAGACATCGCAACAGAATATAGCGTATAGGACAATGAACGTGAATGCGACCACGAGACAGGTATTATAAAAATAAAGTGAGTTGATGGATTGGAATGAATGTGAATGCGTAAAGAGATAGGTCGATGGATGGTAGATCAAATAGAGAAAGGAAGATAGAATTTGGTAGACTCAGTACAAGCTAAGCGGAATTAAACTAAGGTTGAGCTATGACCCATACAGACACAGACAAGCAGGGGATATAACAAGGGGGATACAAAGGGGTAAAGGAGTCAAAGCGTGTATCATTATCTATCGCTAGCGATCGCTATGGCGTTGCAGATTTGGGCACGAGCAGATTGCGAGCCGCTTAAGATATGGATGCATGGCTGGCGTTGTGTCGGTTGGAAGTGAACGAGTACAAGGTGGACAGACGCGAGGGTTGAAACTAAAGAAGCTACAATTTCAAATTGTAAACAGGAAGATAATGCTATCAGGCACCGGACATGGAAGGTCCTTGATAGCGGCATATGCATAAGCAGTAATGGCACGGACTATATCTGTAGTCTATGATTACGATCAGAATCATCAATGATCGGATAGCTAACATCTATCTATATTGGATCAATATCAGTGTATCCCATAATGCTCATCCACGGGTCCTATGGCTACATTAGCAGTACTCATCCAATTCATCCAGTCGAACCCCATATCTCCAGCTGGAATCTGGAACTCATCGACCTGCGGATTGACCGGTGGGGCTTGAGCTTGCGTATGGGACTGAGGAGGGTCGGTTCTCAGCCCCCAGATATTCTGAAGGTTCTGCGCGTGAACATGTCCATCTGCGGTGGTAATTGGGTTAAAGTTAAAGTTGGGGTCCATAGTGATGGTCGTACCAAAGGTAGGAGGAAACGCCATCTGAGTAGCATGATCCGGGATGACGTGATTTTGTAGGGGTGAATTGGTGAATAGCGAATGACCAGCACTCGCTGTCCCGGGGTGTATAAAGTCGGGAGTATGTTTTCCACTCGAGAATTGAGCCGGCGGGGATGGGTTGGATGGGTTGGAAGGGGAAATGGAATGAATCGAAGCTGATTTCGGTACGAAACCCCTTCGGCGATCATTGGAAACTTGGAATGGCTCTGAATTAGGATCTTGAAGTCTTGAAGCGAATGCCTGATCAGGGTGCATCGAAGGCTGCATATTTGGTTCCTGCCATCAGGTCTTTCCTCAGTGGCAGAATATGACATACAGGAGGAACGACTTGATCAACCGTTTGCAATGGTACATTGCCGCCGAACTCGACCGTGATCCGATCCAACATCGCTTGTAGCATTCCCCAGTGCCTCGCACCCATTGCGAATCTATTCGCCAAAGCCTTGAATGAAAGTTTAAGAATTTCAAGTTCGGCTAGTAAGACTTTGGCAGACGCCAAATCGTTCAACTCGAGAGCACGTTGGTAGAATTGTAATAATACTCGAGCGGCCGTGAATAGGTGGCTGTTGATCAGCGGGATACATCAAACAATGAGTAACTTACACTGACTGTTAGCTTGGTTCATGTGCTATAAACAAGAAAGGACTCACAGGAAGTAATGGGAACGAGGGTGTAGCTCAAGTCGAGGGATGTGCTAGCCACTAGATGAATGATTCCAAGGCAAGCCCTTGATTCTGTGCTCAACCGAATGGCTGAGGTACAGGTAGGATCCTTCAAATCGGCGAATGGTTCGTGTAGGAAGATTGCAGCAACGTGAGGTAGGAGATGGGCGGACTGGCATGAGCTATCATTCGGGGGGATCTGGGAATTGCAGCAACAGCGAAGAAGAGGGAGAAAGCAAAACTCACGATAAGATCAGCGTCTATACCTTTATGCATCCCCGTCAAAGGCTTCAGTGGGTCCCTCAAGCTTGCGGGGAAGTGCAGACTGCTGGTAAGTATCTCCTCTATGCGAATAGCCGTCCTCCAATTTTTGAAGAAGAAGGGGACGTACATGAAAGACTTGATATCTTCATCCAGTTGCACAAATTCGGGTGTTTCTTTCAAAAATGGTCTCTCGGACGGTTCCGAGGCTTTAACGAACCGAACGAATTTGTTGACTTTATTGAGCAATATACCACCTTTGATCAAGGCTACTTGACTATCTTCAACGGGGTGACTGGTCTTAGCTCCGTCTCATCATGTATCGGCAGACGAGTAAGAGGGGACGAACTTGATGTATAGATCGTGAGATCTTGCTGTTTGAGGATTCTCTCTCATTTCGCCCTGACATCAGTATATTACGTTAAAGAGATGGGCGACAACGTACAGATGACTCCCAATCGGAGCGGGAACATGGTAATTTTGTGTACTAGTCATCAGCCCGGTTCAGTGGTCGCTGAACAGCGACATCCTGCCGTGCTGAACGAGCTCAGGCTTGACATACGCTGTCCAGCAGCGCCAGGTTCCATTGACTCACAAGTTCATCAGTCATCATCATATTCGGCCAACCCGAACTTGAACTCGCATTGATGTCAAACATCAAAACGGTAAACATCAACACCCTTCTCTCTTCCCTATCCCAATCACCGACAGGTGGGGGCAACAAAGAACTTCCGGGTTTCATGACATTCATCATCGTCGGACCCGGTGCGTTTTTCATCAGACCTAAGGGTATAGCTGCTCGGACAGCTGTTGCTATTCCCATCCAGCCGTTTATCCAGCTACTGGTCAGCTACTACCATCAAGGGTAAGTAGGAAGCGAAACTCACTCGGCATGTTGTTGGTGATAATAACAGATCAATGCCTACTTTTAGCAAGTCTACGTCGGAGACGAGATGTCAAGGAGACGTACCATGCTCTGCACGATATCCATCAGTTTCCTTCCAACAGTCCCCTCTAACTTGGCTTCCAATTGAGCATATTTAGCATTCCTCTCACCAAAACACTCCTCCATAGCGATACTCTCTTCGATCCCCCATTTCCCAGCCTCGGGTACGTTCTTGGCTCCCAGTCGTCCATCGACTCTACGTACCCATTCGTCTGTTGAGATTGTATTGACCGCTGCAGAATATCGTGCAGATACAGCACAAATTGCGTGAAGGAGAGCTCTATGGGGGAAATTTGGGTGTGCAGGGGGTAGACGAAGTCGTTCTTCGAAAGTAGATCGGTGAATTAGGCGAGAAATCGAAGGGACCATATTGAAAAATACTTGCACACTGACATTAGTCGTTCTTTTGCCTGCCAGAGCCTCAGAATCACAAGTCGACTCACAGATGATCGACAATAGCTAAGGCTCAGCTAATTATCAAAGTTGGGTGATGAAACATACCAGGAGTAGGCAGCCTAGGAGGCCACCCTGGCCAAATTAGATCCAACAATACCCCACCCAACTTCCCCGCTTCTGCATCGAGGCCATCTGGAGCAGAATCATTCTGCCCAGCAGTCATGTTAGGTAAGACTTCGAATCCGTTCATGCCTCTTGCTTCAGCAGGGTTGCGCAGGCCGGCCGTAGACTGTGTATGGTCGGGTAGACCATCTATAGAGATCGGAGCTTGATTCTCGGGTACAATGGGATGATTCAGGTAATCCTGGACCGTGAGGACCGGGGTGGGCGCGTAGTTTAACGAATTCCAAGTCCCACTGGAGTTTTGCGGTATACCCATTGTCGGCGGATTGACTGTCATGGGCGGTGCAGCCGTTTGTATCGAGGTAGGTGTTTGAGAAGGCACCAAGTGAGGGGCTGGTATTCGATTATAGTGGTGTCCTTGAACATAGTTGTCAGAACCGCCGAGGGCTTTTGTGAGTTCCTCTGCTCGTCAGCTCTTCCCATTCGCCTCGAGTGGGGTGAGATAGATGATGAGTGACGTACCGACTTTAGCTTCAAGCTTTCTAACAGTATTGCGAGGATCTTCAATTCTCTGTCCCATGAATTGTCCATGCGCCTGAACATGACTACTCGACCCCGCCGCATTCCCCTCGCTCTCCCCCTCTTCATCCTCGTAGAAACATTGTACGCCTCTACTATCCCTATCTTCATCCGGATTTGTTCTTTGTAAGAATGAGTAGCTCCTCACGCAAGATCCACAATGAGGTTTCGCTCCATCACATTTGATTCTACGACGTCGACATGGCATACAAGCTGCATTTCGTTTTAGTTGATGTGCTGATCTGTTCAGTTTTCGGTGTTTCCTAGGAGCAGATGTTGAGTCCTTGAATCCTTGCCCTTGCCCTAGAGGTAGAGGTTGGTTGAGATTGCTCATCGTATATCCGCGTTCTGCTTGAGAATAGATGTGTTTAGTGTTATGATGGGAGATCGGTGTCGACCGAGACCGGGGTATGTGAGGGGTTCCTTTGTCCTTTGCCAATCTAGGTGACTTGGCGTTTCGACCCTTGTACCACCCTTTCTATGTGTGTGTGTGTGTATAGCGTGTCGGATCTCAATATATCGGTTTCGGAATGTATGAAAGTGTTCTAGGCGATGATCCAAGTGCAAGGGCGGACAAGCCCGACGGCCAAGACCGGTACGGTATTTACAAGCCACCGCCATCCCGGTCTGTTTCCAGCCTATACTCAAGCATAAAGACAAAGGATGAAATCGAGATATGCCATAGGTTTAAACGTACAATTACAAATACTACTACAAGTCACGATTACGACGAAGTTTGATATCTGCTGACTATTATGATTCTACAGATCGAGTGACAGGGCCGTTACATCGAATTCAACCATTCAAGAGGGAAAGTCTGTGGCAGGGCAATAGCTTGTGTGGTGACATTTTGAGATCCGGAAGAGGTGTCCCCAAGATCCCATCCCCAGTTATTGAAGTCCATTTCTCCTGGCTCGTCAGTTTTTTCGTTCCACTCCACACTCGGGTATAAGTACGTACCAAGACCTAAAGACCCGTCCATCCCAAACAAGCCCATATTTGAATTCGATCCAGGATCTTGATAAGCCACTTGTCCTTGCACACCTCCTCCAGAATCTGGCGTGCCTCCAACAAGTCCAGCATCGGGAACTTTGACATAACTTGCCAATTTCTCCGTCACTCCCACTAGATCAACATCCCTAATCCCTTCTATCCTCTGTTCTAGAGCTCCTGAAATCCACCCGGCACCTGACCAGTAGATATTCTGCTTAGCTAGACCTTGTTGTAGAGTCGAGATGTTATTCTTTGCGACTGAGGCTAGAAGGGCTCGGGAGAGTTCTGCTTGTTTTGCATTACGTTCAGAGGGGGGTACATCGGATGAAACGTCGTGTTGCTCAATTTCTGATTGTCAGTCCTGCTCGCAAGGCGGTGGATGAGGCCAATGTGAGTGTTGAAAGTCATGAGAAAGGAACGAGAAGGACAAGGAACTTACCCTTGACATAACAGGATCCAGCGACGTAGAATGCCTGATTGACGAAAGGCAGAGCGACATAAGTGAATGGATTGATGATGTCACTCAACACTAAGATATCTCCTATCGTTCGAGCAGAATTCCTCCACATGTTGTTGACAGTCATCGTCTGTGGTGTCGCTTGTCCACTTGCAGTGCCGTTCCCGTTCCCATTTCCACTCGCATGATGATGTCCGGCCCCACCACTGCCGATGATTTTCCTGTCTCGCCGACCGTAGTTGTGATCCGTCAGGTAACGGGATGCGAGAATTGTATGCATCCACAGATGCAGATGAAGGAAGATCGATCCTTGATTCGCCCGATTCTGGTTTTGGAAGCTGACATCAGCTTTGTGCCGTATGACAAAAGGGAGTTGACCCACTTTCCGACATTCCACTGCATGTCCTCTGGCAACTCGTTGAAAGCCGCCATAGCCTGAGCCCTCGCCTGATTGATATCGCTTTCCATGTTCCCACTTTCAGCCAAATCGCCAACATTGAGCATATTGATCAAGTGCCCATAACTCTTCATCATCTTGGCCGCATATATGAACGGACTCGTTGGCGCGCCGTCTACATTTCCTCCAGGATGAATGTCTTCCTCGGTAGGTGGACTCTGAGTAATATCGTTTGGTCTAATCGCGGTTTGACGACCTACACCAAAGGCTAGGGCGTAATCCATCAGGAGGACTGACCAGAAAGTTAATTTGTTAAGGCGACGATCTTCTGCTGTGGCTGGCGACGATTCGGGAATTGCCTAATGTCAGCTGTGAACCGAGTGAATCGGAACTCACCATTTGAAGACCCAGTTCGTACGACATTCTGACTGCCAATCCCGTATTCATCCAAACTTCCGATTCAGAGTCGTTTGCGAATCCACAATGCGCGAGTAGGATGAAAGCAATGACTGTTTCGCGTGATGGAACTGAGAGCATGGACCCAAGCATGGACTTAGCCCTTCCGATGAACGCATTCCCGTATTCCCAAGGTTGTAATGAAGGTAACGCAATAGCCGGATGAGTTGAGAATCTAATATCAGCGCTATCATGACCAAAGATCTACCTTGCGGCTATACCAGCTATAGAGTTTAGCAAGAAACTCGATCCTGTCCTATAACGAATCTTTTGTTCTAAATCCCTTCTGTCTATACAAGGGAACTGCGCTCCAAAGTGGACCATGAATACCGAAACAAGTTCCAGCATAATATGAACAGGTGGAATCCCATCCGCTCCAATCACTTCTTCCAGAGGTTCACCAGACTGTTGAGGGAGATTATGTGGATCGCGCCGCCATGTCTCTTGAGGTGTTTCTACCCGCACTTTCAGGGTGTACTGCTTTAAACCTGTCGTCAGCTTAGACCAAGACAGTGTTACATACCTGGAGCAATAGCAGTGATTCCATGTGGCCTGAACCAGCTAACTTTGACTATTTTGCCTTTATCCGCCTTGCCTTTATTATTGGAATCGCCAGTCTGTGGCGATGGCCCTGTATTGGAGGAAGATGCGCCTTGCGGAGATGCGTCTTGCACTCGTGGCATTTGAGACGATATGGCAGAGACGAATTGAGCGATGTCAAATTCGGCCATCGGTGAGACGCCGTTGTTCGTGTTGAATAAGGAGCCAGAGGGGGACATGTTCGGTATCATGTGTGATAGTCCCGCCGAGTCTGCCATCAACACAACTCTGAATGCAAAGGAGGGAACATACTGTCAGACCCTGGTGTGGGGTTTGGGAAAGATCCTGACCAGAATTGATCCCCAAATCCCATCCCGCCCGTCAGATCGTGTCCATTCGAATGTCCAGGTTGTTGCTGGATAGCCATCCCCAAACCCATCCCTCTCAGTTCATCGTCTTCGGTCTTGCTCTGAAAGACGCCACCATTTCCATTGCCTTGAGTCTGAGGCCGTTTGCCTATACTCTTGGACGACTTTCTCTCTGCCTGTACTTGTACGCGAGGCAGACCACTCCCTAGTCCCGTTGCAGACCTCTTTTCGCCTTCGACGGAGCCTACATCGGATGGTTTCCTCTTTTTCGCTCTAGTCGATCGACCGTCACTTTCAGGCCATGAACATGGGTATCCGGACTCGATACAGTTCGGACATGAATCGGGGGGTTGTCCACCGCATTTCGCTTTCTTGCTTCGGCACTGAATGTCAGCTGGACCCACCCAGGTTCGACATACAGGATGGCAAGCTGTTCTCGATCGGTTGAACTTTTGACGCTTCCGTCGCGCTGGCTCTGATTCCTCTTGGTCTTCAACTAAAGATGGATCATACTTTGGTTCTCCAGTACTACCGTCAGCGCGAATTCGTTGTGGGATCCGTACCTAGATCCGGCGTAAGCGCGATCTTCGAAGTCGGCATCGGCATAGTGCGCGTCAATGTAGCCAAGACTTGGTTGGTAGGATTGGAACTCCATCCTGCTTGCCCAGCTATGATTGGTAGAAGAATCTACGGTTATTGGAAACAAGACAGTAATCACCTGTGTCCTGTGTGGTGCTCCCGGGTCACGGCAATTAGCCCCTTGCAGCTTAGAGGAGGGGATCCCTTAAAACACGGTTGTCCCCCGGGCCAGGCGTGTGCCTGAGTACATCCCGGCTATACCCCGAGATTCTTTTTTTTCCCATCATGCTGCATGCTGGTGGGAGTCAGTTTGGAGGATCGCTCAGTACTCGAGTCAAGAATAGCACAGGTTTGCAATGATCCCTGGGAATTCCCCTTGCTGTTATGGTCGCGTTTCGTGAGAAATGCTGGACATCAGACTATGAGCATCCCGCTAGAAATTCCAGTTGGTGACTACCTGTTGGCCGCCGGTGGAGTGATGCATCGCTAGGCATATTGACTACCACTGGGTCGAGAGGTGTAGCTCTGACAGCATGCACTCAGGTCGCTATAACGATTCACAAACGAGGGATTGCCTTGTCCTGATCATTAGAGCGGTGATGACCGACAATGTTGATCCTGGAGATATCGATGCCCGCTGTGATCGATCCATTCCCTCCTGCCGATGACACCGTTATCGACCTTTCATCTGGAACGTCATGCACATGCACGATAACGGGCCCAGCACCCACCTCCTATCGTGCCTCTCGCGTCGTAGGTTTCACCAGACCGCACCACGTGCGTATCAGCGCTTAAAGACCTCTGGAATCAGGGCAAAAGCGGCCATCAAGACCGTCGAGCCCGCAAAAGTGATGTCATGTCATCTGGTGGGAACTTTCGATTCCTAGGGCTCCTCTACTGGAATCATGGTGTTGCGAGACCGCAATGGCAGCCGACAGCGAGGGTGGGGGGTCATGTAGCCCGTTGTCGAATGGTATAAGAGATGGGCCAAAGTCCACTCTTTTGTTCGCCATCAAACACCAAAGACACAACAGCTTCATACCAAGAACTCAAACAGCTCAACTATCGCAACAATGGCTCAAATCGAAGTACTACCCGGTCAGACTCCTGCAGAAGCCTCTGGCTACGAATACATCCCTTCGCAGACCGCTGCAATCGTCTTTCTCGTCCTCTTTGTCTTGACCGCTTTGGTACATATCGCACAAGGGGTGAGGGGTAAATACTGGATCGTCTTCCCAACACTAGTCACTGGTGCTCTTGGTATGTCTAGTTACCACTGGTCCGGACTTTACTGACGTGTAGTCGAAGCGATAGGATGGGGAGGTCGACTATGGTCATCTCAGGATATTCTTGAAGACACTCCTTTCCTCATGCAGATCTGCTGGTAAGTCTCCATGGGTCAAACAGATCGTCGGACCTGACATCTAGCTTGATCATGGCGCCTGTATTCTTCTCGGCATACCTATACACAGTCACTGGGATGGCACTTACCGCCCTCGGCCCTCGATACTCTCTTCTCACTCCACGATGGGTATGTCCTCCATCTCACTCGCAAACAATACTAATGGCAGTACTTGATCATCTTCCTCGGCGCCGATGCCATCTCTCTCATCATGCAAGCGGTAGGAGGAGGTATGGCCGCCAGCGCCGATGCAGCCAAGGGCGACGATATGGAAATTGGCCCCAATATCATGTTGGCCGGTATCGTATTCCAACTCGCCTCAATGGTATTCTTTGTCATTATCGGTTCCGACTTTGTATACCGAGTCATGGCCGATAAACCTTACGCCTTTCGATCACTATCACGAACAAACTCGGAGGATACCCTTACCAACCCAAATTCGAACACTGCTACCGAGAAAGTAGAGGGAGTCGAGCCTAAACAGAATCTGACTCGATGGTGGATCTTCTTGATTGGCGGTGTCGGACTGTCAAGTCTGGCAATCATCATTCGAGGAATCTACCGAACTGCCGAGCTAAGTCAAGGATGGGGCGGATCGATCATGGACAACCAGAACCTGCAAAACTTTTTGGATGGTCTACCTATGGTCATCGCCGTTGCGGTATTCAATTTCAGCAACCCGACTCATTTGTTGCCAAGGCGTGAGGGATGGAAGGGCATCCATTAGTACGACATCACGAAGAGTAGATTGCAAGTGGCGGAAACTTAGTTAGAATAGACTGAAGTGCCTCGAGAATAGATCTGTAGCATTAGTAATGAATCTAGTATGTTGTTTCCGACTGAGAGCTTTTCGTAGCCTTACAGCATAGGGCGATCACGGGTGGGACGGGTATAGGTAGATGTGCTCTCTTCGTTAGACATCCTTGCCGTCGTGAACCAAACAGTCAATACTACCGGCGAGAAACAACAGCTCGGGTCCGTGTACTATTGGTCAAGGTCCGGAAAAACTGACGGGAGTCGTCGGTAGTTTATCGTCAATGATGTGTGAAGTGAAGCGAAGCTTGTATCTTCACGTTTAGCTGATAGAAATTTGCCACTTCGTGTTCTTTTGAAGAGATGTCACAACCATGGTGTATGATGCCAGAGTAACACCAGGAGTGCCGGCCCACAACATAATAAGAAGATGATGCTAAGGGTCAAACCAATCATGTTCGTGGTCAAAAAAAAAAAAGGGAAAAAAAACAAGAAGAAACAAACCATGGCCCCCTTTCTATTCATTCCTTCGACTCTTTCCCTCGACAAAAGGGGTTCGAGGCACGCAAAAAGACTGGACTCGCAGGGGTTTGAACCCTGGACCGCTGTTTTTTTGTGGTCCAGGGTTCAGACCCCGACGCGCCAAGTCATCAGAAATCACGTGGATTATCACGTGTATATGTACGGCATGAGGTTCCGTCGCGTGATCCACGTGGACGTGGACGGAATCAAACCCTACCGATCATTCCGCCGGCCGGAGTGGCACATGCCTTGCCACATTCAC
Source organism: Cryptococcus sp. GC_Crypt_2 (assembly GCA_026538405.1). Lineage (NCBI taxonomy): Eukaryota > Fungi > Basidiomycota > Tremellomycetes > Tremellales > Cryptococcaceae > Cryptococcus > Cryptococcus sp. GC_Crypt_2. The sequence continues at coordinate 132,353 of JALPCC010000004.1, read as the reverse complement.
CTGAGCATAAACCTCATGGCACCTGGTCGTCGCGTTTCAGAAAGCATCCGTCTCTCGATCTACGATGCTCACCGAGGGGCGCAGGAATGACTTCACACAGAGTCAATACAAATTTTCTCACAAGAGGGTGGTGGATACTACTGACCTTTGTGAATCTTACTCATTACTTACGCTATTTAATCATGCCGCCAAAACAGAGTAAAAAGGGCAAAGAGCCTGAGAGACCCGCCGTTAAAAAGCGACAGACAGCTGTATGTCCGACATATGTGCGTACTGACTGGTCAGGATGAACGAGACTCGGACTTTGAAATGACGGAGGGACCGGCCAAAAAGAGCAAAGGGGACGAGGCTGATTCCGATTCTCAGGGCGATCACGAGGACGAGGAGGTAGAGGAGGAACCTGTTGGAAAGAAGGGAAAAGCAAAGGGGAAAGCAAAGCCCAAGGCAAAGGGGACTCGTGTAAGCTTGGGGATGGCGACGCCTTCTCAGCAAGAAGTGGTCGACTCTTTCTTTGAAGGTGGCGGGTCTTTGGAGGGAGCGCCAGTAGGAACTGTCTCTTGTGAGTACCTCGTCCAAGTCCAGTCGCTGATGCTAGCTTTGGTCTCAGTCAGACACATTGGACTCGTATCCGAGCAGATTGATATCGCCAAGAAACAGCTCAAGCAGGACAAGAAGAAGCTACAGGCTGACCTACAAAATCGACATAGCAAGCATACATCCGATCAACTCTACTCTCTCGAAATCCAAGCCTTGATCCATGCCGCCAACACATCGGCTGGGTCTACACTCTCTGATGAGCAAGCACAGATTGTCGAGCGGGCTCAGGAGTTGTACGACAGGATTCAGCTGCAGGTGGATAGAGACAAGGATGAAGATGCAGATGAAGATGAGGCGTAAGATTCGATGTTTTGTTCATGCAGAAGATACTCTTCCAATGCTCCATCAGACTGACATGGCGTACGTAGTATGCTAACACATATAGTGTCCAGACGGTTGTCATCATCATCATCACCACCATCATCATCACCACCATCATCATCATCACCACCATCATCATCACCACCATCATCACCACCATCATCATCACCACCATCATCATCACCACCATCATCATCACCATCATCATCACCACCATCATCATCATTCCTTCCGGTCTACTCACCGACCCCGTCGTAATGCTCGTCCACGCCATCATACACATACCCACTGTCTGGACTACTCGCCGACCCCGTCGTAATGCTCGTCTACGCATCACACACAACATCCCCCCTCGACAACTCACCGAGGCCGATGTAATGCTCTCCCACGTTTCCAGGTACTCCCAAGTAATCCCGTCGTTGAAAAGACCATCCATGTCACTCACCGATATCAGCGAGAGCAGCCCAAGACACGCGCAACTGTCTTTGCATTACTGTCATCACCACCATACAGTGCAACAGGTCCACCGGCATCACAACTCAGCCGTCACGTTGACATATCGTGCTTGTAGTCTAGATGCCAATCAAGAATAGAGATCAACCACTGGCGCAGACTATGAGGGCAATACGTTTACAGAACTACCAGCATGCTGCTGAAATTTCCGTAGTCGAACCACTGTCGCCAAATTGTTTCTACTTCGTACATAAGATAGCGAGACCTTGTACCACCTCGCAACAACTTGATCAGACACCTAACAGCATCAGCAGCTCTTGTGAATCTAAGTTAAAGGAGAGAGATATCTATCCACACAGCATCCACACACCGTGACAGTAACGCTGCACAGCGCCCAAGTAACGCTCGACATCAAACCACACAAAGGGTGATACATAAGACAGACTAGTTACTACCTAATTTGATTGATCTCTTCAATCTATGTTTCAATTGACCCACTTTATGGTAGAGCCTATCCAGCTCCCGTCTATTGTCGTTTGAGCTTCTGACGTTCTTCCCATTGACCGTCTCATCATTCAGAAGCTTTTGTTTCTCCTGAAGTAATTTGAGATTCGCTATAACCTGCGTGCCTCGCAATTGAGCAGCAAGAGCCAACAACGGCTTAACCTGGGTAACGGTCGGTACGACCTTTCCAGACAACGCGCCCTTAACGAATGCGGTCCATTCTTTCGCAGCCTCCAGCTCCCTTATTCCCTTTGCCTAGTGAATCAGGACAAGTACAAATTCATTCACAAACACTCACAACCGCCTTGGAATAGGTGGGCTTCTTTTTGGGACGCCACGCCTTGAGTCGATCATTCTGGGCTAACTACAACTGCTTCAGTACATGAATAAGGGAGCCGATCAGCTACACTGACCTCTGCTAATCGGTCGTGGCCTTGTTGTAGCTTGTTCAAGTAGATCGATCCAGACTCGAGATCTGCAATCAGCGAAAAGACACACCCACTTGGGTAGGACGTACCACTATCCACAGCAGCAGCACCACCACCACCACCACTCGAACTACCTCCTCCTGGATTTGCTTCTTCCTCGGCATAGATCGTCTGTAGTTCATCGCGGCGCATTTGAAGAATTTTATGCTGGACAGACATGCTTATTGCGGGTATTGTCAATACAATGACTTGACATGGCTCTATCGGCGGCAAATCCTCCTCCAAATACAAGACATTCACTAGTTTCCCTCTCGGAGAATGCATACATGTGGCGGTGTATGCCAAATTATGCCGTTCTCATCTCCCATTACAGCTATACATACCTTTCTCAAGCACATTACCAGTACACACTGACATACAATGGAATTCCCGACTACAGAACTCGATTTCGTCGGAGGAGACTTTGCAGAGCTCTTTGGCGCTCACGCAGAGGCAGAGGCCGCCACTGGGAAGGATCTGCCCATCCCGTACCGACGCTTCGATCTTGCTCAGGCGATTCAAACCACTGCGCAAGAGGACCGAGAGGAGCTTGGAGAACTCTCTGCCCTTATCGCTAGTGGTCCTCCAATGCGACAAAAAATCATCCTAAGAGAAATTCATTCTTTTATTCAAGCTCACGCCACCCCACAGGGCCTTGGTAAGGGAGCTCTAGTCGACAAAGAAAGACAAAAAACCGGCTTCACTGGTATGTCCATGCAATCATGAATATACCACCTGACTGGGCAGATAGGTTATGCGACTACTTGACTTTGAAGGTGATCGCTTCACAGCGTCGAGACAGGGCAGGGAAGCAGATCATCAATCCCAAGACTGGCAAGGCCCAATACATGTCAATTAACGGGCTCCGTTCTCTATCGGGACTCCTGGGGAACGCCATTGTGAGTATCATGGTTCTATTAGGCTGACAAGCTAGCTCAAGATGATGCCGTACCCAGCAATGTCCCCATTAGAGGTAAAAGACGCGAGAGAGAGACTGTTCCGAGTGAGTCGTAACCAGTGCAGCAATGCTGAAACGGTGCAGCATGAAGGCATTCTGAAAACTCGCTATGGGTTAACCAATGGACCCAAGCAATCCTCTGTGCTCTTGCCTCCCGACATCACTCTCTTAATCGAGACGACTTTTGGGGATATTGAAAAGACTGGTTCTCTCGATAAGGTGTGTGCTGTGCGAAGCTATTAGCTGATGTTATTTAGGCCATCATGGTCTCGGCAATGCTTTTGTGCTTCATGTACACCGGGAGTCGACCTGGGTCACTCCTCCGGACAAAACATTATCCGGATTTGTATATACAGTGGAAAGTAAGCCTCTCTGCTTACATTCTCGGGTCAATGAAGCTCACAAGACAGGACATCAGTTTCACCATCGTTCGAGATGAAGAAGGCGCCGTCGACAGCTTTGGCGCAACAATCAGTATCTCTTCGTTTAAAGGCTATCACGCCGGTGACGATCTTTGGTATGTGGGTCCAAGCGATCGATCCTGACGGCTTAGTGTCAACTACAAGGTCGCTCCTACGAAGTTGGCCAAGCATTGCCTCTTGGACTTGGGTACCATGTTGCTTGCTCTGGGGTTTCGGTCCGGTGTTTTTGGAGAAAGAAGCCTAGACGATATAGCTTCTTCTGACCTCATGGAGTTCAGGGCCAGTCCTGAATTTGGGAACCGTCCAGTGTTCCTCGCCAGGTCCAGCAGGACCGGTTTATCTGAAAGGCCAATGGCAGACTGGGCCGCTAGAGAGATTCTCGCCGACCTCATGAGGCGAGCCGGTATCAGCACAGGCAGACGCAAGCTTTCATCAAGGTATCTTGAGCATACGCTAATGATTCAGGAGGGTCATCAACTTTTTACGCTACTAGACGTGGATTTGCTACTGCCGCTGGCAGAAATATGGAGCTACGCCATGCCAAATTTCTCATGGGGCACACAGCCAATTCCACAATGTTTGAGAGGGTATATGATCAGAGCCACGAAGATCTGAATATGACGGGTGGAGTCCTAGGTGTAGAAGAAGCTCGAGATCTGGTCCTCAACCCTATAGCGCTGAGACGGTATGTCAGACTTGTGTTCAGAACGGTGCTGATGAAAAAAGAGCAACGAATCCTGCTGATATAGACCGTATGACATTGAAGGAGGCTCTGGACAAGGATCCCACCTATCGACATTTGAGCTCCAAGATAGGTCTTTTGAAAGAATGCCTCAGGACGGGAAGTATTGCTTGGATGAGGGTAGAGCCGGTCAGTACCAAATTCCGTCCACGCCGTCGCCACCCGAACTGATGTCCAGTTTCACGCCATGGCTAAAAGAAGCAAGTTATCGAATACTGTATTACCCGTAATCATTGCTCGTTATCAATATAAAGTCAAGACTACTATCGCTCAAATAAAGTACGATGCATACCAAGACGAATACAAGCGACAAACCGAAGAACAATTACGTCTGGATTACCAGCTGGTCCTTCAGCGGGCTCAAGATGCCTCGGGTCCCTCCCAGCTAGCCCTTGACCTGCAAAAACGGCTAGTAGAAGCTGAGAGATCTGTTGCGGAGGACGATACCATCCCTTTGGATGATGCACAGCTTGAAGTTGATCTGGGTCTTACGGAGGATACTGAGAATGAAGACGAAGATGCGGATAATGGCGATAAGGATGAGGAAGATGAAGAGGATGAAGATGAAGATGATGATGAGGGTGAAGAGGGTGACGAGAATGAAGGCTTTGAAGGAGATGCCAAGAATGATCAAGCCAATGACGGGATGTCTGAAGAGGTGGGTGAAGGGAGTGTCGAGGTGGATGAAGCCACAGAGAGAAGGATCAAGGAATTGGAAAGTGACGCTACGGTTCTCCGACAACCTGGTAAGTCGCATCAGCGTCCATAAGTCCAGGCTAACAATTAGATAAATCTGAAAACGAAATCAATAAGCTGGATCTACTGAGGTGACCTTCTTCGCATCACTGTTCCGTGACTATGACTTATGACAAGATCCTTGCTCATTGGATCTCGAGGCACTCTGACAGATAATGCTGAATCTCGGTCTTCTCACATTCTCTGCAAACTGTGCCAAACAGATGAGACTGCAACTGAAGAAGACAAAGCCAAGAAATGGGCAAGCGGTACTCGTCTACTCAGACATGAAATACAGTTTCATGAGGCTCATCCTTATTCTCTCCGCTTCCTGAAGATAGGTGATGGCGATGGTACGTCTAAAGCTAGGATCACACTGATGTTCCAGGCGACTGGAACTGTCACCTTCAGAAACCGAACGGCTCGCCTTGCGGATTTGAAATCAAAGGGAAGCACATGGACCGGCGTATTACCCACGTCTTGAACAGTCACAAAAGGCAATTATCAGTCCCTCTCAAATTCGCACTTGATCCTGAAACTCGATCGAAAAGCCGAGCACAAGTCGGACAACGTCTGAAAGAGGAAGTGGGGGGCGATGACAAACCGCACGATGGCAACTATATCAATACTTGGGACTCGCATGCTCTGCCAGGCGTGTCAGGGAATTACGATATGGGTTCATGGCAGGTATACGGTTACGGAGCCAGTGCGTATGACACTCGACATATTTCATTCGACACTACTCTCATTCCCGAGGGACTGTTGGACTCGGAGGGGGATATAGTCATGGAATAGTAGATTGGACAATTTATACATACATACTACATCAGTAGCGTCAATTCCAGATTCGAGAACCTTGCGATGAACTGTGCATACCTATACAAAAGGAAGGGACTCAAAATGTGCAGTTTCAATTCCACGATTTTGCGATGTCTGCGGAGTATTTCTGCGAGGATGACTTAGGTCATGGAAAAAGAACAGCAAAAGGGTGTGCCCATTTGGGGCACTGGAGAAGTTGGGGATCGAACCCAAGACCGTTCCAAGGTCTGCTTGAGATTGCAAATGGAAAGTCATACCACTAGACCACATCCCCGCCACGTGTTTCACGCTTCTGATGGCGAGTCGTTGACGTTGTATATAAACCCTTTCATGTCCCCACCAGATGGCAGATAATCTGACCACATCATCTAGAGCAACAACTTGGACAGCTATGCTAAGGGGGCAGAGGAACTCACTCACGCTTCGTAGCCTTCGTGCCCTGAAAAATCGAGGGCGGCCGGTGTAGGAATCCGCCTCATTGAGAAAGTGCCACACTGGTCTCGATAATCTGTCTATCCACTCTACTCTGCCTTTATCCTGCCATTACTCTGCCTTCCCTATTCTCCCTCTTTCGGCGTACGGTGTAACAATGTCAGGTCGAGATGCTCGTGATAGGGCACCGAGGGTGCGAAATCGTGCACCAGCGCCGATCCAGGTAGGTTGTCGCGCACAACATCGTTGTCGCAAATAGCTGAATTTCAGATTACCTCTGAACAACTTCTTCGAGAGGCAGTAGAACGTCAAGAACCTTCATTTGCCGCGCCGAAGCAGAGGATCCAAGATCTAGAGGAGCTCAAGGAGTTTCAAGGGAGAAAGAGAACCGAGTTCGAGGGAAGAATCAGGTATTCTAGGGATAGTATTATTGGTATATTTATTGTTTTGCCTATTCTTCTATCCCTCGCTGACAACCTTAGCTTGGATCAAGTATGCTCAATGGGAAGCTCAGCAGAATGAGTACGAGAGGTATGTTGTGTATTTGAGGAGATTGTGCAACGGGGATGCAAGCTGATTTGGCAGATCTCGGTCCGTGTTTGAGAGAGCATTGGAGGTGGACCCACGGTCGTCGGATCTCTGGGTATGGCTTTCTTCGTTTGTCGCATAGATGGTACTGACGCTTCGTAGATCAAGTACACGGATATGGTAAGCTGTCATATACGTAGGTCGTGCGATGTACTGATGTCCAGGAACTAAAGGCCCGTAACATCAACTTTGCTCGTAATTTGTTCGACCGAGCCATCACCCTCCTTCCCCGAGTGGATGCAGTACGGCCTCTACTTCTGTTATCTTACTGGTGCTGATCTGTAGCTATGGTACAAATACGTCTACCTAGAGGAACTCCTGCTAAACATTCCCGGAGCGCGACAGATCTTTGAACGATGGATGCAATGGGAACCCAATGACAAGGCTTGGCAGTCATACATTAAGTTGGAGGAGAGGTACAATGAGCTGGACAGGGCTTCGGCAATCTACGAGAGATTCATTGGGTGCAAGCCTGTACCAAAGAACTGGATTGCTTGGTCCAAATTCGAGGAGGATCGAGGACAGGCTGGTACGTATCTTATGGTCTGTATGGGTTGTGCTCACAGTGTAGACAAAGCACGCGAGGTCTTCCAGACTGCATTGGAGTTCTTTGGAGATGAGGAGGAACAGATCGAGAAGGCTCAGGTCAGGCGAATCCCCATGGCTAGAATGATGCTGATCATCTAGGCGGTATTCTCTGCTTTCGCACGCATGGAGACCCGTCTCAAGGAGTACGAGCGAGCTAGGGTGATTTACAAGGTGGGTTCCGCAGTAGCTGTTGGTCTTCCGTGCTCATATTGCAGTTCGCTCTCGCTAGACTGCCCAGATCCAAGTCAGCTACTCGTGAGTCATGATTCTGTCTATGTTGTTCGAATTGACGGAACAGTGTACGCATCATACACCAAATTCGAGAAACAACGTAAGCTTGCCTCGTGCCGCGTTAACGTGGAAGACGACGCTGATCGTCTAGACGGTGATCGCGCTGGTGTCGAATTGACTGTTCTCGGAAAAAGAAGGATTCAGTACGAGGAGGAGCTTGCTTATGATGGGACAAATTACGATGCCTGGTTTTCGCTTGCTCGATTAGAAGAAGATGCGTATAGAGCAGACAAGGAAGACGGAGAAGATGTTGAGCCCACCAGAGTCAGAGAGGTGTATGAGCGTGCTGTGGCCAACATACCACCGGCGACGGAAAAGAGGTATGAAGCTAATAGTCATCGATCTCGAATCCTGGCTGATGTCTAGGCTGTGGAGAAGATACATTGTACGTTCCAGTCATTGATCTGTGTAGTAAGACTGACCATGTCTCTTTTTTCCGCGAACAGTACTGTGAGTAGTCCTATTGCCGTCCTCGGCGCAATGCTGACAATTAGTATGGCTACAATATGCTGCATTCGAGGAAATCGACACCAAGGATTACGACCGTACCCGCGACGTCTACAAGGCTGCAGTCAAGCTTGTTCCCCATAAGGAGTTTACCTTTGCCAAGGTGAGTGAACAGCGTCGAATGAATCTGACTGTCAGCTGTGGCTATCGTACGCCTACTTTGAGATTAGGAGACAAGACGTCACTGCCGCACGTAAAGTTCTCGGAGTCAGTATTGGAATGTGCCCCAAGCCCAAGCTGTTTACTGGCTATATCGAGCTCGAGATGCGATTAAGAGAATTCGACCGAGTCAGGACACTCTATGAGAAATTCTTGACTGTAAGCTTTGCAGCAAATTCCCGACAGACAAAGCTGACGAACAGTATGACCCATCGCTCAGCTCTGCTTGGATCCAGTGGACGCAAGTCGAAGGTGCCGTCGAAGACTTTGAACGAGTTCGAGCTATCTTTGAGCTTGCCGTCACTCAGTCTTTGGATATGCCCGAAATCGTCTGGAAGGTACGTATCTTCGACTGAGTTGGTACATGAACTGACGAACAGGCTTACATCGACTTTGAGATCGAAGAAGCCGAACGTGAGCGAGCTCGACACCTTTACGAACGACTTCTCGAGCGTACTTCCCATGTCAAGGTCTATATCTCGTATGCTCTCATGGAGGTCTCAACACTCGGTGGAGGCGAAGACGAGGATGGAAACGAGATCGAGGGCGAAGCTGGAAATGATGAAATGGCCAGGGGAGTCTTTGAGCGAGGATACAAGGATCTTCGTGCTCGAGGCGAGAAAGAAGATGTAGGTCATTCTGTACAAGCTAGGACTCGCGCTGACATAGCAGCGAGCATTGTTGCTGGAAGCCTGGAAGACCTTCGAGGAACAGTATGGTACCGACGCCGAAAAGGCACATGTCCAGGAGATGATGCCAACCACGAGAAAACGATGGAGGAAAGCTGCAGATGGAAGCGGGGCACTGGAAGAATACTGGGATATCGCCTTCCCCGACGACGAGAGGGAAGCAAATCCAACAACGTTCAAGTTCTTCCAAGCCGCTCAGAATTGGGCCGCACAGCGTACGGCAGATGTCGGTGGTGGTCTGTCTTACGATATGCCTTCCGACTCGGACGATGATGACGACGAAGATGAGGACGAGGAAGAGGACAAGGATGAGGGTGAACCGGAAGCTGGTATCGCTGAAGCTGCGGTCGTTGGGACCACATCAACAGCGGATGAGGCCATGGACGAGACGGAGTAGAGTGGGGGCTCATATTTCGCAATTGACGAATATAAAACAGGTTAACATGCAAACTCGCCTTGTCTAGATCCCCATTTGTTCGGAACATCTGCCAAACGTCCAGTGCCCTCTCATTTAAGCCCATTCCGCCGCCGTGGAGTCTGGCGAGCGGGCGAGCGGGCGAGGTGAGATGCTGCGCAGCGAAGGAAACCTGCTGAGAAGTCTGACAGCAAAATGTGCCTCAAGATCCTGACCCAATACAAGGTATTCATATACGCCCAAAAGAAGATTGAACAAGTCATTACAACTCAACACAGACCCCGCGGGCACACGATACTGCGCCATCGTATATCTGAGTACAGTCCTGGCCAGGTCCACTGGTCAAGGCACATCCTCCGCAGTCTATCGATCAGATATGCCCGGTCTTGATGTATTCTCGACTTACTGAAGATATCGGTGCGAGTATCGACGCAACCCAATACCCCTCTCAAATTTGGACACCAAGAAGAACCAGTACCACAAACACCGGTAGGTTGTGCTCTTCTTGCTCGCCTCCTGTCAGGATCTCCTCCTCCAGTCGGCGCCATTCGAGCCTCGAAAACTGTGAACGTTCCAGACTCGCCGATTGATCGGATCTCGGTCTGGGGCGAAATCACTCGTAAGAACGCTCCTGGTTCCGCGGTAACGGTCGCTGCGCTATCTACAAGATCAGCGAGTGTACACATATTACCGAGAACATGATTTACACATGGTAGCAGTAGCTGATGAATATACCGTCACTGCGGAGACTGACTCGAAGATGGTGGCGTCGGCACCAGGCGAGATCGTTGCCTGGCCGGTACTGACGACTTCAAGATGGCCACCGGAGGATACCACACCTGTATTCTGAGACCCGCCAACCTGATCATGTTAGCGGGAGTTGTGGCTCAAGGTGGAATACGCACTCGGCCAGACCCCAAAAAGGATACGTCGACATAGTTGGAAGAACCTGTGGCTCCGGCGACGAAACCACCCCCTTCTGCGACCAGAGTCTGAAAACTGCCTTGACCGACGCAGGTGCCTCCCTGATCGTGTCAGCATCGATGGGTCAACCAGGACTGGAGAAAGCCTCACCTCGGCGGCTGAGCAGCTTATTGCCGATCCGTAGACTTGGGCTGAAGCAGATTCATATATGAAAGCTTCGTAATTATCACCCCTCAAGTTTACACGAGCCTCTCCAGAGCCAAAGACGCTAATTCCGCTATTACCGTCTCCGAATAGAGTGAGATCGGCTTCGGAACCCGTACCTCCAATGCCAAGCGAGCCGCCGTTGCTGACCATGGTGACTATGTTGAAATCTGCCTGAGCGTCGAGATTGATATTGTCACCGGACACAGAGGCCGTAGCGGAAGGACCAAGTACGACGCCAACGTTACTAGCTTGAGTTAACGAAAGTGTCTGGGTCGCAAAGACACTGATGGAAGCCAGAGTAGCGACTGGAACAGTAGCTGGTCCAATGATATTGGCGACGGCTCGTGATATTGTGTTGTCCTGGGGAATGTATGTTCCAGATAGACTAGCCTAACGTCCTTTAGCTTGAAGCCAGCGTCCGGGGATAATCACTTACGATACCGCCATTGATGTTGACAGTGGCCGACGGCCCGACTGTTGCTTCTGCACAGGATAGGATTGTAATCTAGTGATATTAGCGAGAATGTGTTGATCGGAGTCAAAGGCTTACGTCTTGAGGTGCTCCCGCTGGATCTGTGATCGTAGCTCTGGTCGCTGACGAGACCGTGACAGATGTTGTTGCACCGTATGTCGCCTGCTGTGTGATGGCGGGACATTGAGCCCAGACGCTCTGGATGACCAGCGTAAGAACGATCGTCAAACCACCTTTGGAAATCATTTCCCAATGTCAGATAAATCAGGTATACACATCGGCGCGTTCAGTTGATACGATCCCCTTATATACTCTGAGACTTCGAGATGTGTTTTGACTCCTCGCAAATGGTGGAAGCATGAGTCACAGAGGCTTGAACCTTGCTACACGCGCCACCCCGCTACTATATGTGCACAAGCATATCAATGGATGGACAAGTTGTTGACTGAGCCGAACAAATACGGTTCCTATTCCTGTTCCTGTGTTCCTGAAAATCATTCTGAACGCGACGCGTTCTACCAAGCTTCTGTTATCCCAATTGTTCACGAAGGGCGCTGATGCAGCGACTTCATAGCATCTGACCATGCAGGTTCACATCGAATAGAGAGAGAGTCACCTCGGGAGTCACTGGTAACCGCGCTCACCATTGCACGCCCCAAGGTACGTTCAATCGTAAACCTGTCGGTCATCTCCGGGCAGCTGCACCCTGGGATTGATCTGGAGGAAGGGGATGTACAAATTCACGTATATCTACAGGCTTCTGTCCTCTGATCACTGATTCGAGATGAGCCAGACAGTTGCCAGACAGTTGGACTGTCTGGCTGGATTTAGCTCACTGATAGGTTGAAAGCAGAGAATCGAGAAACAATAACAATAACAATATTTCCAACCTGAAACTGATCAAGGGGAAAGAGTACACACACAGTAGTGTACACTTCCCGACCTCGTCTTCTTCACTCTTCACTCCAGAACACTATTCTCTTTGCTCAACTATACCAGTCAGCAACATGGCCTTCTCCCCAAAAGATCCCGACACCGCCTTCACCTTTGAAGAAGCCGGAAATCTATGGCGATCTGCAGCTCCTCCTTCGGTGAAGGCGCTTCCTGCCAGCCCTGTCAGCCCCGCAGAGAAACCAAACACCCCCCATAAGTCGGGCACATTCACTTGTAAAGATTCAGAAGAAAGCACAGGGCTCCCAGTCAGTCCACTTTCACATACTTTCGGGCTCTGGGCTGATAATCTAGCCCAAATTGCTTACATTGGCGAAGGACTATCAATCACATGATGCGGACTATACTATTTGGTCGAGTGATTCTATCTGCTTCAAGGTGCATTCATACCGCCTTCAGGCGGCTTCGTGAGTGAAAAGCGCTGCGTGCGAAGCTGAATATCCAGGTCGCACGTTCGTGAAGTGATCAAAGAGCCGAAGACAGCAACAAGCATCAAACTCAAAGAGTCGAGATACTCTGATGCTGTTGTCATTAAAAACTTGTTGGACCTCATCTACACCTCGGAACCGGCCAAATATGAAAATATCGAACTCGCCTATCAAGTCATCACATTGGCCACCGACTGGGGATGCGATGCAGTACTGAATGTATTCAAGAAGGATTTGGCTATTGAAGCTCTCGTGTACAGTATTCACGGACCTTCCAATAGTCACCTTCGACTCGCTCACAAATTGGGAGATCACCATCTTATGGCGCTGATCGCCCAACGCGGTCGCAAACCCGGGTTGGAACTCAGGTCGGTCAGATATTTCCAAGCAGTCCGGGACCCTACTGGAGTGCGTAAGCTTTATGACAAACCTGCGGTCGGTCTAGCTGGTAGTAGCACTACTGCCGGGATCGCAACACCCGTCTACGAGCTGGGAGGTCTGAGCTACAGCGAGTTCCTCAAGGTCCCGCCGACCGTTCTGTGGGCTTTGGCCAGGTCGACATATCTCGCACGTAAGGATCAGGGGGAGGTGGATATATATAAGATGGCAGAGTGTTTTGAGAGTCTCCTCAACCTAGCATGTAAGTCAACAAAATCTCTCGCTCTGTCCATCTGCTGATATCTGAAGATCCGATGTCTATGCCCCAAGCGGCATCCACCAACGAGAGGTCGACTCCGCAGCAGGTCGCGAAACCATTGGAACCGACTCCAGTCCCGCTGAAGGCAGCTGTTTCGCCTCGAACTCCGCCTGCTATGACGAGTGTGGCCGGCGAGAACGCTCAATTGTCTAAGTGAGATTTATCCAGCTCGATTCCTTGATGTATGCATCCTCTTGTTTATTGGCAGTTGAGGGAGCTTGGTCATCCCTGACCCCAGGCGCACATGGTCTAGTCCTCCTGACCCTCGTCTTCACCCTCGACCTTTTCAAGCATATCGACACCCAAGAAGAATGCTTCCCACTCATCTCCATCTTCTCCTTCTGCCCATCTCGCGACTTGCTCCATTCCCCTAACAGTCTTCTCCACTACATCCCTTTCTTCTCCGCCCAAATGAGGTGGAAGTGCAAGTGAAGGATTCGGTCTTCGGGGATAATCGCGATGTGGCGATAAGACGTCAATATCGATATCTTCTTGTTGATCTTTTCGTCTCGTTAATTCGTCTTCGTCTTCCTATTTCACTTAGCTGAATATCCGGCTCTTGCGAATGTTTGATAGCTTACAATATCAAACTCATCCTCTCTTTCATCGTATTCTACATTTTCCTCCAATTCCTCAAAGCCAGGTGCGAATGCTGCCCAATTATCTGGGTAAGTCCGTTGCCAAAGATGTATACTCCCAGAGGTCGCTACAGACGCAATTACAGGTTTCGTAGGGTGCCACTACTCATCAGTCCACTTCCACTGTATTCCTCGCGGAGAACTCACATCGCAATATATCAGACTCTCCTTGGGCCCCTCGAGGACTTTCACCAATACACCCGAATCTCTATCCCAGACGAAAACATTATGCGCCATCTTATGGCCAGCTCCTCCCATCACATATTCTCCATCACCCGAGAAACCGACTGAATGCCATGGTGTTCGGTTGACTAGATCTTGAAATCGGTGGATGGGATTTAGGACACCGGTGAGGGGTGATACTTGGAATGTACGGATTGCTCGATCTGATGAGGAGATGACCATATTCCTGCGAATCAGCTTCAGAGATCGTATAGCGAATTTTGACAGCTTACTGTCCAAGGGAATCGAAGGCGATTTGCCTAACGGTAGCATTTGCGATTTTTAGTCGATGTATTACCTGGTCGTGAGCTGACTATCGGGTTTGATAGGGGACAAACTGGCTTACCTGCCGAGTGAGAGGATCAAATATGATGATCTCGCCCTGATTTGTCCCAGTATATATCCTAGATCCACAAGGCGACCACACGGCACTAGTCAGAGTTGACCCCTTCTTGACAGGTTTGTCCTCAGCTTGATCCACTTCCATATCATCTACTTCTTCCTCAAGATCATGCTTCAGTTTCCATTTCCCACCTCCTATCCTCAGGTCCACCAATACCACCTCGCCTAGAAGAGTTGCGATGATGATCCGACTATTACGTGGATGGAATTGAGCATTTGATAATGGTGAATCAAACCTGAGCGTTGTTAACCTAGCTGAACTCGGCCCTGATTTGGCATGTATTGGTGTATGGGCAGGTAGAAGTGGAGTGAGATATGAGAGGTCCCAGATGATAGCTGTCGAGTCGTGCGAGGCCGATAGGAGGTATCGATTATTTCTGGACCAGCTATTTTGTTTAGCCTCTTCTTGTGTACCCAGGTGCAATGGGACGTACTGCACACTAGTCACTGTCTTGACGTGTCCATCTAGGATCCTGACGAGACCCTTGGTTTCTGCATCCCAAACTTCCACCAAGCCATTACTACCACCCGCGGCGAGGTACTGTCCAGCATAAGGTCCTGACGGATTGAAGTGTATACATTGAGCCTGAGAAGAGAGTGTCGCGTCGACCGACTCGGGATACTTCTGTGCGAATGGATCTGATCGTCAGTTCGATACAACCTCGGAAGTGATCAAGCTGACTGAGCAATTGCTGCATTATGAGTGGTAGTACAGGGAGAGGTGATACTACTACAGAAGTTGCACTCGAGTTGTTCCACGGATATACCCGACAAATCAACTTCTACCCTCATCCTCCTACCTGGTCTATCATACGTTTACACTATCAACATGTCGACCGTACAGCCCCCAGTCCCGCCTCGTATACCACAGACCAATATTCAATCACTCATACCACGCTTAACAAACACTATCAATGATATCGATTCATTCCGCTCCCTTCTCGCTGATGGATCTCATGATGGAACTATGCCAAATTGGTATGTCGCCTCCAAAAGTACGAAAAGCTGATATCAGGGATATAACTCTACAACGATATTCAGTACTTCTTGGCCGAATCACCGCATTATCAGAATACATCTCTCAACCACCACCCAACCCTACAGGTGCACCACCATTATCAAATGCTAGACCTCACCTTGAATCATATATCACCCATCCCCTTAATCCGCTTCCAAATGCAGATGAAGAAGGCGCAGAAAAAGTCTCGCCATACGCATCAGATGTTTACTTTCAAGTCCTGAACACATTACCTATTCCACAACTTTCAGAAGCTCAAGCGGAATTATTTGGAACAGGATCGGGGTGGACAAATAAAGATGGTTTAAGGGGTTTAGGGGAGATAGAATTAGATAGGCTTGAGGGAAGGTTGAAAGATCGTTTAGAGAGGGAAGCGGGGAGAGCTAGGGGGTTGAAGGATGAGATTGAGAGAAAGAGGGAGGAAGTTGATTGGGCTATGAGGGTTGATGAGGAGGAAGGGGAGGATGGAAGTCTGTTCGGGGACGATGAGGATGGGAGTGAAGGTGGGGACAAGGATGAGGCGATGGCGGGAAGCGAAACGAAGGCTGAGCCGGTCAAAGAAATACCAAACCCAAGAGAAGGATGGACGATACAGGACTATATCAAATACATGGAGACTGGAACGAAACCGAATCGAGCATAAACGCTGGTTGCTGAAGTTGTAATATAGTCATATAGCATGTAAAAAATCATTAACGAATCTATGTAACCAGGGGAAACCTTTAGCCCAAATGAGATATCCTATTCCTTCTCTTTGGTCTTGTGCCTTTTCAAGCTAAATCGACTAGGACTGGACGGAGTATCAGTACTACTTTTGATGCTAGCTGCTCGATCTCGGTGTTTCAAATCTTTGACGCTTCCATGACTAGTACCTGTGGTCCAGTCCAGTCGGAGTCGGATAATGCCAGCCCCAGCCGAGAGCTCCAGAGTGACGTCTGCGGTCGGCATAGCTGGTTGGATATGTTGCCAGATCTGTCAGTCAGTTTGATTCGATGTTTACGCGAACAGCATTTGCTTCGGCGAACTAATGGTGGGGTAAAGGAGCTGGCAGGTGATGGATGGAGTGGAATGGTGGGTACGCGAAGACGAAACGAGACTCACATCAACATCAGCTTCTCCAATCTCAACATCCTTGCCGAAATTATGTTTCTCTGACATATCAGCCGTGTCTCTTTTTCTCCTTGAAAAGGCGCGACTTACCAAGTACCGAGACATTGAAAGAAAGAGTCTCGGGCCCAATATTGAATGAGAGAGTTTCATTCCTATCAATCAGCTTCCTTTCATGCAGAATAGTGAACAGACTGACCATTCCGGCTCGACACCCTTTCCATGACTGGTTTTATGACTTTTCCCAGCAGCTTTCACGACCACATAGGGTTTAACACCACTCCCATCCTTGCTCACTAATCCACTAGCAGAGATAACGCTCACTGCCAAAGTCCCTTGTTCGTGAGGTCTTTCTCCATTCCCACTCATCCCCTGTCCCTCTGCCATAGCCATGGCAACGGAAGAGGGATCATCGGGATCAGCATCCGCTTGAACAAGTACTTCTTTACCGGATTTATCTTTTTTCTTGATTAATCCAATCTTGCGACCTGCGAATCCACCAACTGTACCAATTCCATGACCTACACCTCCTACTACTGCTCCTCCACCGTGGATCGCGTGGCCAGCTACGAAGGCTCCTCCTTTTATAGCTCCCTTCCCAACACCCATAGGGACAGCGCCTACTGTCGTGATGACTCGACCGGCAGTTGAAAAGGTAGATGTCTTGTGTCGAGATCGAGCAATGACTGTTATCAGCTTTGCTCCTTCAGACAGGTCGTGGAATAGAAGAAACATACTTTCAGGTTGGAACAATAACCTCACATCCAAATGACCCTTCGGCCCCTTTTCAGGATGAACAACCGGAATAGTCAATTCCTGAGCTTCAAACGGTTCAAGGCTAGTCAGATCAATCCGACCACCTCCGAGATCTGTAGAGGATCCAACTGTATTCCAATCTTGAACTTCGAAATTGAATTTAGCGGCCACTCGTGATGGGATCATGGCTTCAAAGTTCTCGTTCCAGGTCGGGCTGAGAGTCCTAGATATCAGAGTGGTGATTTGGGATATCGAGGGAATGTGCTCACTTCTTCTTAGTCTCCGATTTGAATATCCTACTTCCATTGAGGTTGAAAATAACATATGGCTGCTTATCAGCTCTTCGTCTAGCAATATATGGACTTCAGAGGGCACATACATCAGATTTCCCACTTCTATCTCCCGCCATCAAGTTCTTTGCACCAATCACCTCGACACGTAGGATACCCATATCTACCATCAGTCCGTTGAGCGTTCGACCGGAATGCATGACCTACTGTTGATGCTCTCCCTAGGCTCCAAAATGATGGATACAGGAACGTATCGAGCTGTCATCCGGATTGTGGATCGATTACTTCCGTCCGCCTGTGAAAGCAAGAAATCGGCGGGTTCGTTCTATCATCAGTCTTGAACTCCAAACATACGTAGAATCATCGGGAGAAGTGGGCACACAGTAAGGAGCATGCTAAGAATAGGGATAAGGACGACTCACAAAGCACTGCTCCAAGAAATCTTTGGTATCGCATTTGAATTCCGCCACGATATCATCCTTTTCATTACTCGAATCATTCGCATTAATCCTTAACCAGATTCTTGAAAAGTCGAGTTCCTTTACAAAACCTTCACCAACTTGGTCCCATGCTGCGTGTGTTGATCTCGCTTTTCCAGATGTGAATGATGGCCAATATCCATCATCAAACATGACTTCGAGTGAACCTTTTCGAGCTAATTGACCGGATATTACTTGGAAAACTAGGATACCGGATTCTAACATGAGTCAGGTGAACATGCACGTGTAAACAGTAAGAGAAACCAAAGATGAACTGAACTCACGATGAGACAAGAGATCTTCTTGTGACATCACTACTCCCTTTTCTCTTTCCACCTCAGTCTCATTGGCTGTAGCCAACGAAGGAGCAATCGAAGTTTTATCAATTGAAGGCATGGTCGTATGGCCCTTACCATTCGCCGACGTTGGCATGGAGAATTGTTCACTAAGTTTCCTAGCGTGTTTCTGAGGTGTCACCGGAGCTGTCGCAATCGGCACAGGGGCGATACCGTGTTTCTTTGCGTGGTTGACTTTATATCCAATCTTGTCTTCGTCACTGGAAGATAAAGAGGAAGTATCACTATCTTCCTGTTCATGTTGTTGTTGACGAGCTGCGATCTCCAATTCATTCTTTTTCGCCTCGAATGATACACCCCCCCGAAGTGACATGGCCGGTTTGAAATCCATTTCGAAATGAAGAGTACCCTTGTAATGATTCGCTTTATCCAATCGAATCTTTTCCGCTAATATCTTGTGTCCCTTTGATCGATACGGATAAGCCTGATCTCCAGACTCTTCAATATAATCTGATAACTTCAAGTCGACAAATCCTAAACTCCTGTCTTTGCCGATATTCTGGTAATCCATCAATTCCAGTATATAAGATATCTTGAGGTGATGAACGGGTACATAGACGATTTGATCCCATTCTGGATTCAAGGAATTTTGAATGACTTCAGTTCGAGCTAGCGTTTTATTGGCGCCCGTCACTCGAACATAAGGGTCACTCTTTCCACCAAGGGCAGCTTCGACATTCTTAACATCAATCGCTTTCTTGAGGTGAATTCGCATGATTCCAATGGGAGGAGTATAAGTCGCAGCACCATCTAGTGCACCGGTCATGGCCACAGGTTTCCAAATTGCCGACAATCTAATCTTTCCAGCTCGAGAATTTTGAAGTGGGAACCAATCTTGCTGTCTTGATCCAGCTTCTAGTAGATCACTAAGTTTGACAGTCAAGTTCCCGAGGGACGGATCGGCAGCGAAATCCTTGGAATTGATAACTTGAAGGGTGATGACTGGATTATTCTTTTCAGGTACCAAGAATTCGGTATGAGATTCCCAAATAGGTTGAGGAGCATGTTTCATGACTTGAGTACGGTGAACTTCGGTCTTGCTTCCTCCAAGATACATTTTGACGAATGGATTGAGATCACCATGTTGTCTGGCGATATCGAGATCTTTTCCTTGATGAATAAAGAACCGAACTATACCCGTCTGACTCTCGGGTGGCGGTTCGATCGTACCATCTGGGTTCTTGGTAGGTTGTAAAACAGGGAAATAAGAAAGGTCGTATCGTAGTTCACCACGATCTTTCCCACTATGAATAACGCGAGAAACGATCGATTCTTGTTCGGCATCATCTGCCAACGGAGCCAATTCTTGCGTAACGGTACCAAGGAGATTATCGGGTCGATGCTCATTGTAATCGAATACAGAGAATGAAAGTAGATCGGCAAGACTATTGATGAGAATGAAATGTGTTTCCTGGAACGAAGGATTGGAGTTGCTATTGATCGTTTTCGTCTTTCCAATCGAAGGCTTAGATCCCAGGGCAAAGGAGACATATGGATCAGGAGCACCTCCACCAATTTTGACTGCTTTGAGACTCCTGGCACCACGAATGTACACTTTTAAGACACCGATGGCTGAATCGAGTGGGTTGCCGGAAAGGAGAGCTTGGAGATCGATGGTAAAGACATTGGGATCGTACATCATCGGGCCGAGGTTTGCGTGTACTTGATCTCGAATAAAAGGGGCGAGACCAGGGATGTTGTTGATGTCGAATCCGAGTGTCTCACCTCCGATAGGTTTAAGAACGTAATCGAATGTCGGTTTTTCGATGAAACTGATTTCAACAGTCTTGATATGTGGGAAATTGGTCATGAGCTGTAGCTTGATTCTGAAAGTCAGCTCGACGATTCAAGGGACAGAGGCTTGGCTTACCTCATTTTACCAGTAAAATTGATATCTTCCAGTAAAATAGGTAAAGCTTTCGAGACCATCCCTTTCCCGACCCGGATTGATAATACGATTTTAGGATTGACTTGAGCAAGAGCTTGTCGTTTGGTGATATCCATAACATCGCTAGGCGTGAATGAGAGAGCCCAATCCATGATGACCACATCATCGGGGGTCTTTGGGAATGTTCGGATATAGTCGATCCGGGGAGCTATATCATTAGTATGGTAGTATCGCACTCCGGGGTAGCAATCACCTTTGGTACCCACTGATGGTCAGCTTGGTCTGCAGGAGTAGGAGATCACGGCTTACACGTAAAAGTAGTCATTCGGATACTCTCCAAGAAACCAGGAGTATTGGCAGCCAAAGCATTGTCGACACTCGCAACAATAGTTTGACTTAGAATAGGCTCATATCTGACATCAGCTCGTTCTTACGTGTTGTTGGCCATCATCAACTCCTTCCTGGCGGCTTTCCCTGACGAGAGCCCAAGAATCCTGACTCACATCAACCAAAACCGCTCCAAGAAACTATTCATCCAATCGGCACTTTCCGTCTCAGTGACCAATCTCGTCTTGACCAACTCCCTCTGCATATCATCCCTTGCCCTTTCTCTCGTCCTCCTGATCGAAAGTGTATAATACGAAGCGCAAGCTACTAAAATCAAAATCACCCAACCCCATCCTAGACGGATCGTCGTGATGAATCGGGTTGAGAGTACTGCGAATAAGATCTGAAGTTCAGCTTGGATGTTATGGGTTGAAGGTTGGATGGGAGACGTACGATTCCTGCATTGTGATACCATGACCCGTATGCTTGTTCTGATCTGATCATCAGCTATGATTATTCAGGCGTAGATAGGAAGCGGATGGCGCAATGAGGATTTGAGAGAAAAGGGGAAAGAGAAACGGTCGACATACACATATTCAGCCAAAATAGACTGCTGCTCAGCGACTTTGGGGTCGCCGCCAGCCATGATCAGATGTCGATTGGCGACCTGCCTCCATCCCGTCAAGAGCCAGGTTGGGACAGGAGGAGCTGTACCAGTTGGGATCGCTCCAGGGATTGATGCCTTGTATCAGCTCCTTCCTGAGTATTGGAAAGCGATATTTACCGTATCCAAACCCTGTCCTTCCCCTCGAGATGTTTGATCGATCTCCTGTAAGCTGACAGTGGGTGCAGGGGCTTTGGCAGATGAAGTATCAACCATTACAGCTATCCATTAGCCTACATGATCATATGGACGAGTGGGATTACTCACTCCTTCCCGCTTCCAATTCCCCTTTGCCTTTAACTCTCGCTTTCAATCTCTCAGCCGCTTCTCCAACTGGAGCTAATGCAGCTCTAGCTTGTCCAGCCGCAGCAGCTTTCTGTTCAGGTGTAGCATCAGGGTCGAATGCCTATTAATCAGTTCTCTACATTCAGCACGGTCGGTACAGAGACACACATGAACAGCAGCTCCTCTTGCTTCGTCCTTCCTCAGGAGGCCTCCTACTGATTGTTTCTCTTCATTTGTCATTCCTCCTGGGTTTGCTGCTGCAGCATTACCATTGCCGTCACTACCGCCATTAGGCATGGCGTAGTCATTGGCCGTTACTCCGGACATGACCGGCGTCCGCAGCTGGGCAAGGGAGATTTGGGAAGTTGATAATCACTGATTATGGGGATGGGTACGCTACCCTTTGGCGGATTCGAATGTCTGCTGCCGAGGATGACTGTCGTATCAGCAAGGCTGTAAATGTATATCAGTGCTACTCTATCAAGCTGCTGCGTGGGATTGAGCGCTCATTGAATACCCTAAAGTGACGTAACAGTTTAAGCTTAACGGAACCTATTTCTAAACCACAGTAATGCAATCGAAATTTACCAGTCTTCTCCTCTCATCTGTACTTCTCTCTCCTTTATCCATCTTTCAACAACAATTTGGGCGGAGGGGGTCTCAGCCTCAACCCTCATCCAGGATGCCAGCATAATGCTGGGTCATAATATTGACAATATTTCTCATATGGGTAACACTACTGAAGAGCAACTACAACCAGGTATTCCTCATCATCGAATCGACACAACACTAACCCACACCCCCCACCTTTCTATCATCCTATATACGCCTCTTTTATTCACGGCCGCCGCTCAATCGTTAGCGTTCGGACGGGGAAAGAGAGGCAAGATTTGAAATCCACTTGTTGATCCAGGATCGCCACGTACTTTAGTCGGTATTTGGGTTTCGTGGGGCTGCTCTACTTGTAGTAGGGTTGCTGATGGATATTGTGGGATATTTCTTAGTACATAGACCGTTTATCCGTTTATGTATCATATATCTGCAATGTCCTCTACTCTGCGTTCTCTTTTAATTGCGCTTCTGAACTGCTTATGATACATCATGAACGGAGAGACGCGCCGGTCCGAGTTCAGGGTCAAGTGGAGAGATAACCGGTTGTAATAATGACGACCGTCGTCACCCATATCTACGAGTGATTCTGCTACTTGCTATCTTTCTGACACCTACATTGCTCTGGACAAGATCACACTCGCCAAGATGTCAGAACTAGATCTAGATGAGATTTACAATTTCACAATCAAGCTCGCTAGAGATGTTAGTAGACGTTCCCCCACTTCACCCCACGTTCATTACTGTCCTGTCCGACCTCGTCGGTTCTTGCTGAGACATCATCTCGCTTCACGCATCTGAGTTCATGATGGACAAATCCTCAGATACCGTTTCAGGAGTAGTGCTGACGATATACAGGCGGGAGATATGATTCGAGCAGGACAACAACGAAGATTCGAGATGGAATCGACTCAGGAGGAGAAATTGAATTCTGTCGATGTAAGTCCATGCCCCTTGTTGGAGGACTCAAGTCCAAGGGCGGGATACAGAGGAGGTCGGTAGCACGACGCAATAGGATACATAGCCAGCTGAGACCCTGTGCGCAGGAGAATGGAGAGGTTAAGGAGGATTGGGCGGTGTCAGAGTGAAGGGAAGATATGGTGGCTGATGAGATAGCTGGTCACCGAAGTCGATAAGGCCGTCGAGGTGTTTATCACCAAAAAGATTAAACATGCTTATCCAACCCATAAATTGTATGTGCATTGCACTATATTGACTATTCAAGGCAACGATGAAGAGCTAAATTCGTAGTATTGGAGAAGAAACCTATGCAGGCGAGAAAATCACTGATGAACCCACTTGGATAGGTTAGTTCGCCATCTACTGCATATCGTATATTGAAAGCTGATCTTCAGTCGAGTAAGATACATGGCGGATGTACCCAGGCGTTGAAGCTGATATCAGCCCTATTGATGGAACTACCAATTTTGTACGTTACATCTCCCCTCAATCATCTCGCGGTTGTTTAGCGCTGACAACTAGGTCCACGGATACCCCATGGTCTGTACCTCTATCGGACTTACTGTGAAGGGTGTACCAGTTGTTGGAGTCATTTACAATCCATTCATGGATCAGCTCGTATGTCCGCCCTACTTCACCCGCAATCTTCCCTCCTGATTAGCTCCCCACCCATATTATCTCATCATTCACATGTCGAAGCACGCAACATACTCGGCCGGAGCAAGTACGAGTGGCAAAGCTGACTATAGTACTCTGCAGTCAAGGGGCGGGGAGCATGGTTGAATGAGCACGTCCATTTACCCGTTACTGGAAAACCCAAACCATTGACTGATCTCGGACAAGCCTTGTACGTACTTTCGACTTTCGCTACTTGATATATTCCTATACCCTATCTCTCATTACATGCTCACACTCTCCCGTCTCCAATCACCACTCAGTCCAAGTTCCTATCTCTTCTCGATCGCCCTAAACCCCTTCACCAATGTCAAAGCCCACGTTTGCGGTCGAAGTTCTAGACTGATCTCAGGATCGCGGTCGAATATGGGTCATCCCGATCTTCCCCTACTCTACCCTCAAAGTGCAAAACCTTCCAAACTCTAGCAGCATCGAAAGATGAAGGTGGGAAGATGGCCCATTCCCTCCGAAGTGCCGGGAGCGCAGCTATCAATATCGCTTTAGTAGCTAGTGGTGGATTGGATATGTGAGTACTGGTCTGTCTTGATACGTCGGAGTGCTGGACTGACGACAGTTATTGGGAGATTGGCGTGAGTCTTCAATGAAACTGACTGCTGGAAAGATACTAACGACAGTGTTGGCCATGGGACGTTTGTGTGAGTGATCTTAGGTTGAGGAGAGCTGATGGTAGGCCGGAATTTGTATCCTGTACGAAGCAGGCGGAGCGGCATTCGGAGCTAAATCTAAGCCACTGAGCGGAGAGGTCGATGCTGATCTCCTTGGTCAGTTTGGCTTCCAGATTATGTTGTACGAGTTGAGTAGCTGACATGGTAGCCGGACGTAAATACTTGTTCGTCAGAGGTATCAAGCCTACAGAGGTATGTCAACTTGTTTGAAACGGTCTCAGGAGAGCCACCGCTGATAAATAGACTGAGTCGGGACTAGAAGTCCAGCAGAGGTTTGCCAAGGAGTTTTATGATACCACTGAGGATGTGGATGCTTAGACAAGTAGATCCAGGTCGAACAATGGTTGAATGCATGAGATGCCGTGCCTTACCATGATCCGTATGCATCGGATATACGAGATTGACATCGGTGTTAAGAGCCCACCGGGCTGTCGCGTCAGTGTTCCAGAGTGCCACTCGGGATTATATCCTCTTGTTTCAGTATTCCCGTTGTACTTGCTTCCGCTTTGTGTCTCGAGAGTGTAATGGCAGGATTGATTGACGGTTTCTAGCTTTCTTCGTACATCAACAAAATGGTAAGTTACTTCAGATATAGGATAGTCTCTGGGCATATCAGAGGTGAAGGGATTACAACAAGGATAAGGAGCATCGCAAGGATTGCGTGACGAGATTGGAGGATTGGCATTGGGAAGGACGAGGATGGGTTTGGATGGATGGATGGATACCCAGAGTCGATCACCTGTATTTCAAGCATAACTAATACCTAGGCTCGAGGACCTAAGAAGCACCTAAAGAGGCTCGCGGCCCCATCATCATGGATGCTAGACAAGCTCGGCGGTACCTACGTGAGTGGTACCATTAGGAGGACGATTCAGGAATCTGATAGAGTAGGCACCCCGACCTTCGCCTGGTCCCCACAAGCTACGAGAGTCTCTTCCTCTCACTGTTTTCTTGAGGAACCGACTGAAGTACGCTTTGACCGGAAAGGAGGTTACTGCTATTGTTAAGCAGCGAATCATCAAGGTCGATGGAAAAGTCAGGACCGACGAGACTTTCCCCGCTGGTTTCATGGGTACGTGTCACTATTGGGACTTGGGGGACCGCGAATGAAAGCTAATTGTTAGATGTCATCTCCATTGAAAAGTCCGGAGAACACTTCCGATTGCTCTACGACATCAAAGGTCGATTCACCATTCACCGAATCACCCCCGAGGAGGCTTCTTTCAAACTCTTAAAAGTCAAGAAGCATCAACTCGGTGCCAAGGGTGTTCCTCACCTCGTTACCCACGATGGACGAACTATCCGATACCCCGACCCCGCTATCAAGGTTAACGACACTGTTAAATTTGATTTCATCCAAAACAAGATTGTCGACACCATCAAGTTTGAGGCTGGAAACGTTGTTATGGTTACTGGTGGACGAAACATGGGTCGATCAGGTGTTATTGTTCACAGGGAGAGACATTTGGGTGGTTTCGATATCGTTCACGTCAGGGATGTTCTTGACCGAACTTTCGCTACCCGGTATGTTTTTCCTTCATTCTACCTTTTCACCATGACTCTGGTGGACTACTCCCAGCCCACTTATCCTTGCATAACCAACTACCCATTCTTTCACTCGGCCCACATCTCACTTTGCTTGAACCCCACTTACCAATAGACTCTCCAACATTTTCGTCATTGGCGAAGGTGCCAAGGCCCAGGTCTCTCTACCCAAGGGTAAGGGTGTCAAGCTCTCTATCGCCGAGGAGCGAGACCAGAGGAGGAGGGCCCGTGCTCAGGAGGCTTAGATAGGTTTTCTGATGCAGTACATGACTTCCGAGTTTGAGTAGCGCTTCGAGTGATTCAGCGAGTCGTGCAGAATGTGATTAGGAGACTCTGCTAATATCATCCGCTTTCTGCCTTGAGCCGCTTCACGACTGTAAATTTTGTCACAGCGACAGGATTTAGCAGAGGTATGTGGGCCGCAGGCTGATTGCACACACGCGGAGAGATCTCGTTAATCATGCACCAATGAGACTACCCATCATGTCGTTTATCTATAATCAATCGTCTACTGTCCGACCTTGTACTTGGCCTCCTTGGCCCCCATGACTTCTTTGAGTCTATCAAGTTTTTCATCTTTTGAAGCATTGTATGCGACTTGAGCTTGGTTGAATGCTGTTGACTGTCAGAGGACTCTCGGACGGGCAGATAAGGCAGGGATTAGAGAGAGTGGGAGTATGGACGAGTGTGCATTCAAATGCGGGGGAGGGTGCTTAAGAGCTAGCGATACGAGAGGAGAGGACATACGATTCTCTGGAGCTTTCTGGAATCGTTTGTAGAGTAGATCTTCATATTGGTTCTTCCGTAGTCCTGGATGCTGAACGTCAGTCCACGTCATAGTAAGTCGGAGCTCGAGACAGGACTGAGCTAGCACCGGAAATGAAAGGGATAAAGTGAGAGTCGAGACGAGAGCACGGAGTCCAGTGACGAGTGGTGGATAATGGACTCACCTCATCTTTGATAATGGGCATTTGCTCCTCTTTGTACGCTTCGAATGCAGCTTTGAATCGTCGCTAGACATCAGCCTTGGACGTGCATATAAGAATGAACATACTTCGGGATGTCGTTCCAATTCCCCGGCCTAATCATCAGCTCGGTTTGGTGCAATCCAGCTTGCCAACATGACGAGCAAGAGTATTATGGCTAGGATGATCATTCGCTAACATACCTTAGCCCCCATGGCCTGTTTATCAGTCTTCTGATTGACGACCTCCAAAGCTTCCAACATTCCCTCAACGCCCGTTGCTCCAAATTCTTCAATTGGCTTATCTTCATCCCTTCCACTCCTTAGATTCAATGGATCATTGACACTGAAATTGTTGAGTCCACCGGGTTTAGCTACTGGCGTTTCTTTCTTCTTTGAACCGGCTTTAGGAGCTGATTTAGTTTTGGCTGGTAGGGCAGCTTCTTCTGCTGCCAAGAGGGCTTCTTTTTCGGCTTTCTTCTTGGCTAAAGTGTTGGCTTGTTCGTGATATGGTTGCGATAGACATGCAGGGGGAGAGGAATGGGAGCTCAAGGGAGAGGAATTCAAAGAGACTAGGGAGCATGACTGGAGCGATGAAGGAATAAAGAGGTTCGAAGGGATATTTGGGTTTGGGGGGACGGATGAAACTAAACGTACCGGCTTCAGCTTGTTTGGCAGCTGCCAAATCGGCTTTACTAGTCCCCTTAGCTGTTTATCAGTACATGTTCAACTTTGTTCATTTGATCGGAGATGAGGAAATCGTTCATATCGACATTGACGAATAGTACGCCTCATCGTCTATGAGAGTGAGGTAATGGTCAAGAGGACATACCTCCAGATTTCCATTCATCTGCTTCTTTCGATTCTTTAGCTTTATTAGCTTCTATAGCTTTCTTCTCCTATCTCATTAGCTCTATCCGGCTCCGATTTCACCGCCCGACGTAAGATTTAATCTTCGTCGTCAAGACTGATTGACGGTGTTGGGTAAGCGGTGGAGAAAAGGGGACATACTTCATTTTCAGCCTTTTTAGCTCTTCCTCCTTCTTTCTTTGCATTACCGCCTTTTGGTGCCATATTGTATGCTCCTTGAAGGGCGGCTCGACACTTAGACAGAGAGGAGAAGTACAAGTAGAGAGTTCCAGAAAGTTGATTCAAAGGATACTCGGGTGGAGGTCGTCGGCCGAAGCCGTTAGTCACCCTTGGTTGCGTCAAGTGATGTTCATCTCATAAATGCTTAGCCGCTCATACGATGAATCCAGGAGAAAAGAATGAGATATGAATGCAATATACAGTGGGGAAACTACAAAAAGAACGTCCTCCTCGATACTTCCATCTTTGGCTATATGATCAGCTCACCTCTTCATTTCGGACTAGACTGAACTACACTTACTCTCCATTTCCATTCATATTCCTGTTCCTGATCAAGAGGTGGAATGACCGGGCCTTGAGCCACAGAAGTAGGTGCCTTGCCAATATCTCCCATGGCATCATCTTCTTCCTTCCTTTCTGCTTCTTCATCCATTTGAGCTTTATCGAGATCATCATTTCCACCATGGGCTATTCGACCGTCTGGAGCTGTCACGGATGGTAGTCCCTTCTTGAGCCATCGGAGTTTCAGAGTGAAACGAGGTCCAATTTCTTGAAGACGGGCTTTGGTAGGTGAATCGAATACATATCTTCCATCAGAACACTGTACTTTGTATGTAAGGGGAAGCTTACCGGTGACGACGGAAGAATAAGAAATCACGCTGATTGTGTAATGTTACTACTTGACGTCCTTTGAATTGCGGCATAGGTGGGAACAGGGATTGGAAGACTCTTCCGACTGAATCACCAAGGAGGGTAGTTAGGCCATTAAGGATGAGTTCGGCTGTATAGTTAGCAGGATACTAATGAATCGGGTATGGCGTACGTGAATGAGGAGAAGATCGTGCGTGGCCCTATTGATGTCAGTTTGGCTTTAGAACGAGTTCGAAGAAAAGACTAACGGCAATCTGCTGACCCATCTGGATGGATGTTAATCGGAAATAAGCAGTAGGTCCCGCTGGAAGCGTGATCAGAGTCAAGGCGTCTGTTGATCAGCTCTCTGATCATTGAGATAGCTCGTCTGGCCAAACTCTGGCCTCAACGCGAATCGACTTGACTTACTAGGCGCCTTGTGATCCTCATTAACGACAATAACAGCTCCGAAACCTCTTTTAATCCCCCAACGTCCAAGTCTACCTAATTCAAATCCTTTCCCTCTTGGTCTCTTGAAGAATTCTCCGCCAGGGAAAACGTTTTTCAATTCATCACAGAATTGATATGTGAGTTTACAAGGACTCGGGGAAGTTGTGATCATGATTTTTGGTGGAGCCACGGGGATTTGTTGTTCTTCCTCCTCTTCTGCTTCCCCTTCGTCTTCTTCTTCGTCACCCTCGGGATTCTCGAGTCCCTCGTGCTCCGAGGCGGGGACTTTCATGGTTGATGGTCCTGCTTCTGGCATTTCTACATCCTCATCCTCGTCCTCTTCTTCTTCTTCACTGATGTCTTCCTCGGATAATTGACCGTTCGCTCTCCTGGCTTCTCTTGATGCCTTCTCGGCCGCTGCGCGCCTAGCAGCTGGATCGGCAGTTAGATAACTTGTCGAATCGTATTTACGGGAATTGTCAAGTGTTATAGGGACGTTTTTGGCTAATCGTTGCTACTCGTCAGTCTCCATCCAATTCACATCTTTGAAAGTTCTCGACCTTTCTTCCTATACCCTGCTCTCGCGCTAGTCTACTTTGGCGTGATCAAATATGAGGAAGAATAGACCTACCCTCTTCAATTCCTCACCACCCTCTCCAGCTTCTTGTTTCCTAATCTCCATCCTCCTCTTCAATTTCTCCTGCTCCTTATCCCTCTTTCCCTTTCTGTGAACTTCGGATCGTTTGAACGCATTGGCAATCTTGTCACTCTTGACCATTATTACTGTTATGTTGGTGTGTCTGTAACAATACGTGATGAATGGACACGGTTAAAGTGAAATTTTATAGGAGGGGAATAGATAGGGTACTGATTGTGCCTGGCTAGAGATCGTCGACTTTCTATTCTCTATTGTAACATCAAGCTACTCCGCCCAGCGCTCAGGCTCTGTCATCCAGGGTATCAACATAGGCTTTTGCACTGGGCGGGTGGCTTGAGACGAAACAGGACATATGAAGGGGAACAATGTGTGTTTCCTTTCGCCCCTCGGGTCAGACATGGGAATTGACCGGACTTCGGATCGCCCCCTACTACTCATCAACGGCTGACGAGATGTCCTACCTGGTGGTGCATCGAATCCGTTTCCACTTTCTCTTTCATCAGTTCTCCATATCTCTCCACCTCTCATTCGTCACGCTGTTACTCATCACATGGCCCGACTCAAACCTCTCTGTCCTGACAGGACTTCCAATGAGGGCTGTCCTCTCGGGGTTCATTGTCGTTTACGACACCAAGCTCAACCTGGGGAGGATGACGAGATTCAGCAAGAATATCACAACCCGGTTTTAGTCAATGCGAATAGGGCTGCAAATGGCAATGGCGCCGGCAAAAAACGATGTCATAATTTCTGGAATACTGGGAATTGCAAGTTTGGCTCCAGGTGCAACTTCGATCATGTCCCGAACCCAGACGTAAAACCTCGAATCACGGTTTCCTCTATTCAACCCAGTAAGAACGCCGACAAGACATCTACCCCATTCCCATCTCTCGATTGTCTTGACGATGTCTCCTCGGATCAACTCTTGGTCCCCTTTGCGAAAAGTATGAGGTTGAAGACAATCCAACAGGTCGAGAGTTTCCTCACGTCAGCCAAGAGCAATAGGCCAATCAAGAATGTGATTCAGGCTGAAGAGTTGTTGTTCGCCATCACATCTTCTAGTCGACAGAATGATCGATGGGTAAGTCGCCACGAAATCGGGGGAGGGGTGGCTGACGTTGATAGAATAACGCGAATCGATTGAGGCTGCTCAAGGAAATTGCAGAGGTATGTCGGCTTGCCGATATGTGGCTGACAATCAGGATACCGATATTCTATTACTATTGAGTGATGTCCTCAATTGGCCGAAAGTTACGTCTTCAGGAGCCCAATCTGATCGATTATCATTCCAGAGCGGCTGGATGGCGATCATAGGGGTACATTCTCTCGTAAGACGTAACACCACCGTGCTGACGAGACAGTATCTTACCTCAAGCTCGGTCATCTGGACCCCTGCCACTAATAACAGGAAGTAAGTAGGTGTCACCCTCTTCAGCTGACGGCTAGCGCAATGTATGCTTTGATAGACAACAACCTCGACGCTATCATTCGAACTCTCAGGACCAACCTGACAGCATGTGTCAATGCCAGATCCTTCGCAGACCCAACTATCCAACCACATCCCCATCAAAAGGTACTGGCTGTAACATCGGGCTTGCAGATTTTTGGACCCGTCATAACCCTTTTCCTTCAGTAAGCCCTCGATCATATCGATGAGGTAAGGACTGACGGGACAGGTATATGGACACCTTTCGATCAGCGTGTACCTCCCATCCTGTACTATCAACCTTCATTCCAGAACTCGAAATCATTTTCAACGCCTGGGTCGACAATATTGGTCAATCCGATCAATTATCAAAACTGTCCACCAAAGATAGGGATTACCTGATTGACAAGATGAAGGCACGAATGAACCTTCTGACCAAAGCGGTTAGTAGGGTTCTTCAAGCCAAAATCGAGCCGGAAAAGGAAGAGAATGCAGGCAAAATCGTCCCAACTCCTGATGGTCTTTTGGCTGGTCTACAGAGGTAAGCTGAACATCCCCCGTTTCTCGTTTGCAACGATCAGCTTACGGTGTCAGGAATTACAATGGTCCAGGTCAATTCTCCGATGATGGTGAGGCTAGACATGATAATGGTATGTCAATATGCTCTGGACTAGCTGACGATAGATCATGCTGATATTCGAGAAATTGAAATCGCCCCTACTCAACAAGAATTGCTTTGTTTGAAGGCTCCTTACTTACCCACTTCGATCCCCGGTGCACCTCACCACCTTCCCAATGACTCGATTGACAAAATGTAAGCCGTAAATGCAAGGTTCTAGCTGATGGTAGTATCGACGTTCAGTTTAGGCTATTACGAGCTGATGCAACTACCTCACTCCGCATTGGTTTACGAATGATTGTGGAAGAGCTCAGTTTATCTTCTAGAGAATTCCAACATTCTCAATGTCAGTCATCAACTCGTGGTTGACCGCCTATGGCTGATGAGCAGTACACCATATGATAAGAAACGGAGGTGGTCGATATATGGGCCGGACCGAGACTGACCAAATGTGGGTACCATCACTCGAGCTCCACAGATTTGCTGACCATCCATCAGCTCGCTACCCGTCATCACTGGTGTCGAAATCTGGGGAATGAGTGCAGATAACAGACACGGTATCATCATCGCCGTTCGTGGAGACACACCTCCCGGTGTTGCTCGTACTGGAAGCGCGGGACAAACAAAGCAATTCTGGGAGACTGGAAAACGATTACCCATGGGCGGTCTTGTTGCTCTAGTCACCAAAGAAAGGGGACGACGAGCCACAGTCTCTTTGGCTCTTTTGACTACTTGTAAGTTTATCTTTATTTCTTATGGTGACTAGCTGACAACAGATGCCGGTAACATTAAATCAATTCAAGTCGGCAGGAATAGTAAAGTCGAGTTCGGCCTCAGTTTCATAGATCCAAAAGACACGCTCCAAGCCGTCAATTTTCTTCGAATCGAGACTCAGCACACGGATACTACTCGGATGATCATCGAAAGTCCCGTCTTGTACGAGAGTGTTCGACCTTTTCTCGAGGCTTTACAAGCGGTTGACCCAATCAGTCTTCCTTTGGCCGATTACATCAGGCATGGTGGAAGTGAGATGAGAGAAATAGGTTTACCTGGATATGCTAGGAAACCAGGATTCACTTGGGACTTGAAGGTGCTGCTCAGGGAAGGAGCGGAGGTCAATCGACTTGTGATGGATCCCAAGTCTAAAGCTTCCATTGAATCGGCTCGATCGGTCTTGCATGAGTATGGCAAGCTTGACCCGAGGTACGTTTATATACGGGGTCTCAGCTGATCATCAGTCAAACTGACGCTACCATCGATTGTCTAACTCGAGAGATCGCTCTTGTACAAGGTCCACCTGGTACCGGAAAAGTCAGTCATATCACCTAGACACACGCCGTTCTCAGAAGCTGATCATCAGACCTTTACTGGTGTCGAACTACTTCGATTAATTCTCGAGAACAAAGTCGGGTAAGCTGAACCTACTGTATGGAGCTGATAGAAGCCCCGTCCTACTTCTCGCCTATACTAATCATGCTCTTGACCATATCCTTCGAGCTGTATACGATAGCGATGTAACCAAGAGTCTAGCTCGACTTGGGGCTAGGAGTAAAGATGAAGTCATTGCTGGCTTCACGCTTGATATCCTCGAACGTACTCAAGATCGTTCCAACTACACTAGAGAAGTTGGCAAGGCCTACAAAACGATGAAAAATGCCGAAGATGTAGGTTCACTCATATTCTGTATTGCCAAGCACTGCTGACAGACAGGGCATGAAGGGTTTGATCAATGATATTACCAAGACTAAATCGACGGATCAACAGATCATGGATTACCTCGAAGCGATATTCCCAGCTGTCAGCCATCGACTCGAAGCACCAGCCAATTGGATCAAGATGCTTATACGACACATGACGCAAGGTGAATGGACTGTCGTTGGACAAAACAAGGGCGCGCCTCAATCGATATGGACATTCTGGAAGACTGGGCTAGATCTAGCCCATCTCGAAGCTCTACATACCAATCCGAACGGCCGAAAGCCAGAAGT
Organism: Cryptococcus sp. GC_Crypt_2; assembly: GCA_026538405.1. Taxonomy (NCBI): domain Eukaryota; kingdom Fungi; phylum Basidiomycota; class Tremellomycetes; order Tremellales; family Cryptococcaceae; genus Cryptococcus; species Cryptococcus sp. GC_Crypt_2. The sequence goes on along the minus strand of JALPCC010000004.1, from coordinate 98,259 downwards.
TGCAATCTCGGTCCCGCTACAAATCAACCAATATCAAGCTTTGGCTCACATGCATGAGCCAGAGACAGATGATGAGACGATGGTTGAAGAGGCGAGTGTGGCCGAGGATTCAGATGATGGGAGTAATCCTGATGAAGTATGGGGCTTCGCGCTAGCTAATCGAAATCGACAATTCGCTCCACCGTCCTCTGCAGGCTCTATCTCGGGATCAGAAGATGATGGGGAACGTTCTGGAACTCAGTCCATACCAAATCGATGAAGAGATCTTGGAGAACAAAGAGATCTTCATTTCCCATTTCCAGTTCGCAGATCTACCGACAATTCCAACAACTGATCGATCGATCAATGAATTACTGGAGGATGGCAATGTTTGGAGCTTCTTTGCGAAAGAGAGAACGAAGTTGGCTACATATTTGGAAGCGCATGCTAAACGCGATCTTGATGAAACTCTGATTGCCGAATTTGAGATGAGAGGTTGGTGGAGAATTTCCAGGACGCTAGGCAGACCATGGCCGAGGTCAAGGATAATGTGAGTTCACTATATGAACAGGTCAAGCTGACAAATAGGGTCGAGTCGAGCTACTCAGGGACGTTGATCTACTCGGATCAACTACCAATGGTAAGCTGGATCATCCTTTTAGGAGAGAACGACAGCTCATATTCAGGTGCTGCCAAATTACCATCGGTCCTGAAAGTATGTGCTCAGAGCACCGTTACCAGTACTGATATCAGGGATTCAGCCCAAAAGTCCTGGTTATCGAAGAAGCGGGTCAAGTCTTAGAAGCTCAGGTCTTGGCGACTCTTTTCCCGTCGATCGAACACGTTATTGCAATCGGTGACCCACAGCAGCTGAGGCCAAACATCAATTGCTATGGTAAGCCATATCAGGAAGTTGGCTGATTCTAGATCTCTCGGCGGAACATCCTAAAGGAAAAGACATGTACAAATTTGATATCAGCTTGATGGAGCGACTGTCCTCTGCTGGACTGCCCATGAGTCAACTTCAAGTCCAAAGGCGAATGAGACCCGAGATCTCGTCTTTGATCAGGTATGTCTGGACTAATGACTGAGCTCACTGTAGGAATACCATATATCCCGCTTTGCAGGATCACGACCTCGTCAAAGCGTATCCCAACGTTCAGGGCATGTCGGAGAATGTATACTGGTTGTAAGTCTTTGCTCTCATATCGTCGACTTGGCTGATTGATAGCCATCACACGAATCGAGAGAGTGGAGGTGATGACGGAATGAGCAAGACCAATGATTTCGAGGTCAGCTTTTCTGTTCCGTCCGGGGGGGCTTTTCGGCTCACTGGATAGGTCAAGATGGGCCGCGAACTGACCCTGCACCTCATCAAACAAGGTGTCTACAACAAAGAAGGCGATATCGTGATTCTGGTAGGTCTGATCTGGTGTACAAGTGGACTCGTACTCATGGCAGTGTGCCTACCTCGGCCAACTCATGAAGTTCAAAGCCGCTCTCAAAGACAAGGTCGCTGTCCTTCTAGACGAGCGAGATCAGAGGGAAATCGATAAAAGGGGAATGGAGAATGATGACGAAGCTGCTGAACCTAGACAAGTTCACCTCTCCCATCAGGTACGTTTTATGCGAGGGTTCTGATGGTCGACCTAATGTATAGGTATTACTCCGAACGATCGATAATTTTCAAGGCGAGGAAGCTAAAATCGTCATACTCTCATTGGTCCGCAATTGCGGTGACGAGGAACAGCAAACAAATTTACCTCCCACTACTATCGGTTTCCTCAGAGTAAGCTGCTGCTCCCCAGATCCAGAGTTTAAAGCTGACTATGTAGGCTACCAATCGAGTCAACGTTGGTTTATCACGAGCCAAACACGGCATGTACATTATGGGCAACAAAGATCAATTGGCTGGTAAGACTCCAATGTGGGCTTCGATCATCAGTGATCTCACCGAGGCGAATTGCGTTGGTGGTGGATGGCCTATTGGATGCCATCGACATAAAGAACATCAATACCTTGCCGATCGACCTGGTGTCATTGGCTTACGATCTCCTGAAGGTATGGCGATACTTGGACTCTTTGATTGTGGCTGACGCATGAGGCGGCTGTCAAGAGCAGTGGTAAGCTGGTGAATGTTGTTTAGGGACCGTCAACTGACAAGGTAGTGGAAAGTCTATCGACAAATGCGGGCACCCTTGCACTTATGCTGTAAGTCTCGACCATCTACCGAGCTGATGAAAGTGTCATCCCGGTGATCCGGAACATCGGCTCCTGGATTGTCATCAGAGATGTACCAGGCTACACGACCCATGTGGCCATCCATGTGAAATGGAGTGTTGGAAAGATTGTGGTCCATGCAACATTATCCAGAAAGACGTCGAGCTCCCTTGTGGACCCAAAGCCAATGTACCATGGTGAGTCTCCCTATGATAATGCAGCTGATATCAGTCGAGATACGCTCTCGCTATCGTTGTATCAGTGTCATGAGATGGTGGAGAAGCAACTGGAAACATGCGAGCATACCGCTCTCGTCACTTGCGTAAGCTCCTAGCTCCTCTTCATGACTGCCACAGCTTATAAAGTCAGAGTACTCTGGCTTCCTTAACCCGATGTCAGAAATCATGTGGCATCGCCTGTGAATGTTGTGGAAGGACATAACGATAAATGTGGCAACTGCCAGCATTTGAACAAGAAAGCCGACATACCCAGAGCTGTACCGAGGACGAACGATAATGGTCAACTCGCTCCAACTGATCAGATCAAAATCGGTAAAATCGAGAGGGTCAAGCATGCTGCACACGATTGCGCCAAGGTACTTGAAACATGCGGTCATTCCTGTCCTGGCAAATGTGCTATTGATCACGTTCACGCCGTTTGCAGGGAGGTCTGTACTTCAAAGTGCGAGCATATGAGATGTACCAAGATGTGTAGGGATCCTTGTACTCTGTGTGAGTCTGCTTACTTGTACTTTGCATCATCTGACGATAGGTCAACAGGATTGCGTATGGAGCTGTGAGCACCAGAAGTGTAGGATGCCCTGTTGTATGGTGAGTGGCGGTTATTGAGCTCTGCTAAAGTCAGCCATGTGATCGTCTCCCATACGACGAGATGTGTCAGAATCAACTCACTTGTGGGCATGCTTGTCCCTCTGGTAAGCTCAAGCAGTAAGGGAGTATCGCTGATAGATAGTCTGCGGGGAGCCATGTGAAGCTCAAATTTGCCCGATTTGCGCGACTCCGAGTCAAATGCTCGATGTGGTCGACATGTACCTTTACCAAACCCTCGGACAAGTCATGGCGACCGAGCCGCTCACTCGATTCATCACATTACCCTGCCAGCATATCTTTACCGTCGAAACTCTCGACGGACACGTTCAGATGAGCGATTTCTACGATCAAAAAGAAACTGGAGAGTGGATCAGAATCAAGGAAGCCAAACCCGGTTTCACCAAAAGACCTACATGCCCTACATGTCGAGGACCAATTGACAGTCGACGGTACAAGCGAGTTATCAAGCGAGCTTTGATTGACATCCAAGAACAACATGCGTTGAAAAACACCTCGGCACAAATCAGGAGGCTCCGACAATCAGTGTCGGCCATTCAACCGGATCGACTCGCACATGAAGGTCAAGTTCTCGTTTCAAAGATGTCACATGGCAAGGAATACCCCCAGCCTAATTTTCGACTGCAACACGCTTTCGACTTAGCAGTCACCGATACCCGCTGTATGGAAGCGAGGATGTTCTCTGAGGATATCGGGAAATGGTTTGGGATAACCGGTCAAGCAGCGATCTCATGGCGTCAGACCGTAGGACCCGTTCTTGGTCTTTACAAACAGATTACACGGATCGTCAATACCGGCCGGTTGCCCCACGTACAGGCTTACGAATCGGCTATCGCAAAGGTCTATCACGAGGAGATGGACATCGCGAGTAGGAGCAATACGACAAGGGATCCCCGACCTCTGGCCTTGATCAGTGCCAAGAGGCGTGTAGGAGCTCCGTTCCCAAAGGGAGAATCCAGGCTCAAGATCGAAGCGCTTCTCGAGACTATAAAGCTTCGACTCAAGCTGGTACCGGTTGTCAAGGGGTTCTGTGATGAACTCAGGTTGGAAATGACCGATGATCATTACGCAAATCTCGACCGAGCTAGCCAATGGCAAGTCTATCATCGCAGGACATTGACGGGTAACTTTTGGACTTTGGCCTGGGCGATACTTGCCAGCTGTCGAAGAGATATCGGGCTAGCTCTCCGCCTTTGTCGAGATGCTGAATCCCGACGTTCTGAATTGACCGCCATCGTTCTCTCGCTACAGGTCGATTTTGACTTTTACCGCTTCGGAACACTGGGAGCAATCACTGGTCCACCTATGCCTGATCAAGTCGCTCGAGCCCACATTGCCGAGGTCAACATGATGAACCGAGAAGTATCTGCACAAGCGGCTCTGAAGTCCTATCACGACGTCATGGGCTTTATGGCGGGTAATCAGGCTACAATCGATTGGGCAAGTCAGACAATCTTGCCAACTATCAATCAGATCTTGGCGGAGTGGTCCCAGTTTGCGACGATGATCAGGACTGGTGGTACATTTCATCAGCATGTAACACTGGAGGAGAAGATGTCGGTAGTCCAAGCGATGGTTGACGCGAATTATGGAGTAGGCGGTCGATTCTATCAGGTATGTCTTGTGTCTCGCCCTGGATGAAGCTGATCAGTCAGTGTCCAGATGGGCATCCTTATGTGATCGGCGAAGTAAGCAGGCTTCCCCTGATCACTGGCTTTGGCTGACGTCTCCAGTGCGGCCAGGCAATGGTAACATCGCCAATTCGCTAAACAGAACTTAGCTGACGATCTAGGAAGTAAGAACATGCTTTGAATGCGGTGCTGCTATTGGCGGCAACGATCATAGTCTCCGAGACGACAATAATCGAGATATGGACCTCGAGCAGTTGGCGACTCGTAATGGAGCGGGTCGAAATCCCCACGCCAACATCTAACGTAACATACACCGACTCTTGTGTCAAAGAGAAGTACCATATCGAAATATCATATCCCGAATCTCTGTCGTTGTTTTATTCATACACGTATGCTTATCTTCTGTACCACCAAATACTATCCATACTATATACATGCATGTTCATAACCTGTACCAAAGCATCCATCATATTAAAGAACGGGACCAAAATCGCGTCTAGAGACTCATCAAAAGTTAATCAACAAAAGTCAGTCGCGTCATCTTCATCTCCATATTTCACTTCAACTTCTCTTCCTCATCTGATAGAAGATGCCATCGATGTTGACAGCTGCTTCAAGTAGCTCCACAGGTGGGGGTGCAGGAAGAACACTGTCAAAAGTGAACTCATTCCAGCGGACATGGGATGATGATGAACCTAGTTCTTCGCAGAGAATACCTTGGTCTTCGAGTCCTGAGCCGTGAGTCTGTTTGCTCTAGTGGTCAACCTTGACAGATGAAGCAATTTGTAAATAGAGAAGAAAAGGCTGATATTCAGGATGAAGCAGAAGGTGGTAGTGGAACAAACAGCCGCCGAGAAAAGACGAGCAGCGATCATGGCAGCTCTGGAACCAAACACGATAAATCCAGCAGGTCCTTCCAAACCCAAGATTGCGATTACGAAACCAGTCAACATGACTTCGATGATGGTAGGAGGACAACGAGTTGCTGTACCTCGGAAAGAACGGGAGGTGGAGAAGAAAGTTCTGGTCGTTGATGACAGCGAGGATGAGGATGTCAAGGTGTTACCTAGTATACCTAAGGATTTACCTAGTCGGAAAAGGCAATTGCCATGGGAAGAGAATGTTGGGTGAGTCTCTTTTCTACAGCAGGGGAGAGATTCTGGGGGGGAAGGAAGGAAGGGAAACTGAATTCTGATATAGTAGGGCGACAAAGAAAGCTACTCGAAACACCTCCAATAGCTCAACAACAACGAAGAGATCGAATTCAAATGGAACAAGAGGTCCAGGCGAAGGAGCTGGAGGTATCGCAAAGACCTTCCTTAGTGTGGAACAACAGCAAGTCCTTCAAAAAGTACTGGCAGATGGTGAAAATATATTCTTTACAGGATCAGCCGGTAAGTATCAACCAATATTACATCTGGCCAAACTAATGGATAGGAACCGGTAAATCAGTCCTATTGAGAGAAATCATCGCTGGATTGAAGAAGAAATATGCCAATAATCATGAAGCCGTTGCTGTTACTGCATCAACTGGAATTGCAGCGTGCAATATTGGTGGAGTTACTCTACATTCATTTGGTGGTGTGGGTTTAGCTCTGGAAGATCCGAATGTGTTGGTGGGGAAATTGAGAAAGAACAAGAAGGCCGTTGCTAGGTGGTTACGAACGAAAGCCTTGATCATTGATGAGAGTATGTCCAAATTACAGCTGATGAAGCTAAAGACATCGAAAAGAAGGCTGATAGTCAGTATCGATGGTTGATGGAGAGATGTTTGATAAATTCAACAAACTCGGTCAGATGATTCGAAAGAACCCAAACAGGCCATTTGGGGGAATGCAAATTATCGTCACTGGCGATTTCTTCCAATTACCACCCGTTACGAAAGGAGGTGCTCAACCGAAATTCTGCTTCGACGCTCAAACATGGGCAGAGACGATCAGTATGTCTGTAAATTTGACAAAAGTCTTCAGGCAGAAGGATCAACGTAAGCTCGCTTGTCCTGTTTGTTGTACTGGAATTGATATCAGGATTCATTGATATGTTGAACGAAATGCGATTTGGGAAATTGTCCACCGCTTCCATCGCTGCTTTCAAAGCTTTGGCTAGACCTATTCAATATAACGATGGAATCGAGCCGACTGTTTTATTTCCTCGAAGAGAAGACGTCGACAAGGCAAATACGACGAAACTCAACGACCTCATCGCAGACGGATACTCGTATCCGGCTGTAGATGGTGGAACTGCCGAACCTATCCAACGCGCCAAGCTCCTGTCAAACTTTATGGCTCCTGACATGATACAACTCCGAATCAACGCACAGGTCATGTTGATCAAGAATTTGGACGAATCTCTCGTCAATGGTAGTATGGGAAAAGTCATTGGCTTCGATTATAAGAGTGTATTTGAGACGGACGAGAATGGACAGTATATCTCTGAAGATGCGTATTCGGAAATGCGAGGCGAAGCAGCGGATATTAAACAGTCCGATAGGGCCAAGGCTCTGAAAATAAGTATTTCAGCCAACATCAAGCCGCATCCGGTTGTCAGGTTCAATGTACCTTTACCAGGTGGTGGGACGGGTACTCGGGATTTGTTGGTCGAGCCGGATGTGTTCAAGACGGAATTACCGAATGGTGAGGTTCAGGCATCAAGGATGCAGGTAGGTTTGAAAGCTCGAAACATCAAATTTGGCTAATGAATAGTTGCCATTGATCTTGGCATGGGCAATGTCGATTCACAAGTCACAAGGACAGAGTAAGCGTTTTTGTCGTTCTTTGGAGACGGCAGCTGACAATCAGCACTGGATAGAGTTAAGGTCGATCTCGGAAAAGTGTTCGAGAAAGGTCAAGGTAAGCTTTGCTACCGATACGCTCGCTGGATAAAGCTGATAGTAGCCTACGTCGCTTTATCACGGGCGACCAATCTGGAAGGTCTGCAAGTCTTGGGATTTGATGCCAACAAGGTCAGCATTCGGTCTCATCCGTTGGGGACACAGCTGATGTGACAGGTACAAGCACACAAGCGAGTCGCTGTATGGTCCGCGACACTCAAGGACCTGAATCAGAGATGAGTAGTGTCGAGGATCGGAGCCAGAATTGTAAGAGTCATCATTACGTCCACGCATCATGAGTAGAATTGTATCAATTGTCCTGTATATAGAAAGATTTGTATCGTTGCATGTATATTGCATGGCATGCTCCTCCCTCTCTCGCTCTAAACGAGCAATACCCACCTATAGCCGAACAAATGGTGAACCGGTACCGGTCCGGTATCCGGTCTTCGGTGTGTTCGGGGTATCTATATCCTTATCCTGCTATAGAATGTAGTATTCCTCTTCTTTCTATACTTTCCATCTCTCATACATATTCATATCCATAATAAACATGTCTTCCAAGCCCAAGGTCCTTATTGCTGGTCAGTCCTCCTGACATGCCTAAGTGAAAAATCAAGACTGATGTATAGCCAACCCAAAGAACGGTGTTGTTTGGTCGAAAGAGGAACAAAGCTCCAAGCTTGGCGCCGTTGCCGAGGTCATTGTAGGTCTCTCTTTCCCAGCTCTGCCTGTCTCTCGCATGATATAGAGAGGCAAAGGAAGAGATGAGAGAAGATGGAAGAGGCGGTAGATCTGTTCATGAAGCTGACATCCAGGAACTTACCGCTTCGTCCCGAGAAGAGTTTTTAAAAGACTGCAAATCCGGTGGAAAGTACGATGGAATAGTTGGTATTTACCGACACAATGATTCTGCACAGACTGTTGGTGTCTTTGATAAAGAATTTATCGAGGGATTACCAGAGAGTGTCAAATACATCTGCCATAATGGTGCTGGATACGATCAGAGTGAGTTTATCATCTCCCACTTCCCCCTACCTTTCTCCCGATCGTTATCGCCATTCGCCATAGATATCTTAGCTGACCAATAGTCGACGTCGCAGCCGCTTCAGCCCGAAACATCCAAGTCTCCCATACCCCAGGCGCAGTTGACGACGCAACGGCGACAGTCGGTGCTTTCCTCACTATTTCTTGTCTACGAAATTTCTCTCTAGCCGAGAGGAACGGTAGGGAAGGTAAATGGAAGTCTGGATGGGAACCTGCTAGGGATCCTGAGGGTAGGACTGTTGGTATTGTCGGTATGGGAGGTATTGGGCAGGTAAGCCTTTTTTAATGGCAAGGGACTGCGCCGGGATCATGGGAGAGAATGGGCTTAGCCATTCCTGAATCCTTTAGTCACGGCCTGCTCCCTGATGCCGCCCTGTCTCGTCCACCTCATCCTGCTCGACGGATCGCTGATAATAGGCCATGGCCCGTCGTCTCCTAGCATTCGACATGAAGATCATTTACTACAATCGACGTGAAATCTCCCCTAAACCCGATTTCCCATGTACATACGTTTCATCAATGGATGAACTATTGAAGCAATCCGATGTCGTTTCACTCAATTTGCCATTGAACGACAAGACCAAGGGATCATTCGGAAAGAGAGAATTCGATCTAATGAAGGAAGGAGCTGCTTTGGTTAATACTGCCAGAGGAGCTATTGTTGATGAAGAAGCTTTGATTGAGGCTCTGGAATCTGGTAAAGTGGGTCTTTCTCTCTCTTATTAGTATCGGATGTAATGTGAAAGAACGCAACTGATGATAGCTCGCTACTGCTGGTCTTGATGTTTTCCCTAATGAACCCGAGATCAACCCTAAATTGAGGGAGATGAAGCATATCACCATCTTACCCCACATGGGTACCGAAACCAGAGATACTCAGAAGAAGGTACGTCGCCTTCAATCGAGAAAGTAGACAGACAATATGCTGACAAGGTAGATGGAATTACTCGTGTTCGATAACTTGATCTCAGCTGTTACCGGTAAAGGTCTCTTGAACCAGGTTCCAGAACAAAAGAAGTAGGCCACCATAAGACTATACATGTCGATTGGGAAGGTCTTGCCCTTTGGGGAGTGGTATGCATCTTCATGATATCCGCGTTTTCCTGGCTGGCCGCCCTTCGCGTTTCGCTTCTCGCCTGATTCCTTTTTTCTCATAAACTTTGTTTTCTATCGGTGCTGATCAGCAACCGTGATGTGATTTGAGGATGGTTCGCTCGGAAATGCTTTCACTCGACCCTGCTTTTCGTGTTGCTTCTTCTATACGGGAGACTAAGATCCAGATAGAATTCGAAAACATCTTGGCGCACTTAAGAACACTGAGTATGCCAAGATGACCTCCAGGGTTGGAAAACCCTGATCTCAACCGACTAAACCACCATCTCTTGCCATTTCATGATTCATCACTGACTGACGAGTCACAATTGAAACATGGGCGAAGCCGAATCCCAGTAAGTTCAGTCAGATATCGCTGTCGGGCATTGGCGTAGCTATACCTAATTCGACCGGGAGTCGTCTGACGTTAGTACGATATCATGTGAAACAAGCAAAATCATTCACAGATTCGAATCTCCAGACCTTGTGTGGATCACATGTATAGTCGTGTTTGGGCTTATGGTCTGTACAAGCAACATATATAGCAAAAACTTGAATCAACCGCCAAAAGGGACTGGAGTGAACAACACGGAGCAAGAGGCGAAATGATCGTGGGTGAACGCACCAAAAGGACAGAAACGATCGGAATCTGGCATTTCGAGTTGAGTCGAGGTTCAATGTATGTATAACTCCATTCCATTGCTCTGACTGCAAATGTGTTGTGTGCACTCAAGTCAAGATGGGAAGGGGGTCGCCCAGACTCGAGGCAGGGAGCCGCATCGAGGGAACAGTAAGATTCATGAACGGAGTGGGTCGTCATTCGGCATATCCATCTCTTGGCGAGAATGTCCGGTGGTACCCTCGTGGAGAGGATGTTTGATGAGTAATGAGTTGAAGTAGAAAGTGAGCAACCAATGCATTGCTTGAAAGCGGCGGTCATGCAACGACACGCGCTTCGAGGATGGCTATATTCCAGGGAAGAAGAAGATTCTTTCACCCTGATCCAGTGCTATTCAGGTACTACAGCTACTCTTGCACTATTTGACCTACTATCCAATCATCGACTTAACGATGAACGTGACTGGTGATGGGTAAGCACTGCGTATACTTGATCATAGGGTGGAAGGTTGTAGCTGAACCATCACAGAAACCCCTCGCGCGAGATAATCACCAAAATCGTTTATCGAATTGAAATCCCCAGTCTCCCCGAAGCTGCTTTTGTAATTATGGTCGGATTGGTCATATTGACGATACTGAAGAATGAGAATCTAACTTCGATCCGAACAAGTGATATGAAAGAAAAGGTTGAGGTTAGTGAAAAAGAAAAGGATGTATAGGGAGTAAGGGATTAGGGGAATAGGGATTAGTGATCACGAAAGGAAAGAGTAGAGTTGCGTCGGACTGGATAGTAGGTAGGGTTTAAACTGTTCTATTGAGGTGATTGTCAGTAGTTATTCTCTGAGTGATGCCCGAGAGTGATATAGAAGTCGCGCAGGGGCTGATATATGAGAAGTACGGTAATGCGCGGCAGACTGGTGGACGCACCTCAGACACATATCTGTCGCTGTTCTTGGTAGACTATCCTTCCAGTGATGCAGACACCCGCATCCGAGTCATAATTTTACTCACCCGACTCTGCAGCTATTAAAGGATATTCAGTCAAGCTCGCACGGAGTGATATGGCAGTGCAATCCGCCTTCAATGACCGATTAATCCCAGCGTGATCATAGTTCATATACATATATGAGACTAGGTCAAGTCTAGATCTAAATATCGCTGATCTCAATACTAGGTCCCTGAGTTGATTCAAGTCTAGCAGAAATGATCCCCGATGCTACTTATCAACAGAGGACTGCGAGGAATATGGCTATGACCTACCTTTTCGTTTCTTTCCAGATGAAGAGGAAGCTTGTTCCGCTGCACTGGCTGATGCTGCTTGATCCCGAACTGCAGCTATGAAAGCCCTGATATTCGTTTGTACGGCTGGAAGGTCGAATGTCATCTATCTATCAGCTTCCTTCGTGTGTAATGTTTTGGTCAAGTCAACATACTCGTGCAACAGCTATATGATCAGCGCAGAACAGAATTGAAACGAAATGACGTACGAGCTCTGATAACACCTAACTTATCCGCTTTCCATTCCAGCGTTCCCCCAGCCTCTTTTATCTTCTTTCCTAATTCTTCTCCCTCACCCACTCCACCCCGTTTGGCAGAAGGCATCAGCCCTTTAGGACCCAAGAACCTAGCCAAACTCCTAGAAACAGCCCCCAACATCCCTGGTGTACTAAGTACTTTCGTAGGAACGATTTCCCCACTTAGGATTTTAGGGATTAATTCTTCTCCACCGACAATATGGGCTCCTGCGGCTTGAGCGGCGGTAGAGGATGGAGAGGATGGTTCGGTGAATACTAGAATCACCTCGGGAGCTCGACGGGCTTCGAGAGGTAATTGAACTCTGCCACGGAGGGGGAGGGAGGATTTAGAGTGATGCGTTGTTAGGGTTAGAGAATAGGCTGAGGATGGGTTGGCGATTTCGAGGGCCTGGGGTTCAGCTTGGTTCTAGTTGAATCTCTGATGGTAAAGTCGCGTGACTTCTTTACTTGATGAGGGTTGGAACGGGAAAGATTGACTCACCCTTAGTACCCTCGTGGCTTCACCTAGATCCATAGCATCGGGATTAACGACCTTCTTCTTGCTTGACCCCCTGGCCTGTCTTGGTAGACTTGTAGCAATTCCCCTCGAACTCCCAGCAACCGGTCCGATCTAGCATTAGCTGATTTCACGCATCGCTCTCAGAAGACATACCACGCTAACCACCCGTTTCATAGCCATACTTCCATTCATCATTTTCCCCTTTGCAAGAGATCCTCTTTACTATTTCGTACGTCAATGGTCTTCTTTCCAGGAGCCTGTTGCCTTTGAGCTCGTCGTTGATCGGAAGCTTGTTGTTGCTTCAAAGTGTATGGTCCGTAAACTACAGCTGGCTTCGTTTGCGGTCGATTTTGCTGCTGTTGATGTTGCTCCACTTGTTGCGTCTGCGTAGTTCTCGGACTATGCTTAAATTTCCCAGCTCGAGCGTATCGTTCGTCTTCTTTCGATTTCTGATTAAATCGGTCGTACTTTCTTTCGAGATGTCGAAAGAATTTAGCTTGTTCGTAAAAGAATTCTTCCAGTCGATCTGTAGGTCTGCGTGATGTGTTGATGACTTTGGATTGGTGTTGTTGTTGATTGCCTGATGGTTGTGGGTTGATTGATGGTTGCTCTTTTGCACCACTACTACTAGTCACCGTCTCCCAATCTTGTGTATGGTTATCGATAATTGTCATTGGTCACTGTATATTAATTTCTATTGTATATCTTTGAATATAATTACTTGTTGCAGTAATTTCGGTAATTATTGGTTGGGATTACAAAAGTCAGAGACGTGGGGAAGAGAGAGTAGAGTATGAGCTATCTATCCCTTCCTCTCTCTCTTTCTTTATACTCTATATCTTGTATACCCTTTGTACTACTCAGATCAAAGGATATAGATATCTCTTACTCTCTTCCTAGTTCACCTATCCAAACTAAACGTGCGTAAACATCCCCAAATCAATACTCCACCTCCTTTGATTCGTGGGAAACGTGTAATCTCCGAGCGTTGCTGACCTAGGTTTCTCTTCTCCACCACCCTACCTGACTTTCAATAATGTCACACTTGTCTGTACCCTCACATCCCACTCCCGCACTCACGCCACCTACTTCACGGCCCACCTCACCTACCAAATCAAACTCGAACCAAATTCTCACTAGCAGTCAACACAAAATGGCACAATTCGCCCCATCTGGAGTACCCCTCTCCCAACTCGCTTGGAACACTCAGCTTGCTACTGGTTTCAACGATTTTACTCCTGAGCAAAAGTACTTGAGAAAGGTAGCTAAATCGTACATGTACGCTCTGGACTAGCTGACATCCAGTCCTCGATCATCGCTACCATTGGTCCCAAGACTAACAATGTCGATATGCTCGTCAAGCTCCAGGAGGCCGGTATGAACATTGGTAAGCTAGCTCCAGCCAGTCTTGCTCATCCGCAATAGCTGATATCTAAGTCCGAATGAACTTTTCTCACGGTTCATACGAATACCATCAATCTGTCATTGACAACGCTCGAGCTGCCGCCAAGCAATTCGGTGGTCGACCCCTTGCTATTGCCCTCGACACCAAGGGTCCCGAGATCAGGACTGGTTTAATGAAGGATGAGATTGATGTGAGTCTCACTTGCGCGGTATCAATTTAAGCTGATATCAGATCCCAATTGATGCTGGACACGAGTTTTACGTTACCACCGATGACAAGTATGCTACCGCCTGTGACGCCGACAACCTTTACATGGACTACGTGAGTTTGGTTTCATCGTCCCCACCCACTTCATGGACAGTGTAGTAATGTCGCAAAGTCCCCCATAGCTCTTCACAATTCCTTCAAAGGCTGGGAGCTGATGAACAGAAAAACATTGTCAAGGTCACCTCCCCCGGTAAATTGATTTACGTCGATGACGGAATCCTTTCCCTCCAAGTCATCGCCATCGAGGGTGACCGACTCCGAGTCAAGTCTCTCAACTCTGGTACCCTTTCTTCCCGAAAAGGTGTCAATCTCCCCAAGACCCCTGTCGACCTACCCGCTCTTTCCGAAAAGGACAAGGCCGACTTGGCATTCGGTGTCAAGAACAACGTCGACATGATCTTCGCTTCATTCATTCGATCCGGTGATGATGTCAAGGAAATCCGAAAGGTCCTAGGTACCGACGGTGCCAAGATCAAGATTATTGTCAAGATTGAGAACGAGCAGGGTGTCACCAACTTTGATGAAATCTTGAAGGAGACTGATGGTGTCATGGTCGCTAGGGGTGATTTGGGTATCGAGATTCCTGCCAGTCAGGTTTTCATGGCTCAGAAGATGATGATCTCCAAGTGTAACGTTGCTGGAAAGCCTGTTATCTGTGCCACTCAAATGCTCGAGGTGAGTCCAGGCTGTAATTGGGAAAATGATCAAAGCTGACCGTTAGTCCATGACCGTATGTTTCCTTGTCAAATGCAGCAGAAATATCTCCTGACGTGCAGAACAACCCCCGACCTACCCGAGCTGAGATTTCTGATGTCGCCAACGCCGTTCTCGACGGTGCTGACTGTGTCATGCTTTCCGGAGAAACCGCCAAGGGTAAATACCCCATCGAAGCTGGTACGTGATGCTCCCATTAAGGACTACTGTCAAAACAACACAATAGGAGCAAATTTAACCATACAGTCAAGGTCATGGCCGAGACTGCCTACTTGGCCGAGAACGCTCTCGCCTACCAGTCTCTATTCGACCAACTCCGACAGCTCACTCCTCGACCTACCGAGACTGCCGAGACTCTCGCCATGTCCGCAGTTGCCGCTTCCATCGAGCAGGGTGCTGGAGCCATCATCGTCCTTTCTACCAGTGGTATCTCTGCTAGATTCTTGTCCAAGTTCCGACCTCAATGTCCTATCATCTGTGGTAAGTCGCCTCAAATTGCATACTACAACTCAAATTAACGGTTTAGTGACTCGGGACGAACAGACCGCTCGACAGCTCCATCTCTCTCGAGGTGTTTACCCAGTCCATTACCCCGAGCCAAGGGGTGTACCAGAGGGTCAATGGCAGATTGACGTAGACAACAGAATCCGATACGGACTTGGAAACGCCTTGAAGTTGGGTATCATCAAGCCAGATGCTACCATCATGGCTGTTCAAGGATGGAAGGGTGGTTTGGGACATACAAACACCTTGAGGATTCTCTCGTGAGTTATTTCTTTCGTTAACCAGTACGAGCAAGAGTGAATAGCTGACCATACAGCGTCCCTACCGACCCCACTGACCTCGACTTGCACCCTATTGACTACACCCAGTAATTGGGGTGTTCCAGATGGGACCATAAAATTAGACTCGGCTATAGATGCGAAAAATTATGAATGCTGTAACATGATGGGGTTGGGTGAGGAGGCGACTTTGGCTCCATGTATCAAGTCTACTGATTTTTGTCAAGGCTGATTTAGATGACGAAGATGCCAATGAGGATGGTAATGTATACATACGAACAAGGTTCTAAGACTCGCCTTATGGCCCTAAATCTACATACTCTACGAACCAAGCAATTCAGCAATAAACGCCAACGACTCGTGCTCCCGGAGAGATTAAGCAGCACCACCACGCTGCGAGACTAATTCCCTCAAATCCTCTAGCCAACCACGATACTCGATCGAACGTTCCAACTCATCTTCAATCCCTCTCTTGACCTCCTTCCACCTTCTTTCCTTCTGCTCCAATTTCCTCTCTTCTTCCCGAATTATCGCCTGATCTCGTTCGATCGTCATCAAAGCTAATGAGTGCTCCACCTCCTTGACCCCATCACGAACAATCTGAATGTCTTCTTCCTCTTTTTCTCTCCCTTTCTTTGGGACAGAGACTAATTGTCCCACGTTCACTCGCTTTAGGTCGTCATTGATCAATTGACCTGATTCTCCGAGAGAAGGGGAAGATGGATCCGGAGAGGGTAAATCGATTGAATCACCAGTAAAGCTAAATGAAGCATCTGTGATCATGGGTAAATGATCGAAATTGATTACATGTCCTCGGGCCATGAGGCGGGGTAAGAGTGGAGTAGGTTCTGGTTCTGGAGCGGTAGGGCGGATTGGGGAAGTGTAGTTGAAGTCAGGATTGAGGCGCGAGAGATGTACTGGTCCGAGTGTCGGTGGGGGGTTTTGATCATTGGCTCGGTTTGGGAATTGACATCCGGTAGAACTCAAATTCGTCACATGGTGTGGGCCCATGCTTGTCTCGTTATGGGAACCAAACGGTTGATGTGATTGATGATGATCATCGGGTAGTGGACCACGGGGAGGTCGCATGACTGTACTCCCCAAATTCGGCTTAGTAGGTGATGGTGTACCTACCCATTAGCTACTGTCAATATAGCGAGTGAAGAAAAGTGGATATACCAATCATATCAATACTAATATCATGCAATTCCTTTCCTTCACCTAGAAGATCCGGTCGGTCAAATTTGATTCCTCTCATCATCATTCTCTGAACCGCTGGTCTATTCCCATCCAACCCCATTGCCCTCTTCTGCACGATAGCATCATTGGACGGTCCTACAAAAACATCACCATCCTTCTTCTTGCCCTTTGCATCTCCATCTGTAGCGGTGGGCGCAGTGATATACTTTGCGCGAGGTAAGATTGGGACTGATACTTTTCGATTTAATCGATTAACCACCGGGATAGAATGAATAGAAGGTGAAGGCGGTGCTTGTTTTGATCTTCCTTGACTAATCGTGCTGGTGGTCACCTTGGGTTTGCCCTTGGCACCCACATTCAATCCAGGTCGAGCTGGGAGAGTTCGCTTGTCTCTCTTCGAAAATGAGGGTGCGAGTGGAAGTGGGAGTGGAGGTGCGCACGCAGGAGACTTTAACTTGTGACTTGAAGCTTTCCGAAGTAGAGTAGATCGAAGTGGGATGGATGGTTTCCTCGAAATAGCCATAGCCGCTTGACGAGGTGGTGGAACTTGGATTTGAGAGCGGGACGGGGCTAGAGGTTGAGGTAGTGGCGGTATCGGTATATGAGTTGTTTGAGGTCGACGAAGGGTTGGGATTGATTTAGTTCTAGGGAGAGGGAGGGGGATTGAACTTTCCGAGACTGGTACTCGTTGAGCTTGGGCTGTTTTGGGTCGCGACATTGTGATTTCTGGAGTATTCTGAATGGGAGATGGGGAAGGGGTTTCCAATTTGAACTAATAATGGTAAGTATATAGGTAGAATAATGAGCGATGAGGAAGGTGAGTAGAATATCAATAAACGATTCACACACACACACAGAGACACAATCTCCTCCATCTCCGGGCGAGACTCATCTCTTCCAATGGTACAGCCAAACAGCAAAAGAGTACATACTAATCATGACAACAATGCTTGAACGATATGATTAACCCTTAAATGCCTTAAATCCGTATATGTCTGTCCACAACCAACGAACAAAATGGGTTGACCTGTCACATAGGTCATTGAGAGGGCTGCTCCAACTTTATCGTCCTGCTCGTCAGCTCCCTACTTTCTTATTGGGTGTATCTCTATACTGCGATCACTCTCCCGTGGCGTACCCTCGTCGTCGAAGACGTCCCTCGCATCGACGAGATGATCAAGGGAAGGATACCCAGTGTAGAAGGAAGACTCACAATCGTGTCGAATTTAGTCAAGATAATCCCATCAATCCCCCTCTTGCGACTTGATCCTCCAATTCCCGCAGAAGAGAAATCTTTCAGAGCACGGTCAAATTTCGTGAGTTGATCGACTGCTTCGTTACCCACTAGGGCTTCGCCTACGAATAGGATCTTGTCGGGATTATTTACTGTGACCAGCTGGTTTTGTTAGCTTTCTATGTCATCACGTTGGGGATCGAGCGTAGAAGGAAAGCGAGGATCCGTTGAGGGATGCCGCGAGGCTTGAGGAGGGACCCATGAATGAGAGATGAGGGAGAGGAATCAGGACAACAGAGAGACAGACAAAGACATACCTTTGCTAGAGCCCTCATCAAGGGTTCATTATCCTGCATCCTCCCTGCCGTATCAATCAAGACGACATCAAACTTGTTTTCTTTGGCTACCTCATCAGCTCAGAACCAACATCGAAGCGACGAGGCGCCCAGCTGGTTGACGTACCATAGGCAATAGCGTCTTTAGCAATTCCAGCCGCATCCTTCCCATACCCTCTTTCAAACAACTCGACCCTATTCCCACCATCACCCTGAGCCAACGCACCAAGATTTCTAACATGTACTCTCAACTGCTCGACGGCTCCCGAACGAAACGTATCACAAGCAGCAATGAGGACCCTGTATCCATTCTGTAATAACCAAAAACAAACTTTGGATAAATTTGTCGATTTCCCAACTCCGTTAACTCCTACAAAAGTCATTGCGTAGGGCGTTATTTCATTATCGAGGTTTGATTGTCGTTTACGTTGAATCTCTAGGAGAATGTCTGTTGATGTTTTGGGAGTTAGGACTCGGGTGAGGGACGAGGATAAGGCGTTTTGGACTTCTGTCTTTACGCCTAAAAGTTAGCACATGCCTTTTCTATTGACATCAAATGTAATTCCATGAGCGACTTACTGGTCAATCCGCCCAACTTCTTCCCAACCAAGGCAGCACCCACACTCTCGCAAAGCTTTTCCGAGATATCCTTGGCTACATTCTTATCCATGAGATTCCTCTCCATCTCCGCCAGCACAGGTTTCAAATCCTCGTTTGTCAACGTTTTCTTTCCAGTCAATCTCGAAAACAAATTTCCCCATCTACCTCCCATCTCCTCCTTCTCATTTGCGGTCGAACTCGAATCTGGATCGAGACTAAGCTTGCCTGTAGCCCTTGACAGAATCTCATCTTCTGTAGGTAATTCTTCACGCCTGTAATCCCAATCTGCAACTTCATACCCATTTGATGTTCTCACTCCCATTGCCTCGGCTGACACAAGGGCATCTGTATCGACAACAGCCTCAGTTGTAGATGTTATATCGGTAGGTGGTGGTGTTGAGTAATCGAGAGAAGCCATATCTTCCGCTGTTACGCTTTGTTGAGAGTCACCCCATTTCCGCATTAATTTCGATGCTGCCGTATTTGGTTTCTTGGGTGATGAAGTTGGAGATGGTGTTCCACGACCTTTACCTCTCATACGACCTTTAAGAGCTTGAACATTTTTCGCAATCTCCTCTGCGGTCACTGGAGTTTCACTTGAGGGTGCTGAATATTAGCTCTGAATTCAGTGTCACGAAGGGGGGAGTACTAGATGTCCCGGAAGCAGCTGCCAATTGGGCTTGACGTTGTAATGATCCACCATTATTTGATGTGATGGCTTTTCTGCCATCTTTGCCCTCACAATCTCTCAAGCATCTCTCAAAGATCCGTTCCCATCTCTCTAAATCTATCCTAGACCGCAGTTCCTGTAACGCAGCGCTTGCGCCCATGTTTCCGCCTAAAGAATCCACCAATGATTTGAGATATGGTTCGAATAAAGCGAGGAATAATGCTTTCGTTCTCGAGAGGAGGGTTGGGATATACGTCAGAGGCAGTAAAGCTGGGAATACCACCTTTCAATTAGCTCTTCCATTTCTGACATATGATAGCAAGTGACGCACGACGAAGACCAGACCTAAACCATTCTCCATAGTCCACCTAACACTGTATCCATCCCTTTCGAATCCATCTTGCTCATTCACTCCCTTCCCTTCTATGAATGCTTCTTTCACTAGAGCATTGATGGGTGAAGCGGGGGTGACGGTAAGTGCCGAGAAGGAAGGTGTGAATGATTTAGACCAGAGAATCAGACCGCCTGGGGTTTCAGCTGCTACTCTATCATCCTCAATCATATACTGACTCTGATGGGATATAGATACGTGATCTAGCATTGTAAGTATATAGACGAGTGGATGTAGTGGACCAGTGATAGACAAGACTCGGGCTAGACCCGCCGGTAAGTAAGTGCAGCCACGTGTTGACCACGTTTATATATTTGCCCTGAATAATCAATCTATGCTGGTTATCGGATTAGGGAATGACGTTCTATTGTTCAAAGTAAAGAGAAGCAAAGCGAAGCATACTGGAACAAGTATACCTGTATAGTATTCAACGCATCATCGAGATGGCTTCAGTACGTAGAGGAATTGCATATTTGATACGACAAACTGACTGCCAGTACGCCCAAGCACTTACTCCGCTTATCCGGACAATCCTCTCAACTAGTGACCTCTCGACCATGTGAGTGATACCTTACATGCGAAATTCATACCGGTGGGCGGTACTGATCTTAGCTCGGCCAAAGGGGTTCGAAAGAATTTGATCTCACGAGGACAAGATGAAGCAACGATCAAAGCGAATAGATCCGAGATTGATGAGATTGTACGTCTTTCCCCCTCCACTCCAGGCCAAGTTGACAATAGATATCCGGATTGTACGATGAAATGACTGCTCAAGGTCCTTCAACGCCATCTCCACCAGTCGAAATGAAACCAAGAGTCAATGCAACACCCTCAGGTTCAGGTTCAGGATCTGGATCTCAACCTGCCCATCCCCCATCGTCTATTGCGAGACCATTACAAAAACCAAAAGTTAAGCGGGAAGTTCAATCCAAAGCTGAAATATTATCCGGCTCGGAAGATGAAGGACAAGGAGATATGGATGACGAAGCGTATGCTAGACAATTGCAATCTGAATTCAATTCACTTCAAGCGGCTAGACCGAGTCGAGCTGGAAGTAGACCGAAACCGAAAAAGAAGGTTGTCAAACGAAAAGCTAGAAGTGAGGCTACGATAGATGGAGATGGAGATGGGAGTGGTGAAGATGGACCAAAGAAGAAAAGAGCAGCTCCTAATACTGCTTTTAATAAGGATATGATCTTGAGGTGGGTTACCCCGTCTCAAGTGTTACGCATGTCAAACAGGAGAGTGAGCTAATGGAAGCGATGCATTGTCGACACTTGTTGGGGAAACTAGATTAAGTAGACCACAGACTGTTAAACGTATATGGGATTACGTCAAAGAAAGAGATCTACAAGATCCAGCAGATAAGCGGTATATCGTCTGTGAAGGAGATGATAAGTTGAAGGCGGTATTTCATACGGATAGATTACATATGTTTACGTGAGTCCTTTTGTTGTCTTTACCGGATCTCATCTTCAACATTCTGCCTACCTTATCCCGAGATATATCTAGCCCGTCATCGATGATTCATTGAGCACAGGCTGATAAACGTCAGGATGAACAAGATCCTCAGCAAACACTTCATGGATCCCGAGGAAGTCATCGTGAAGAAGGATGAGCCGGGAAACTTGTAGGTATGCCTTGGGACAGGAATAGTTCAAGGTTAATGGAGGTGTATCTAGGACCATAGTGTGCTATTATGTAACAATGGATGTCTCGTTCATGCAATAGTGGACTTCCAGTAGGGGAATCAAATAGGTCCAGATCCATTGCGTGTATTCAACTCCTTCCGATCCATATGCATACTTTTCCTGTATGTTCACCGATTAAGCTGTATATTTCACACCTCTGGCGAATATGATCACCACTTTCCAACTTCGAAATTCAGAATGGCAATGTCGACCACTTTGTACTCGTTCAAGACTCGATTCTACCGTCAATATAACATGTCACTTGATTGGATAGTGCTGTATAAATAGGTCATGTAGATATATAGTAGGACGCAGAGTGATATAGCAGAGACAAGGTCGGAACTTACTTTAAATTGTATATGATCAGAATCCTCCAGGTAATAATCCCTGTCTTCGATACTCTACACGAAAGCGTCAGTCTCGTTTCTCAAGGCACATCATCGGGTGGAGTGAAGCAGGAAGTCATTGATCAAGGGGTTCAAAGAGCAGTAGGCGGGAAAAACGAAAAGGACGCACTTCGAATTCCAATACAAAAATCATTTCTAATCCCTTACTTAATCCCTCTGGACTATTTTGTTTCCCACATTTGAAACTTGTAATGAGCGGTTTGCCAGTTTTCGGATTCAAACATTTCTCAATCAAAGCCTCGTATGACGAGACGAGCGTGGCTTGAGCCGAGGAATCAGCTGATGATTGAATGGCGACTGTGTCGAGTTAGCTCGGGTAGGAACGGAGTGATCGAGACGGGTACTCACCAATGTGTACCACGGTCATATCGTTATGTGCATACTATTCAAGTTGGTTTAACAAGTGGTCGATTGAGCAGAGCTGTGGGCGAGGAAAGAGGCTGTAGATCACAGCATCTTGGCGTGAACTGTGATATATATGTAGAGTATTCCCAGCTTCACGCAACTTCCTCCCGTAAGGAACAATTAATCCGAGATCAACACATCCATGTGTACATATGCTATGGAAAAACATCGGTCAATCATTCAACCGGCAACCAGGGTTCAACACAACACAGGCGGAGAAATCGCAGGCATGTCAACAGCCCCTTCTCGAAAGTACACCCGAGTACATCTGCAAATATATGGCAATTCTACCCACCTAGTTACGATATCTAGATCTCCCATTTTCCAACCTCGAAATCAAGTACAGCCACATCAACGACCTTGAATTCGTCTGGTACGCGATTCTGAGATCAGTCTTGAACTAGTGCCTAGTTGAGAGTAATGAGCAAATGACATGACATACTTTGAAATCTACATGAGCGGGATCGTGATCTAGGTAATAATCCCGATCTTCCAAATTCTGTCATTAGCGTCATCCACGGAATATCGAGTTCAGATATGACACCAGACCCCTCAAGGTATTTCGGAAGAGCTCTAAGCAGGGAGTGATGAATTACAAGGAAAGGAAGACATACCTCAAATTCTAATACGAATATCAATTCCAATCCCTTTGTATGCCCCTCTGGACTATTCTGTTTTCCACATTTTAGACTTGTAATATAAGGTCTCCCAGTTTTTGGATGTAGACATTGTTGAGCCAAGGCTTCGAATGAGGAGACCAGAGTCTGCTGAGCAGCAGGGCCTGCTTGAGATTTGAATGCGACTGAATTGAAGTTAGCTGCTCGGTATTTCCGTTGATCGATATGAGGTCGTTGATTAGCGGACTTACCGATATGTACGATTGTCATCCTGAAAGTGTCTGATATCGAATACGACTTTGAAGTGAGGATAAGCTACTTCAGTACCCGTCAAGCAGTACCCGTCAAGCAGTAAGAGCAAGTACAAGGACGATTGACAAGGCAGAGTGGGGCTGACGTGCGAGGTGGAGGGTAAAGTGGAGGTGGTCCATTTCGCGAAACAATTTCACCCAGCAACTTTGAACTTCACATATCGCGCTCTACTAAACAAGCGGTGTGGACGCGGTCAGAGGATCAATGAGGGCAAATTCAATACTCCTCAAGTCTCATTATATCCCTCTCTTCCTCCTCCTACTCTACCCAATCCTCCTATCTCTGTTAACAATCCCTTGGTGTCAGAAACAGTACGTCTCTTTCAACGGAGACAGAGACTGACGGGAGATTGATATTCCTTCATTGGGTCCCATGGCCTCTTTGGGCAGATTATGAGAGTCCTGAACGATATGGTCTTGCTCGTACGGCCTGCTCTAGCTGAGTTGAACGAAGCTGATGTCGTAGCACATAAGACTCGGAACTTTAGGTTAAATACCTCTGACGGGGAGAGCTTGGGGGTCTGGCATATCTTGTATGTCACTATCGACATTGTCCCTCGAGCAGGGTTGTATATGAGGCTAAGGACAGACCGAAATCGACATATCAGGCTCTGGACCCTTTTCCTCCTAGGTCACAATTGGATGACAGTATATTCGAGATGTCACTCCGGGATCGACCTACTATACTATACTTTCACGGTAATGTCAGCGATCTCCTATTTGACTCGGACCATATTGAAGAATGACTGATGAATAGGCAGCAAATAGAGCAGCTCCTCATCGCGTTCGATCTTATTCTGCCTATTCCGCTCTAAACGTAAACGTCCTCGCACTCGATTATCGCGGATTCGGGGATTCAACCGGTACTCCTTCCGAAAATGGGTTGATGGAAGATGCAAGAACTATATGGGATTACGCTACTGAGGGGAATAAGGGAAAGGAAGGGGTAATTTTGGTGGGTCAGAGTTTGGGAACGGGGGTCGTGGCTGGTTTAGCTGGACGACTTGCTGATGAAGGTATGTTCATGCTCGAGAGGGGGGTGATGGCTGATAGGCCATGGTAGGTATTCATCCGAGAGCTATTGTTCTAATTGCTCCATTCACTTCGATCACGGATCTCCTTGATGAGTCAGTGACTATTCTTCGAGTTGAGAGGAAGTATCGCTGATACCAGTTTCTGGTTATTCGGCTTCATACCCCTCTTATCACCCTTGAGGTCTATTCCTTTCGCTCTTGGTAAATCATCACCTGGTACAGAGCTGAGATAGAAGCTGACCAGTAGAATACTTCAAGAGCTTCATAGTATATCCTTTCAACTCTATCTCGGCTCTAGCTGCATGTTCAGCTCCTTTAGTTTCCACATAGTTGAATGGCTAATGGGTAGAAAGTGAAATGCCCAACCTTGATACTTCATGCAAGAGATGACGGGGTAATCCCACATCACCACTCTTCGACCCTTTTCCATTCTCTATCCGAATCTGAGGCGAGTAGCGACAAAACCGCCGAAATCAAGGTTGTAGAATACGAAGGATGGGGAAATGTGTCGACTTGCAACTATATGATTGAAGATCGAAACCGGGAGGTGATATGGTGGGATGGGTCGAAGGGGGGTCATGACGATATTGGATGGGCTGAGGGGAGTGTTGATCTAGTGAAAAGAATTGCGGGGCTGTAGTTGTCGACTAGAAGTAAGTGTCCGAGTAGCGAGCAAGGGTCGGCTGACATGAAGTAGTAACAGGAAATATGCATGCGTAATGCTACGAATCCGACTTGGCCCACCACCACATTACCCCTACCCTACCTCTCATCATGCCGAGTCCCTTGTCCACCAACTGCAACACCCTGCTCCCTAGCTACTCTAGCGATCAAAGCATTGATCAACAAACATCTCCTCGTAACAGCCCCAATCCTCGGTACATACCATCCTGCCGCTTTTCTCATTTCCTCATGAAAATTATTTCCAGAAGCAACATTTATCAACCCACATCCCTCCCTCAATGGGACATTCTTGACTTTATAATCCCCCGGAACGGCCGAGATGATTAGATCGGACGCTTGTAAGATTTCAGATTCCATTTCTGATCGTGAAGTTTCCATGGGTTTGGTTTCGCCGTAAGTCGCGTTGTGGGTACTTGCTACTACAGGGGAAGAGGTGACTTTATCGAAAGGTCGGGAGAATAGGAGGATATCGTTAACGTCAATCGAGTAGACGATCGCCCCTGCATTGGCTAACATTTGAGCTAGTGGACGACCGAATACAGAAGACCTATGATCAGATAGGCATGTGCAAGTCGACCTGATGCCGGTGATGGAAACGTACCTGTTGATGATAGTAATGACCCTTCCCTTCAAAGCATCCTCTTTGTTCTGATCATGATCCCAGAAACGTCCCATACTCACGATTATTTGACATACTCCCATAGGAGTACTTGGAAATAAAACGTGCTCCCCTTGACCTTCTTGTTGCCCTGATGTGAACTCCTCAAGTTCCTTGATCATCGGTACTGGTTCTACTACTTTCGGGAGAGTAGTCATCGACATCGACATCGGAGTGTCGGGAGTGAAGACTCTTTGTAGAGTTATCGGGACTGCATTCTCGTATAGAGAGGTAGAGATTGGCGATAGTGCTTCAATATCGAGATGAGGAGCTATACATGATCGGAGTTGTTCGTCCTGATATCAGCGCCACCTCATTTTCCCTCGAGCCAAATGAAGACTGGAAGAAGAGACTCACCCGCTCACCACCAAAGATAGGTGTAAACACAATCATTCCATCCACGTCCGCTCTCCCATTAATCTCCCCAATAGCTGCCTTTGCATATTCAAACCCACCTCCAACAATATCAAACCTTTCAAACTCTACGCCCAAACTCAAACAAGCATTCTCCAAAGTCTTAGCATACGCCAAACAACCTCTATCCTCTGATCCAATAATTCCTACTATATTCATCTTTCTACCCCCTTTCTTTAAAAGCCTCGAATAATACCTTTTGAATAACGTATCTAGATATCTACCCATTTCAGATAAATCAGGTTGATTTATCGGAGTATGTGGATATCCCACACCGAGTTGATATTGGGGGATTGTATCTTCGTAATCTACTGCTGTTACGATAGAATCGTTTGAATGTGATAGTTTCATATTAATGGCCATAGGGTCGTATGGGGCTGTGGAGTCAATAATGGATGACATGGTATATTCTTTAGGTAGTGATGGGTGAAGGTAGTTTTAAGAGGATGGTTGGCGAAGATAGATTAATTAGTATGATAAAGTACTGGATGAATACAGTTGTTCAGTATAAGACCATTCTCAAGCATCTCTATTTAGCTCTACTTGATCGCGCCAAACAAACCAAACAACCAGTTGATGCGATTGGGTTTTCGTCACAATTGGTAAATGGACAATCTCGCGGGACGATTACAATTTACCGCGTCTCATCCGATCTATCACTTACTTATCACTCTCGGCTGGTGCTTGTTGGATGTGACTTCGATCGAGAGCCATGTCTGACTCGTGCAAAGTTTCAAGAGCGATCTACAGACTGAAATGAATGATGTTTGAGGTTGAAATTATCGGCGCATCGTGGCGACGCGCGGTATTCCAGAGCTTTTGAATTTGGTCGATACATTTTGCGAACATCCCACCACCATCTCAGCTCAGCTCAGAGGTGGCCACGAACAAGATCAACAGATTATAATGCATACCGAAACTTATATACAATACATGCGCTCATGTATAACGCAGTCCAAATTTATCAAAGCCTAAACACACTACCTCTGCCCTTGACCCTTGACTCTAGCCTGGTAAGGTTGTTGCTGCGGAGGTACAGGTGGCGTAGCAGTTCCAGCTCTTCGACTATCGCTGACAATCTGGTCTACTTCGGCATTTGTGATCGGTGCGTTCTGGGTGCTGTTGTATGTACCCGCATTGCCATTTCCAACATGTCCCTGCTGAGCGCCGGATGAAGCTGGAACCATTGACGCTAGATTCTTCTGACCGCGTTTCGTAAGGAATGCTTCGATTCTGTTCATCAGTCTTGGTTCTGGTGTTGGTACTCTGGGATAGAAGAAAGTAGAACGCACAAATGGGCATTACGAGAATTCGCTTTCCAAACGGCAAGAGCAACATCACCAACAAGAGGTACGAATCTTCTATCAGCCTGTATACCAATGAACAAAGGCGATGACTTACCCAACACCAGCAGCAACTGCATTATTGACGTATATCCTCGACATGATTGATTCAGGTAAATCGAGCTTTTTAGCCAATTTGACAATTAGGTTGTAATTCAACATGATGTTGACCAGATCTCCGAGAAGGGGGATGAATCCTGGGTATTAGCTTGCATCCGTAATACAATTACGTAGAGAGGTCCATAACCCCAGAAGGATGAAAGGGGCAGTCTGAGAACGGACTCGTTCATACTGACCGAAAGCGCCAAGCAGTGGAGAGAAGTGGAGGTAGTCAAGAAGTAAAAGAAAAGGACATACCGATAAAGAACGTCCATCCAACTCTGAATCCACACAAGTTCATCCCTTTATCCAAATAATGTGCCCTCTTTCGAATTTTCTTCAATATCTTCTCATCCTTAGCCGAAAGTCCAGGAGGAACAGGTCGCTATATAAATCAGCAGTTTCCTCATTGCCCCTTTCTCTTGATAGACAAGAGGGGGACGGATCACTTGCGTTGTATAACTTACGACCGACCTCTTCTTACGACCTCTTTCATCTGTTGTGGTGACATAGTGAGGATCTTCAGGTTCGTATTGCGCGGCTTGCTTGCCCATGTATTTCTACTTTATCAGCTTCCAGATCTCAATTCATGTTGTGACGAGATGTGGTCGAGCCTCAATCAGTCCTCGTACAATCTCGAGTTTACGAATCGACGCCAGATTCTGTACATCTCTCACTAGTCCGGAGAGGACTGATAGCTTGTCTGAAACATACCTTTGCGCCTTTCTGAAGGAGGAACGACATGTTGATTGATGATTTCAGACTTGTGTCTGGCTAGTCCCCACCGAACACCGTTTGGGGTGTATAGCAATGAAATTGATAAAGATTGCGCTCTTGTTCTCGCCTGCTTGCAGAGCCTGAGAGATGGCAGAGTTGAAGTCACTAAGATATCTATGGTAGATACAAAACCACAAGTCAACGGCGTTTCAGACAACCAGTAAATACAGGCACGAAAATGACGATTTTGCGTTATTTACATTAACCACGTGAAACCTTCATTGCATTGCATTGCATAGCATATTCTACATGACCAAAAGTGAAAAACGACTGTACAAATAACCTCCTCCCATGTCTTCCCGATTCCAGATTGATTTCAGCCTACGACTCGAGCTTAGACTTCGGCTAAACCCAATTTGATTTCTGACCAGCATTCTGTACTGGATCATGATATCCCGCATAAGGATCGTTCGAGTAGTGACCCGATGGAACCCTATTCTGATGTGCCGACAAATAAGGATCGTTCGAGTACCGACTTACATCTTTCCCACTTTCGGTAGCGTATTGCGAGTATTGATTATGTTGTTGTTGTTGATCCGCAAATGAAAATTGTGCCGATGGATCATGATTTGGTGATCCTAATGCAACACCCCATTCTCCAGACATGACGTTCCTTCCTGCCCTTCCTTGTTGTTGTTGAGAATGTTCTGGGACCGACAACATTTCCTGTTCGCCATACTTGGCTGCTTCTGCCTTTTTCTTATCCTCCATCGCTTTCAAAGCGAGAGGAGAAGGTTTCTTGGGTTGATACCGTACATTGGCGTCTAAACCGGCAGTGGCAGCTGCTGAATCGGCTACAGCTACTCTAGCAGTAGATCTTGAACCGGATTTTGTAGGTGATGTCTTTTTCTCTTTTGTAGACGGATCCGATATCGTTGTTGCCGATGTAGATCCTGAAGCGGAGGAATTGCTCGAATTGGCGGAATTATCGGAATAAGTAGGTGAAATAGGTCCATCGATAGTAGGTTGAGGAGCGTATCCATGAGGGTATTGTGCTCGAGGTACTTCTTGCGCAGGGGGCTGGTAATATGGGTCAATTGCATATCCATTATTCTGTCCATATGGTTGTTGCTGTTGTTGACTGTAGCCATAATTGTTTTGTGACAGTGACTGTTGTTGCTGCTGCTTCTCACCGAGCCCATGCTGAGGATAATGTTTTGGTAAAGCCGGTACAGGTGGGATAATATCCTTTTCAGCAAGATTTTTTAGGTTGGTAGCAGATGGTCCGCGAGAACTGGCGATTGATGGTCGTCCAGCTGAATTGGCTCTTTGGCGTTGTTTCTTTCTTTGAGCCGCTTCCCATCGTTCCTACTCATCAGCTCAAGTAGTATTACACCAACCATCTGCAGACTCACCCGCCTCTGCCTCTTGTTTCGCTTATGACACCACCACCATAACCCAAAAGCACCAAAAGCAGCCGCCATCCCACCAACAAGAGCAGGAATAGCAACAGTTACAGGAAACGGCTTCTTCTCTGTAGTATTAGATCCGGAATCAACCCCAGAAGGGGTGGATGAAGCAATGACAGAGATTGTAGTGATTTGTTGTCGGCCAATTAGGTCTATGAAGGTGATTGCCGGGGCCGGAGCTGGAGTAATTTGGGGTAATGCAGCTGGCATTTTCTGTGAATCAGCGATGTTGAGAGCGGAAGTTGATGATGGCATATGGAGGAGATATGCGAGTGCAGGGGGAAAAGGATGGCTTTCTGAACTCCGACTCCGCACGATCAAAGGATGACATGGCCTCTATGGGCTATATCCGCGGTTCCAGTGGGACGACCACGAATAACAAGCGAGGAATGAATGGAAGATTGACTCACTGATTCGTCTAGAATGTTAGAAACGGCAGGTGTCACGTCTCGATGCCAATAACCTATGTTCGTCGCTGATCAAAGTGGTATGGCGCCCTCTGCCCGATTCGATGCTATTGACTCCAAAGTAAAGGAGAGTGTTTCGTTTGAAAAACTGTGATTCCAAGGAGCGCAGTCGAGACGACTCTAATGATCTTTGATGTAATGTCGGAAAAGGCTCCGATCGAGGAATGATGTCCTTTTCACTAACCAAATCCGGACGCGTCAAAGATTCTTCAATGGTCGTGTCTGTCTGTCTGTCCGTCTGTGTGTGTGTACTACCGAAGTTTAGAGGCGATGCCAGCTCGTCTGTCGATGAGAGTCGTTCACTGCAATCGTGAAAATATAAATATCTTGGTAGTCGTGTGCAAGTGATGATGAGGTGAAATAGCTCTGAAGGTGGTGGTGATTCAAACTTGGACGACAAACAAAGACCTGGTTAAACCTACTTTTAGGTTCATTTTCAGGAACAGCAAACTTCAGGGAAGAGTGTCGAAGGGGGGCAGGGTGAGGAGAGAGGGTGATGAACGCGTGTGGCTCCGGTACCGGGTCCGGGATGACTTCGGATCCGTGTCTACATACATTCAACTCGTTGTATCAACTCAAAGTCAAGTCAAGTCGAGATATATAAGAGTAGCATGCATCCGGTGAATCTTGCTCCTAGATCACTCCACTGAAACTCAACAATGAGCGCACAGACTACATCAGATTCGGGCTCTGTCCACATCCGGGAACGACACATTATCACTCCATCTCGACCTGAATCATATACCAGCCTTGGACCCATCTTTCGACTTAGTCCCCTCGATCAACTCGTTCTGACTTTCATACCCGTAGCTGTCGTCTATATCTATCCACCAAGTACCACCGCCGAGGCGACAATCCCAATCGCTAAATTATGTCGAGCCACATCCCTCGTTCTCGACACTTACCCACATTTGACAGGTCGTCTAGGCGTCAATAAGAAATACGGTGGAGCCTACCTCCATAGCTTAGGAACAGGATGTGAGATCTTTAAAGCTACATCTTCTCAAACACTAGAGGAAATGGGAACAGGTGGAACGGTTGGGTTAATGGATCTTCCTGGTAAAGGAGAAGATCTAATGGCTCCCTATGACCTCGTTAATGTCAAGAAAGAAGATCGAGTTGTATTTACTATTCAACATACTCGATTCGCTTGTGGTGGAGTATCACTCGGTATAAGAATCCTACATTGCCTAAACGATGGTGCGGGATTCTTCCACCTAGTCAGAGATCTAGCTTCCATTTACCGATCTCTGGACGTCGAGAAGAGTCGGGGTCAAGCAATCCGTACGCTCGCACCGCCTTACCTTGCAAATTACGAAAGTGAAGCAACAGAATCCGAAAAGCAAAAATCGAAATCTTACAGTCCAGTATTATATCATCTCGAACCCGATACATCTTCAGCTCCAGAATTAGCAGCTCCCGATATCCCCGTTAAACCCACTCCTACCCCTACTAGACCGATAATCACGGGCCAAGTCCTCCATTTCTCCTCCACCGATTTGAATACGCTTAAAGAGCGAGCTAAACCAGCCGAGGGATACAATACCACTTTCGACGCTTTGACCGCGTATCTACATCAACGAATTTATCAAGCTCGTTTTCGAACTTATTCCAAAAACCCATCATTAGGAACACTTGGCGAAGCCGACCTATTATGTCCAATCGATCTACGAGGTCAGCTCAATCTCGAAAAAGAAGGTATTTACCCTTACAATGCCGTACTTACTACTTCCGCTACCTACCCTTCAGACCTCCTTCTCGACGATTCAAATCTCCCAAAAGTCGCTTCTTTGGTACATAAAATGGTTAGACCATTGGGTCAAGGGGATGCGGAGAAAACAGTAAAATGGATAGCATCAGTCGATAGATCCAAGATAAGGAATGGATATAAAGGCGGAACAGGTGGTGTAATGGTTAGTCAATGGAATAAAATGGACATGTACGATGGTGGAGTCTTTGACAAGAGACCTGTATTGGTGGCACCGCCTTTTACACCTATTTCATTACATGATGGACTTGGATATACTATTCCGACACAGAGTGGTGATGGGATCGATGTTTATCTGGCCCTGAGGGACGAGGTATGGGTAGAGCTGGACTGTGGGGTCAATTCAGCGTAAAGATGGCCATAAGTAAATAGACGAAAATACATTGTAGTGAATGTGATCAAGTACACATGCAAACGGTCAGGTTTTGGTCTGCTCGTCAACGTTGACATCGGCCTCGTTCTGCCAGAAGACACAAGAAGCGTTGCACATTCCAAGAAGTGGGTAGTCGGCTGCGTTGATGGCCTTGGGTACTTGGGAAGATTCAAGATCGGCGAGATCAATATCTGGTGTCATATCGGGAGATGGGATATTGCGAACTTCACGGTTCGTTCGGGTGGTACATTTCAAGGGAAACACGAAAAGGCTGCCGTTCAGAAGATAAGGTGTCGAGACAGTTCGGTTCCTGGTAATCACCGATCTTTCCAAGAGGCAAGGAAGGGTTTCAGCAATCCGTTGACGCTTGGTTGTTCCATCAGTGACAGTGTTTCAATCTTAGACCTCCAATGATCCCAACAAGTCTATGCATGTACTCCCAAATTGGGCACAGCCTATGAATCCCTCCGAGAAACCCCATTCTACCCATTAGCTTTCACCCTCCCAGCACCCAAAACCAATAGACTTACACATGACAATCCTAGGTTCCGTGATGCTACTCGAAATAGTCTTGTGAGGTAAAACAGAAGCTCCATTGACATACAATTCATCCTTGATCGTAACATCATCACCGAGAACAGTGATATTTTCAACTCGAGTCCATCTGCCGACATTCGAGTTCCAACCGATAATGGAGTTTGCGATCCAAGAGTGATCTCGCACAACGGCGTTAGATAAAATCGCACATCTCTGTAGTCTGACTCCTGGACCGATCTTGGCACCTGCTCCGACGACGACGTTGGGACCGAGAACTGCAGTTGGGTCGACTTCCGCAGTCTATCGTCAGCACAGCCCTGATATCGTTATGGTTCGACTTACTGGGTCAACAAGGACGTTTCCGCCGTATACCCATTTGTTCTTTGCGGGGTCGGAAAGAAGGGGAGAGTGAGTGGCAGTCAAGTGTGACAGGTATAGACAGGTTCCTGCGAATCAGCTGACGTCGTTGCCTGGTGAATATGAGACGCAGCTTACCCGCAATGTAATCCTTAGGCTGTCCGATATCCATCCAGAATCCCTGCATATCATAAGAGTGAAGTTGGTGATCAGCAGCGATCGCAGGGAAGATCTCCTTTTCGATAGATGTCGGTCGGAGCTATTCGTGAGCTTTGATAACCAGATGGAGAAAGCACTAGCTTACCTCGATTCGGTCTAGGACCTTGGGGTGGAAGAGGTAGATACCGGCGTTAATCCTATTTCCTACGAAATCGACTGGCTTCTCAACGAATCGATCAATGACTGTTGAGTTGGGTTTGGTGACTACCACACCGTAGTTGGAAGGTTCGGCGACTTTGGTTACCTATTCATTAGTCTCGCTTAGCGGTATGGGAAAAGGAAAATACCATGATGGATCCCTCTCCACCGTGGGCCATATGGAAATCACTGAAACGTCAGCGTTACACCGGAAAAAGCGAGATAGCTTACCGGAACTCCTCGAATGGATAGGTACAGGTAACATCGGCATTCAGGACAAAGAATGGTGAATCATCCTTGCCCAAGATTTCTCTTGCAAGTGCAAGAGGACCAGCTGTCACGTCAGCCACTCGCAATCAGGCAGAAGTGACAAACTGACCAGTACCAAGAGGCTCTGTCTCGACGCTGAAAGTGATATTGATACCTAGTTCCTCTTCAGTCTTTTTCAAGACGGAAACCATGACTTCGGGTCGATAATTGACTGCTAGTACGATATCCTTTACACCGGCCTAATCTTAGCGTGGTCCGTGCTTCGTGTATGCTGGTGAGTGTTACTTACCTTGACTAGTGCCTCGATCTGGTGCAAGCTAATTGATCAGTATTGGTTCACTTCGCGCGATAAGGAAAGGCCATACATGATTGCCTTGATTGTCAGCTTTACCCATGTACTATATAACCAGGTGACATACCTTGTTACAAAACTCGACAAGTGGCTTAGGCCATGATAGCTGATAATTAGGGCTTGCCCACCCGCTCAAAAGCCATAGCTTACAGTAAGAGGCCTGAGACGAGTACCGAAACCACCAACAAGGATAAGAGCGTGGGAAGGTAAGCACGGACCGGGGGCGTTGGGCAAGATCAAGACTCATCTTCATTTTTGTATATGTATGTAGTCTTGAGAACGAGAGTGAAAGTGTACTGAGCCAGTCAGGTATGTATGTATGTAGATATTGAGTCTAGGTAATGTCGAATGCAGAGAACAGAGAATAGTGCGCGACACGTTGAAGGAGCTAAAGAGATTAACATCGGCTCGAGCGCGAACTCAGGGCCTAGGGGCTGAGAATTCAGGGTAAACTAGTCGTTGATTTAACCCAAAGCGGAGGAAACCGCTTTTGTACCTTAGAACCCTTTACATCCATACATAAAATCACACGTCATTCTATATTTTAATTCAATCCACAGATTTCAGATCAACCCTTACACATATATACCCATTAATCATCATACGAAATGAGAGTTGAAAAGTGTTATTTCTGCTCCTGTAATGTTTACCCAGGACATGGGACTATGTTTGTCCGTAACGATTCGAAAACATTTCGATTCTGCGGTTCAAAATGTCATAAAAACTTTAAAATGAAGAGGAACCCTAGGAAGGTTAGGTGGACTAAAGCGTTCAGGCGAGCGAATGGTAAAGAGATGGTTATTGTCAGTGTCTCACTCTATACTATGGGCATGATAGAGCGTAGAATCAAAGACTGACTCATAGGACTCGACTTTCGAATTCGAAAAGAGGAGAAATGTACCTGTTCGATACGATCGAGAGTTGGTGGCTACCACACTTAAAGCTATGGAGAGGGTTCAGGAAATCAAGACAAAGAGAGAAAACGCATTCTGGAAGAACCGGTATGTCTTCTCTCTCTTCCTTGCTTTGCGCAATCTGTGTCTGTATCGAATTATTGCTAATGTTCAGAATGTCCGGAAACAAAGCTCGAACCCGTCAAGAAGATGCTCAAAATATCGAAAGACACATCGAACTTGTTCAACCTCGTGCAGGCAAGAATACCGAGACGGAACCAGCAGCTCATCTCGCCGAGAAAGAGAGGATCAGGGAGAAAATCAAGGTCCGAGCAGCAGGAAAGAAAGTCATGGCCGATCAAATCCTCAAAGCCAAATCCAAATCTGGATCAAAGCCAAAAGCAAGTAAACTTATTCCTGCAGACGGTGGAATGGGTATGCAGATGGATTAGAGGGAGAGGGGGTTGGTACGATTTGGTTTGGACTTGTTGTATAACATCTTCTAGGTTCTATCTGGGTTACGATTGAATGTGTATGTTTTACATGCATAGATCACGATACGCGAGTCGAGTTTCAATCGAGCGGATCATTCTTCATTTTCCCCCTTCTCAAGTTTTTCACGCTGAGCTTTGATCATCCCTCTATCTAATCTCCACCTTTCGAACCAGATCGATAGGGGATAAATGATCAACTCGACACCAATTATACCAAATAGAATCCCGAAATGTTTCCCTATACGGTGGTTAAAGTTGGTTCCAAAGGTAATGATCTTGTATGCCTACCGCTCAGCATGGGTTGAAGGCGATAAACAGAATCAGACGTACCTCGACATTATTGATGAATGGCATCGCATAAAGCATACGGTAGAACGTAGGCATCAACTCGATAGGGTAAAAGGAGGAAGCTATTCATCAGCTCTTTCATGATCATAGTCAAGTCAGAAACGACAAACAGATATTCACTAATTGTCAGCGCTGTCCACACGGAAAGAGGAAGACGTACATATAATCCACAAGATCAAGAAGAGAGGTAAACCAGCAATACCGAATATCGCTTGAATTGTCTCCATAGCAAAACCAGCAGCAACGATCGTTACCCAATTCAACGCCCATAATGCGGGAAATCCGCCTCGACCTAGGTAATTCTGCATTGGGACTTGCCAGATGGCTTCGACACATGTGAACCAGAGTGACTGTCGTCAGTCTCGACTGCCTAATGACCTGGTCCTAGAAGAGGCAGACGGAACTCACCAAGAAAAAGTAGGCAAGGATAGGAAGTAAGATTCGTAGCATTACCATACTTGGGAACTTCAACTTTGAATGCAAACCCGACTTCATTCTCCCTTGAGCTTGGAACAATGTCCAGTAGAATGCAAAAATGACCTTGTCGTCAGCACCCCTGCACCCCTGCTTCAGCAGCTTGAATCTTGGGGACTGACGAAGTAAATGAGGGCAGCCTCCATAGGTGCGCTAGATCCCCATTGTCCATTACCTATCGACCTGAGATCTAGGATCGTATATCCAAACCCAGTCCCAATAGCTTGTGGCACGGCTTGAGCGTTTGTAATTAAAGCTGCATTGTTTGCGGCATCCGAAGCGAATGATTGGAGAGCTGATGCTCGAGCCTCCGAGAGCGGGCTCATTAGATTCATTGTAATCTGTTCGTTAGTACGACATGAACGCGGGCTGGAGTGAACATACGGTTTGCTGAATATACAATAATACCACCTGATAGAATCTTGCTGATTGGAAGTAAATTCCGATTGCTCCATTTGGGGAATAGGATGCATCCCCATTTTCGATCGCTTCTCTCCAAGCACTTGTAGCATTGGCATTTACCACTACAGCGGCCCAACAATCTTGTCCAAGTACTTCCCTCCTGACATCTTCGAGTCCATTTGGGTAATCACTAGCAGACCTAATGATGTAGGTGAAGTGAGGTGTCGTCGTTAATGAATTCTGAGTCTGAGCCATATTGATCATAGGACCATTCAGGAAAGAATCGGCAGCAGTGTCCAGAGGTACGAGGTGGACTGTAAGGCGATGAAAATTTGTTTGAAGGTGATATGTTGATCCCCAAAACAGGGATAAGCAAGCCCACATCCATAGTGCCAGAAAGACGAATATCCCCGCTATGATCTATGATCAGCTTCAGCTACATGGACAAACATACCTTGAACATCTTCTTCCTTTCACCCTTGAGCTCCCTCGATAATATACCATGTTTGTTAGGCACCTCCACCCTCTCCCCTTCGCCAGCACCTAGATGAGCTTTCGCAGCTGAACCAGATCCAGAAGCAGCACCAATTAATCCTGCTTTCGCGAATCGTCCGTTACTCGGTTCCGCTCCTTCTGTTTCGGCTCCAGCGAGAGTACCAGATGAAGAAGCGGATGTGCGTGGTGGGTGGTTTTGACGGTATTCATTGACTGCTCTCCTGGTCTCTTCCCTAATTCGGTCTGTCGAGGCTTGCTCTTGCTCCCGAGCTGCTTCAGTTGCATAGTAATCGTCAGACATTGTTTTGATTTTTCCGTTGACCTTCGTTCCTAGATCTCGATTCCAGCGATCGGTCGGGTTGATATTCTGAAGTTATGATTCTCCCTCTGTCTGGATGAGTTGGTTGTAAAGCAAGTGAGACTCGTGAAGTGCAACTCGTTGGGCAGACTAGTGTCCACCTATGCATATAGCATCCCCGCTTGAACCGACCGATCAGCTGGTATTCCCCGATTCAATCACCAAAATCTCTGTAGTAACATGACGAGTGACGCCATTTCCGGCTTGATTCGTTTACGTCAACCATCCATCATGTTTCATTATTGCCGCTCAGCTCATGCCGCTTTTTTCACGTTTAAGGCATAGTCGACTGTTCTATTATCGGCCGTAGCCGTTCCTGTGGGTAGTGGCTTGGCTGAGATGAGATGAGTTGATATGGCATGACGAAAGAATGTATGAGGTTTGATAGCTTGATCAATTGATTCACTTGATTTGTTTATCGAAATCGAAATTGACACTCGACGCACCTTCAGGCCTTTCTTTGAGCAAGTGGTCAAGTAGGAAGATAGAATTCTTACGAAATGGGAATCAAAGGAATAATGAAGGATGCACCGTCTCATCGACAGACTTTACGGTCTAGGGAAGCACCAGATGGGACGAAACGTTACGGGTTTTGGTCGCCTGAACTGAAAGAGGAGAGAAAGACTTTTGGCAAATTCACCCTCCTGGTATGTGAATGGTATCCGCGATGACCAGGGGTGACGCTGACTGATAGATTTTCAGTCTGATCACTATCTTCATGTTCCTCTTCCTCTCTATCTACTTTGTAAGCACGATATTGGATAAATTGGTGCAGATCATGGCTGACGGTCTTTTAAGGGATCTTATTACCGTCAAATCCACCGATCACCACATTTATCCATCGAAATCCTCGATCTTGATTCTCTAGCATCTCCTCAAGGGTCAGTACACCCAGCCATTCTTGGCCCAGCTGTTCGAGAGCAAGTTCAACAGAAACAAGCTGGAGGATTACCTACGCTCGGTTACTATGTTGCGGATGATGCTACTGCACAACAATTCCAGATTACGCAAGGAGGACAAGGGATCGATGCTTTTGAGTATGCGATGAACAAGGTGGATAATCAGGATGTGTGGGGGGTTATGATCGTTAATGCAAATGCGACTTCTGGGGTCTGGAATGCAATTACAGGGGGTGCACAGTGGACTCGTGAGTTCTTTAGCTGGCAGGCCGTGAGGCACACAGGCTTGTGGTAGAAATGTAGTTGACAAAATAGCTGGCGGAGCTATAACATTTATAATCTCAGAAGCACGGAATTTCTACGCTGCAGAGCAATACGTTCTTCGATTAGGGAACGAATTCGTGACTCAATCGACAGCTTCTGCTGGTGCCGAGCTTGCCTCCCAGGTCTTAGCGCTCGGTAACGCCAGTGCCGTATTACAGGCCATTGAGCCGTCGTCCTTGATCGGTGCTTTTGGCGTTAGCCAATATACCTTACAACCTTTTGACCAATTGGCCGGGATCGCCGCTACGACCGTTGGAGCTATTTACTTGATCATCGTAGGTCATTTGGGAGCATACCTTGGACTATAGGCTGATGACAGTTTACATTCTTGATAACGTTATTATGGAATAACAAAGGTCTTCCCTTGGTTCAATCGAAATTGTCATTAGGTTCAGAAGTCCTATTAAAACTACTAGTTCCATGGATCGGTACATCTCCATTTTCTCGTCCTGTGATGTATCACGAATACTGATAATCAGGATATTTCTGGATATCACTTCATTTCTCTTTAGTCAGCGTAGCTTTCTTGGTGGATTTCACTCGGAAATACGGTCGAGTCGGATTCGTTATTTACTGGATGGCGAATTGGGTAACGATGTCTGGGTTAGGATTCGTAATGGAGACTTTGTTCTTGTGGCTTGGTGAGAGGGTTTCTTGGCATGAGGGTTACGACGCGGGCTAATGATATAGGTCCATTCTTCCCATTCTTCCTCTTGTTTTGGGTCATCATCAACGTGAGTTCTATTTTGGTCGGCAGGACTGATCGCAGGTATCGGTTGCTTTCTTGGACCTGGCATTGATGGATAATTTCTATATGTACGCCTACGCTCTTCCAGTATGGAACTTGGGTAAGTCTTCCTCCTTGTGAATCAAGAAGGGCGCGTAGGCTGACAGTCAGTGGACGCATCAAAGAGTATCATCTTCGCTACAAAGAATCACCTAGGTCAGAATTTCGGAGTCAACATCTCATGGATGATTGTCTGGATGATCATCTTAAGTATCACTGTGATTGTTCAGAGACGGAATACTGAAAAGAGGAATCTGAAGAAGAAATGGGAGGAGATGAATGAAAAGCGGGATAGTCAATAATCGAATGTTATTAGATGATAAGACGGAATGAGAAAATGTATAATACATGTGATAGAGTATGACAACAGTGAGGCGAGGGGGACTAATTATTTTGAGAATATTTGTAACCGCATTCCAAGCACTACCATCAGCTCCAACCTAGCATCTGCGCCTGCCACGACTTGACCAAATGGACTTACCTCATAGAAAACGGTAGACCCTTCATCTGCAGATCGGAGTTGCATAGTATAATAACTCAAACCCTGTTTTGAACATTTTGGACAACTCTCGTCACTCTACACTCGTCAGCATCGTTGTTATACATATGAGGGAATGGCCT
The DNA here is from genome assembly GCA_026538405.1 of Cryptococcus sp. GC_Crypt_2. Taxonomy (NCBI): domain Eukaryota; kingdom Fungi; phylum Basidiomycota; class Tremellomycetes; order Tremellales; family Cryptococcaceae; genus Cryptococcus; species Cryptococcus sp. GC_Crypt_2. Next base: position 57,937 of record JALPCC010000004.1, on the reverse strand, counting down.
ACAATGGTGTCTTTTGACTTTGCAGCCTGTTCTTCCGTAGTTGTATTTTGAACAAGAGCTCTTTTACTTCTCAAACTAGAAGGGAAAGCTTGTGGAGATGAGTATGTCGTTGTTGGGAGGTTCTCATATGCTGAACATTAGCTTGCGTTCATCTCACCTCGCTTGTTAACACATGAGAAACGCTTACATGAAGCAGGTTCGCGACGTCCACATGAATGGCATTCAATTTCATCTTGTTCATCTTTCGGTAGATCTAGTAGAGTTCCACAAGCGGGACAGAAGAGTAAGGATCCTATACGTAAGGCTTGTCTGCGTGCTTCGCCCATTATATATTCAGTGGGTTGTTTGCTTGATATATCGCTGATAGGATGGAGTGTATAGCAGTGGTGACCACTAGGGGATGATTTCAGAAATCTTGCATACACTCCAGGCACGCACCAAATCTAAACGGAAGCAAATCAGTCTCACTCTGCGCAATTCAATGTTGACAGTTCAGTCGCGTCTACTTCGCCAACTTCCCTATACATTGACCAGACCGTCAAGGGAACAATCATGCCGCCTAAGAAAGGGGCGAAAGCGAGCTCATCGCGATTAACGGCTTTACCCGCGTCTTATCCTGGAAAGATCGGTGGAAAGGGATTAGAACAGCCTCAATGGGGAGCTTGTAGAGCTATGCTCGAAGGGGTATATATCGCAAAGAATGGATCGTGAGCTGTCTCTTGCACTCGACATAAGGGATTTAGCTCATGTGCTAGACGTTATATTGGAGATATTTTCCAGACATTACCGGACCGAGCTTCTTTTCCTGATTACTACGAGACTATACCCGAACCTGAATCTCTGGACAATATCTCTGTATGTCCCTTCGCGACATCATAGCTCACAATAGGCTCAACTGGGCAAACAAGCTTTCACAAGTCCACAAGCATTTTATAATCAACTCCAACTGGTCTTCCTGAATGCTAAACACTGTATGTCCTATATATTCTAGACAGGGCGAGGCTGATGGTAGATAACGAGGAAGGATCCCAAATTTGGGATGACGCAAATCAGCTTGAAGCTCAAGTCAATCATGCTTGGAAAATTAATATCACTACTGGAGTCTTTCCCAAAGTCAAGGAAGAACCTGTACTGAAAGGAAAAGGAAAGAAGAACGCCAGGAGCTCAGCTACGCCTGTGCCTGCCACTGCTCCCGAAGAACCACGAAGATCTATCACGTTGAATATCAAACCGCCCTTACCGCTAGTGAAAGAAGCTGCGCCATCACCTGTCCCCGCTCCTAAACCTGCACCGAGAAGTAGACCCATACCAAGTCCGGCATTGGTCCCGCCTCCAGCTCCCGCAGTCAAGGTTCCTCCCCCACCTCCAGCTACTGCAAGACCCGCCCCAGCACCTCAACCAGCTCCATCCGCGTCATTCTCAGCCGCGACTTTAGCTGCCGCTATGCAGAATATTCCTTCCGCCTCTACGCCTCCGATAGAAACTGGTCCACCAGGTGTAAATCAATATTCGACCCCGGCCGCACTCGCTCGACCTCGTTCACCGGAACCTGGAATCGCGGCGGAACGAGCGAGAATTGCCGCAGCAGACAAGGTGTTCATGGATCGTTTCGATACGAATCTGGAACAATGGCGTGGTCCAGAGATTCAATTGCCTCCTGGACGTAAACTTGCTGGAATTGAGGGGAGTGGATGGTTTGGTCAGGGAGCTCCTGAATACGAGATGCGTAATGGTGGATCATCCAGTTGGCCGGGCAGGATCAGTAGTGTACTCCATGCCGTGACTGAGTATCGTGATGCTAGGTGAGCTCATTTGCTACAAGAACTCAAGGTCCAGCTGACGCCTTAGTGGTGTCAGGCTTTCGGATGCCTTGACTTCGATGCCCGAGATACTGGATATCCCATATCTATCGCTTACCGTGAGTCAGGTTGTCAGTTCACAAAGAGCCGACTGACTTCTCAGGGACCCATGTCACTAGATGTAATCCGGCAGAGACGATATACAACCCTCGTAGCGTTCGATCGCGATATGTCGAGCCTATTCGAGCGAGGTAGGCGATATCACCCAGAAGGATCAACAGGGTACGGTCAAGTTATCGTCCTGCAACGATTATACAATGCCTTGACAGCTCCATTCCCTATGCCTCTTCCACCGTCTGGCGTGCCAGCACCAAGCGCCACGAAATTCGCTTCTTTGCCCGCTGGGCCTGGAACTGCGCGACCGGTTCATGAGATTACGCAGGATTTAAAAGCTGGTATGGCAGAGGGTGATGTCGGGATTGGAATCACGACGTTCAGGGTGGGCAATAAGGATAGAGTTTTCACGGATGAGGCGAGACATAAAGGCGTGGCTTATAAGACTGGTATGTTTGCTATACAGGACGTGGGCTGATGTTAGGCGACTACATTCACTTGATCAATCCTGATGATGCTTCACGGCCCATTGTTGGGCAGATCTTCAGAACGTTTGTCCCGACAAAAGGATATCAGACACATCACGTAACTGTCTGCTGGTATTTCCGTCCAGAGCAGGTAAGTTCTGACTTGTGTGATTGAATGCGCATGGCTGACTCCAGATTGTCCATCGTGCATCGAGACGATTCTTTGAACGGGAAATATTCAAGACAAGCCATTTCTGTGATCACCCCGTTGAAGATATAATCGAGCGAGTCGGATGTCAATTTTATGTGAGGGCGATTCGAGGTAGACCAAGAGCGCCCGAATGGTATCCCGGTTGGCCATTATGTAGGTGGTCAAATTTTGCGTTCTCGCATGATAAACTAATTGCCAGATATCTGTCATTCACGTTACAATGATCGAGGATGGTTTACTGTTAGGATCAAGAATTGGGCAAGCTGCATTCCTGATGTAAGCTAATCCGAGCGTGATCCGATCAATGACGAGCTGACAATCAGGAATTGCGCCAAACAGATTTCATGCAGATAGATAATTGGGAACGAATAATCGATCCTCCAGTGGAGAAATCGCCTTTCTTACGTGGTATTCGAGGTCCTGGGTTCTTTGCGGAACCTAGGGAAGGTGGGGAGGAAGAGGAAGAAGATGAGACTCCAGCTCGAAGACGTCAGCCAGAGATAAACAAGAGGCAGTCTGCGGCTGCGGCTGCCGCTGCCGTCACTCCTTCACGGCCATATGTACCCCAAGCTCGATACCCTACACCGACTTATTCACAGTCGACCCCGTCCGCCTCTACGTATCGAGCACCACCTGCTCAAAGTCAACCACCACGCACAGGAGCTACGCCACAGCCAGCTTTACTTCCTTCTACACATGGGCGGACCATTGCTGCTTTGATGGGCGGTCCACAAGTCGTTGATCAGGTTGCAGTACGCGAATACCTGCCTATTGAAGTTGGTAAGTTGTCATGTCCGCGTCGATAAGGCTATAAACTGACATCACAGCCCGATTGTTCGAGAGGGACGCCCGAAATCAAGTTCTGTGGTTTTCTGGTCCTCCATTATTACCGGGTCAAATCAAGATCCCAACTCAGCCCACCCATTCCTTGGAATACTTAGAGTATCTTACAAAACGCAAGAATGGTACAGGCATCGATGAAGGAGATGGACCAAGGGGAAAGAGGTTCCGTATAGAGCGTGAACATGTCGATACCGAGATGGTCGAGAGGGAGGCACCAGAGGGGGATGCGATGTGGTGGGCTCAGGGGATGACTGAGGAACAAATCGAGAAATCCTTGATGGCTATCGTTGACTCTGTGTAGGTTTGGCGAGTCCGTTGCCTGATGCATGATATTCATAAACGATACAAGTATCTTACAATTTTGGCAGATAGCTGGGCAGACTGCGTCCAGGATTTTTGTTCTGCCTTGGAGTACCAGCACAGTACAGTCCCACCTCCTGATTTCACCTTCCCTCCGATTCTGATGTGTACATCTACAGAAGAGTCCGCCATATCCATCATCCCTGTTCTTCTCATATCCGGAAATCCTCATCTGCCCTCAGAAACCTCCCTAGTACTCTTCAATACTATCATCCGACCGATCATACGAATCATCATATCTCTGCCTGTCTCTTTCTTGTCTTTCCTTCTCCCTCTCAGCAGCTTCCCTCCTTGCAATCTCAGCCTCTTCAGCTTCTTGAGCAGCTTCATGTTCCTGCATAACTCCCCATACTGCTGATTTAAACTTCCATCAGCTTCTACGCCCTCAAATTTATTCCTTTCTCGTGAGATGACTTACCAATGTTAAGACTAGACCCATTTTCTTTTCCAAAACTCGTAATTCCGCAAGTAACGATTCATTCGGGTTTTCAGCGGTCAGTCTCGCTAAATTTGATATCTATCGTTCAGCACATTAAATATGTCAGCAGTGCTTGGAAAGCGTACACGTTTGATCTTGTCCCCTAGTTTTGCGTATTCCCATAATACATCCTGCTCGAGTGATGATAGTTGTTCATTAGATGCGCTAATGTCAGTCGCTATCTCTCGACTTTTGGCAGACGATGACATCTCGACAGTATGCCCCATGGATGGCAAGACTCACTATGGGTTCACCGTGGCTAGTGACATGATCGTATGCGAAGTAGATATATGATAGCTGCATTTCATGTTATGTCTGGACGCGACTTGACCAGGAAGCGCGTTGCTTTCCCACGATCATTGAACGATTCCCATCGCTCAGCGTCATTTCGACTACATGACATAAAGCAAAATACTAGCTAGCAACGATATATGTATGAGGGTAACAAATCACTCCAGTATCTGGTGCAAATCCAGAGCCAGCTGAAATCCTACCGCCTCTTCCGCTCTCTTCGAGTTGCAGCCGCCTCTAGCTCTTCGTACTCTTTCAGCACCTTCTTCAATTCTTGTTTCTTGGCCGCGAGTTGGGCAGCCGCATATGCCTTTCTCCATCCTTTATCACCAGCTCGAGGAGCTGGATCAAAACCATCGTCGCCATCGCTATAGTCGGACTGATCGTTTCGGTCACCTCCACGCCTCCCTCGTTGGATCGGAGGATCGTCAGGTGGAGTCTGGATGTAAGTCACCGGGGCATGTGGAGATGACTGATCCCGATCTCGAGGCGGTCCTGCATTCCCACTGGAAGCAAGCGTCGGGAAACTAGGGAGCGATGGCAGGATCTTCTCAACACGATCGACCGGTGGACGACCGAGACCAATCTCCTGAGCTGGCTTCGGCTGCCGAGCCCGAACCTGCGGAACGGGTGGAGGATCACAAGTGGGATCAGGGACTTCACGACGAGCGGGTCTCGCCGGTGGAAATGCCTGAGTATGCGAGGATGGTAACGGCCGAGTGTCGAGAAGACCGTGCAGCCGATCAGTGACATAGTCACACTGGGAACTTGTCGGTCCGAACGAATACTCAAGTAGGCTTTTTCGTCGCCGCTCTTCTTCAAAGAGTAGACCACTTGTGCCGCTATGACGATAGACTGGCTGTCTCCCCCTCGCTTCGGTATGGTCCCTCGAGCGACCTCTCCCAAGGTCTCTACCCTCCGCCTTCGCCTGAGCCAGTCTCGCAAATTCGAGACGCATCTGGGCTCTTTCTTCGGCCGTCGTCGGGCGGTCTCGAGCGAGGTGAGCACTTCGTACATCTCGCTCTGCTCGTGAGATTCGATCTGGCGCCTTTGGTGGCAGCTTCTTGGGAAGCAGAACTGGATCGGCCGGTGGCTGGGCTTGGTGATAGACGGCCGAAACCCGAGCGCGATAGAAAGCTCGCTCGTCGAAAGGATCCAAGTCTTCTTCTTCCCATGGCTGGTCGGGAGCCAGGCTATTGTGCCGTCGTCTACTCTGCTCCTCCGTCCCCATGACGGCAGCAGGAGGAGCCGGCATGGAGTTCGGCTGGGTCGTCATTTGAGCTCTGGCAGGCCGAGGGTTCGGACCTGGCGCTGGTCCTATGGGTCGGGTTCTCGAATCTGTAGGAGGTCTTACTGAATCGTTTACTTCCTTCGCTTTCGAGTTCGACAAAGCCTCATGCCATTGTTGCCTACCGGTCTCGCCTCCTCTAGCTGGATCTTTCGGTTTAGCGACACATGAACTTCGCTCCTTCTGCTTTGCTCTGTCCGTTCGAGATGTTTGTGCCATAGCAGTCGCCCTCCTCCAATCATCGACAGTACCGCCGGAAGGTCGATCTCGATACATCTCGATGTCCCTCACTTCCTGCAATCTAGCCGCCTTCCAGTCATCTCGTTCTTGCGCCCAATACCTTTGTTCCTCGTTCAGGAGCCCGGCTTTCGCGTAGTGGTAGGCGACGTGATCGGGTACGACAGGCGCAGGAGGAACGACTGGGCCCCGAACCCGCCCTGTCTGCGGAGGATTGGTCGGCATGGCCTGCTGATAAAGAGTATGACGAGAGCCGGATACGCTTCGGGGATCGTCACGCCTACCGTGAGCGGGAGCCGATGGATCATGATATGTATCAGGTATAGCGTCGGCAGAAGCGCGCTGACCAGTAACTCCAGGCTGTTTGGGGCGGGACCTATGCCTCAGGTCCATTGACTCGAAAGGCGCTCTCGTCGACTTTCGTATGAAATTGGCTCGATGGTTCCATTCGTCCCATTCTTCGCTGTAATTGTCGACCCCTGTTCCCTTGTGGCGATCGTACGATCCATCCTGAGGTTTCTTGTATCGACCACACATAAATTGTCGATACTCTTCACATTTCCAGCAGATACAGGCGAGACCGTGGTCATTTAGGGAAGGTCGCTTCCACGTCTTCCCCCTAGAGGATGGTCTCCTGTCCTTGTCACGCTTAGAGGCATCATCGTTGGGATTGTATTGGAAATTATCGCTCATTCGGGAAATGGTGGCGCGTCGTCGGAGTCGTTTCTGCGGGGCAGGGGCGGATGAGTCGTTGTCATCATCCATATCGTCGTCAATTCTGTGATAACCTTGAGGGAGAGCTGAGTGGGAACGAGCGCGTCGGAGTAGAGAGACGACTGGTCTCGCGACAGCGTTGCCGAGACGGACAGCCCGATCAAATTGCTTCTGAATGGGAATAAAAGGTCGACCGTCGTGATGGTACCAATACCCTCTATGCTTGGCCCAGAGATCGCTCTCTGTGATACCTGGGTGTCAATTAGGTGTCTACTGATCTATACCAAGGTTTTTGGAAAATGGTGACGAAATTACTCACTATGTCGATCATTTGGATCATAACTGTAGCTGTTATTCCACCCATTGAATGATTCGAACTGTTTAGCCCGCGAGCTCTTCTCGGCAGCTCTCATTGCGTAGAGCTGCTTAGTGGTCCAAGGTGCGTGTTCAATCGCGTTGACGATATCCCAGCGGTTTATTACACCTTCGTGGTCGGCTTGAAGAAGGCCGTTCTCATCCATACATGGAGGGTCTATCCATCAGAACCAGGTATGGATTACAAGGTGATTAAACAAGACGAGGGGTTGGTATGATGAAGATACGCGTCGGGAAGAAGGAACGCAGAGATATAACCTACTAGTCAACCTGAGGAGGATGTCGTGAACGTTCCAAGGCGGCATGTTGAATGATATCTAAGTTGATGCAAGGTTGAAAGACGGTAAGTACGGTGAAGGTGAGTTGAATGAAAGATGGATTGAATGAAGATGCAAACAGAGCTGCATCTCTGTTGTCTGTGAGAGCTCCACGTCATGGAGCGGGACGATCTTTACATGGAGTAAACTGTAGAGTCACCCTAGATGAAGTGAAACAAGATTATGATGGGAGATCTGTGGGTCACATTTTGCTTGACTCTGAACGACACATTGGGCGCGAGTAGGTCAGATAGAGATATCGCCAGCCCTGCCAGTCCCTCGAGTTCAGCATGAGACGCTGAGCTGGGTCGACAAGACTGGAATGTATCGAGTCGCAAATATATCAGATTATGCTGAAGACAAATTGTCGAAGTTCAAAGCTCCAAACCTTGTCCCTTCCTCCATACCTCGACAAACGGACTCGTTTGGTATCTCGTCAGTGTGCATCCAAAGCCAAAGAAGTGCAAGTGAATTCACTGCCTCGCCTGCATGCGATTATACTATACTAACTTTGACTTCTACTTCATTCTAGATTTGAAACCAAGTGTCCTCCTAAGGCTTGTACTCAGCGGTCATGTTGGAGCATTGACCCAAACCCATGACTTTTGCGAGGTTAAAGGCAATATCGATGTTACCCATAACACCCCTGAAACACTCGTGACCAGGTCCCCAAGAGTAAATGGGAACGTCGACCAAAGAGTGGACACCCTGACCCTGTGAAACATCGAGGTTACCAGTCATTGCGAATCCCTTGGGGTTATCTTGAGGATTGAAGAAGTAGCCGGACTCGTTCCTGGTGCTGGGAATTCGCTCGTGATGGTCATTAACGGCGAAGTCTTCTCGCTTGTCGGGGAAAGCAGCGTATCCATGAGCGATAGTGTATCGGGGGTCCCAAGTGACTGGGAATCCTTCTCCCTGAGGAGAATCGAAGATCTCGTGGGTGGTGGGGGAGGTGTTGTTGGGAACAGTGTAGGCTGATAGACCAGATTCTGCATATACACCAATGGCTCCTCGCTTGGCTCGGTCAGAGTCTTGAGCATTGAGGTACTCGGTATCGGAACTTCCGTAAACATCGAATCCGTGTCCGTGGTCGGCAGTGACGAGGATCAAGGTCTCTTCCAGAAGACCAAGCTTCTCGAGGTGGGCGACGGTAGCTCGGATGGTATCGTCTAGCTCGAGAAGATCTCCCAAAGCTCGGTCAACATCCTGAACATGCATCTCTTTGTCGATGAGCTGGATGTCAGCATATATCAGGCAAGCTCTGATTGGGTATCACTTACGGCAGCCTCAGACATCAGCATGAAACCTGTATCCCTATCCTTGGATCGCTTGGCCAAGATGTCAACAGCCTTCAAAGTCATTTCCTTGAGTCCTGGCTGATCATAGGCCCCTTGTGTTCCATCGGGCTGGATAGCAAAGTCAAGAGTATCGGTGTAAACGTTCTTGTCGAGCCAAGTACTGATGTTACCCCTTGTAAATAGACCAAGAGCCCTCTGAGAATCGTCCAAAGCCTCCAACTCGGTCTGAGTAGAAGCGTAGGCGTATCCGTGCTCCTGCCATCGCTCGAATTGAGATACGTTTCCATTTCCAGGTCCAGCGAGGAAGTTCTCGGCTCCACCACCGAAAAGCAAATCAACACCTCCCCATGGGAACCATGAAGAGTTGGAGGTAACACCCGTGAGGTACTGTTCAATGATGGCTGTGTATTGGCCTCGCTGACTGGTGTGGGTGCAGACTGATGCGGGGGTTGCGTCCGCGATGTATGCCTTGGAAACGATACCGACTTGACCACCGTAGATTCGTCGGAACATCTCGAAAACGGTCTCAACTTTGGCGTTCATGAAGCCAGAACCAGTAGAGTCGGTGTAGGCATTGAGGCCGTTAACGGTCATCTTCTTTCCGGTGAAGAGGGCAGATGCAGAGTTGGCAGAGTCGGTAATGAAAGAGTCGAGCCTGAGATCAGCACTCCCCTTTAGGACATCGGAAAGGCAGCTTACGAGTGGGTCATTTGAGATCCATAGCCAGGTCTAAATGTCAGCATTGATCATATCTCGTCAAAACACCTGACTCACGCCTCATCCATCTTCATCTTGGACTGGTATCGTCCATTGATAGTCTTATGAGCGAGTAGTCGTGCAGCAGCAATCATAGAAGTAGCCATTCCATCACCGATGAAGACGATGGCATTCTTGGCTTTTGGCTTTTCCATCAAAGGCAAGACATCCCACTTGGCAACAGTAGTTTGTCCATCGTTATAGGTGAATGTAACGGTATATTGACCGGGTTTGTGAAGCTGGACGTTCCTGTAGGATTTGGCGAGAACGTTTACGGGAGTCTTGGCTCCTGCCTTTTGAGCGAATAGATCTTCATAGTAGCTGAAGTTGTAAGATTGGACTGGCGTTCAGTATAAGCACTCCCGAAATTCAGGAAGAAGCTTACCCTCGGGCTCTTCGATGCTGAAGAACTGAGTGACGTCGATGGGCTCAGAGTCTCCTCCAGCGATAACGACAGAAAAGTCGGGACTGGGAACACCACCGTTATATGCCTCAGTACCGTTGACTGGCGCCTGAACCTCGACTCGGATATCGAACGTTTCTAGAATAAGCTTCCATCATATCAGGTTCACTGAGGAGACCTACGTCCGGCAATGAAGTCGACTTGATCCTAAATATTAGCTCTACTCGTGTAACGCTGTCAAATCATGAGCTTACAGGAGGGTAGATACAACCCAACTTGGGACAAGCAGCGGCTCTTCGGAAAGTCTGAGCAGCGGCAGGCCCAGCTAAGATAGCAGTAGCAAGTACAGCTAGACCGAACATTTTCAGTTAGTTGATTTTGGGTCTTGATGAACGAGAAAAAAAGCAATATTCCAGAGGATCCCGCTGTTTATATGACCGCATGATGCCTTGACCCATCATTGTGGAAACTCGGGAAATTACCATACTAGCGCAGGTACGATAGGTACATGATGCATGCGATGGCACAGAACGTTGGTGAGCAGAGCAAGAGTGCTAAATTGATTGGCTTGGCTTTCGAGTGTATAGTGTGGAGCGAGAAGGGAGTGGGCAGTGAGATCTGGTCAGTCACCATCAAACGTGCGTCGTAAACGTTTGTCTCTATCGGGCAAATCCGAACCATACACCGGGCCGGGTCGTTATCGATAACATGCATGCATGGGCAAATGATTACAACCATAAGAATCTCTTGACTGCATAGTCTACACGTGCGAGCAGTCCAGTAGACTGCTGGGATTCGGACACACTTGGTGTCAGCTCCGACGACAGTTGGCAAAGTTGATGACTCACCTGACAACATCCTTGTCAACAACAAAGCCCTCTCCCACCTCGCTGACCTTGGCGCACTGGTCACTGATCCGCTTGACAGCTCTTTCAGTGACTGCCCGACACGAGTCGCCGACTTCACTGATATCCGCATCATCCAGGTCATCATCGTTGACGGTCGACGCTCCTCGAGTAATAAATTCCCTAGGAAGGACCTTAAAGGCGTAATATTCGCTAGAAAGCGGGTTGATATCGGCATGCTCGACCGATGGAAGCGGAGTAGTAGGTGTAGTGGGCGTAACAGGTGGTTCGGCAGCCTTGTTGCGGATGGAATAAGTGCTGTATCGAGTTTGCTCATCTTGTGGAGAAAAGTTAATAATGAAGCCGGAATTCTGGGATTAGTCAAGTCGCTATCGATGACTCACCTCAAGAGGATCTCGACCGGCTTCTTGTAGGGGAGAGAGGATATAAGCTCCTTTCTGAATCGATGTGACAGATCGCAAGGGAATACGCGTGAATCCAACGACCTTTTCGAGTGTGTAATTGAATGAGACTACATAAATTGCCACTTTGCTCTGCGATTTTAGTGATTGGTGACATTTCGTGATCACGAACATACCAGTAGCAAGACCTTTTCTTCCAGCTTGGGACTGATCTTGATATTCCGGTCCTCGGGCGACAGTAGTGTCCAACCAGCAATTCTCTGCTCTCCTTCGCCCAATACTCTAGCAGAACTCGTCTCGACTGCCATTAGTTGCCCGTCATACACCAAACTCACTAGCAGCACTTCGCACTCTCGACAGCTGGATTAGACTTGACGCATCCGAGCTCTGCAAGTTTTGAAGGAATTCGCTAAAGACTCCCAAGTTTCGATGACCAAGGAAGAAGGATATAACGGCTTGGGCAAAGAAGTCGGATACTGCCCCGTAGAACATTCGGCTCAGAGAACTGACTCCATCGTGGAGCATACCGTGTAGATCCCTCTTTCCGGTCCTGACAAAGTCACCCTTCAAAGCGGAAGTATGGGCGTAACATAGACTGATTGTATCACCGTTATTTGCCCAGACATCGTTGAAAACGCTTTCAACCGTCGAGCCAGCCACAACGAGACCGAGCTGAGTCAACATTGTTGATAGCACATGACGGGCGAGGGCAGATTGGACGACGTTCGTTCGGTCGAGACAATCGATACAACTGCTCATCAGCGCTTGCCTGTCAAGTGATACTTACTTCGTCCTGAATACACCTTTCTGCTCTCGTATCGAATCGCCCTGAAGAGTCCACAAGTAGCCCATCTCATTGAAATCCAGCTCCTTGACGAGTTCCGAGATGTTCTCCCAATTCATTCCCTTACACTTGGCGTGGAAATCAAAATCTTTGTAACTACCATCAGCAGATTTTCCCAGAATGTGACGTACACCACATCTGGACGAGCAAGCTCCTTGACCAGATCTCGGTACCCGTTAGTCACGATTCCCTCCTTTCCTGTCTGTTCAGATAGATTGATAATGGTCTTTCATTAGCAACCGCCTTGCCAATATCGTCAGACTTACGGTAGGTCCGTAACGGCTAGTGATGTCTGTAAAGTGTAGATCGGCAACGGAATATGTCTTGTCGACCGGCTGGTCAAGAACAGGAGGTGGTTTCATCGAGTATGGCGATTGCGACCACTTTAACGGGATCGAACCCCGTATTTGGACAAAACTAAAGAGCGACACCTTGCCTTCGACCTGTTATCAGTTACCTGCCCGCCTGGTCAAACTCACCTTGGCCCTGACGATCATCTCTGTTTCTACGAAATTGGCAACATGCCCTTGATCGTCGATACCTCTTCTCTGATACCTCAATCCAGCTCGGTCGCGGCTACGTCGAGAGATAACATTGATATCCACCGGGACCGATCCGAGGTCGACTGTGGGCTCGAGTGGATTTGGTGGGATAGGAACCGTGAACGAGGCCGACTGAACCCAACCTTGCATGACTGGGATGATGTATCCATGTAGACCAAGATCAATAAAGTCTTTACAAAGCCATTCGTTCCAGAAGAATCGGCGGTCAGCGCGGCGCCAAAGGGGTACATGGATATCTGGCTCGATGAAGTCGTCCTTCGTCATTGAAGAGGGAGTCGGCGAGGCTGGTGTAGGTTGAATTTCGCTTGGCGACAGCGGAAAGGTGGATGTTTCGTCTGTAAGCAGAGTTGCCAGAGCGTTCCCCGTAGCTGATCGACTCGAGATCAACTGCCTCTTGTGCTGAAGGCTATGCGTGAGATCAAAATCGAAGCTGTAGAAGAACGTCCCAGCCGAAAACTCAGATATGATCTGCTTGAGAATCTTGGTCTCCAGCTCGCGACGTTGAGGTGGGTCCGAAGCGAATGGCGCTGACGTGGTTGCTGCGTTTGGCGGTTCGGGTATAGAGGCTTTATCGATTAATTCAGCTGAAGGTGCGCGAGAATGCTTGGGCTTCTCGAGCTTGCTAGGTGATGGAGTCGGCGTCTCCTTACTTGATCTCGACATGAAACTCCCCCAACCTCTGCTAAATCTTTTCCTAGGATCCGTAATTGTTTCCGCGGGTGCTGGTGCGGGTTCAGGCGTTTCATCCGCTTCTGGCGCCGGGAGATCCACCTTGCTGCTTGATGATAGGTGCTCATCATCGCTCTCATCGTCATCTGAAGACTCTTCATCCGATGAAGCCGCCAACCCTTCCGTTTCCTCTTGTGCCACCGATCCAGGTCCACGGATTCCTCCAAATAGGTTCCAAGGCGTTCTGCTTCGCATCGTATTTTTGCGCCTGCGTGGTCGGCGCTTGTCCTGAACGTTAGATCTAGCGATATTTTGCATGATGTACACATACCTCAAGCTTCCCAAGATATCGGACAGCCTTCTCTGCCAGATCAGGTAGGAGCGGAATAGCATGAATATCCTTTAGTGTATACACCTGATGCGAGCTTGCGGTAGCGGCTCGAGTTTGTTCGGACGAGGTTGTACGTCCGGGATCGACGTGATTTGGGAAAAGAGGGAATGGCTGGGTCGTAGGTCGAAGGAAAGCCAATAAATAGGCAGCTGAAAATTCAGCAGTGAACTCACCGTGGAAGTCTTACCGTCCCATAATCGCACGATCCCCAGTAAACCACCAAGTATCACACCCTCGTCGTCGTTAGGCTTGCCCTCTCCATCCCATGTTTCTACTTTCCCTTTCGCTCCCCACTTGATCAGAACACCAGTACTCCCGTCCGTACGCACATCGTCTTCATCGTCACCTGTTGGGTGTTGCGGTCTGATCAGAACACCATCCTTTTCCACGGTAAGCAACAGCCGGCGATATAGCTGTGGTGGAAACGGTGGGACTGTCAGTCTCGGCGGAAGAGTTGTCCGGGACCCCCTAGGTGTGTGATTGGGTGTAGGCATAGTGATACTTGAACTATGGTATAAGGTGAAAGATGAAACCGTGAATCTGGTGATCGTATGACGTCGTGCCTGTCGGCTATCAAGAATCATCACTCTGTTCTACGAGAACGTTTGCTCTGCAGAGGTACAGGGGCGAGCAAAATGACACGATCGATGCTACACAGGTACATGCTTACATACAAAAGATCTCCTAAGAACGGCTGCCTACCTCGAACCTCGCCTTATCTCACCCAATCAGCTCAGGAGCCAGATCATATACCAACTTCAACTGATCCTCGTTTTGGACCAGCATCCCCCTGTACTCCCTGATCCCATCGACGGTAGCTGCAACTTCATCTCCCAGCAAGACATCCGGTAATGGGCCAAGGGGTGATTCGGGAATCTTGACATCCGCCTTGGCGGGAAGCAATAACGAAGAGAGAGCGATGAAAGTCCCGGTCCTTCCGACACCGGCGGAGCTAACGTCAGCCCATGTAGGATCAATATGCTTACCAATGGACCCAGACTTCACAGTCACCTAGCTCTTCCCTCTTCCGACCCACTTCCAGGACTAAAGCCTTTAGACGTTCGATAGCGATTCCTTCGGGTACACCATGATCCGGCCAGGCATCATAGTAATAGTGCCAGAGATCTTTCTTCATTTCTCCTTCGTGTGTCAACTCTGGACCGCCGTGGACCGGGTAAATCTGGGCGTGTGTCAAATCGCTTGAAAGCTCGTATTGTCGTTCAACGCTTTGGGTTGCAAGGAGGAGTTGTGGGCCGTCTTTGTACCCTGGGAATAGCTTGATGGAGTCTCCTCGGGTATCGTCACTGATTGTCAGTACATGTTGCGTACGCGTAGTAACAGAGAAGACTCACGGTAGGTATCGATCCGCCTTGGGTCTTCCCCCTTCCTTATAGCCCGTTAATTGGATGATTATCACCGCTTTATGATCCTTCTTGCCCTGTCCTTTTGGAACTTCGGGATGATCGGAGGCATCGCCATAGTACAGAGCGCTGACATATGCTCGGAAGTCATCAGGTAATGGAGCCTATTGCTCAGCTCTATCATCTGAGCTGTTGATTCAACCGACTCACCTGTGCAGCAACCCACCAATGTCCATTCCTGGCGACAACAATATTGGCGTTGAGATAACCCTTCCCACGAACCTTTACTGAGGTCTTGTCGTAAGACAGAATGTTGGAGTATCGATTGGATCGCTCGTACTTGTTTGAATTATGGACCGAGTAACTGAGAGCCCTCTCTGGACCGCCTACTGAATCCGACCGAATTCGTCCAGATCTGACCCTCTTGTTTTCTCTATCGGCCAGAATTTGGAACACTTCTCTATATTTGTCTGCCATAGCTCCTCGAGAGACAATCGACGGCGGGGTAATCTGGCTCCATGACATTCTGAGTTGCTCGACGCTCCATTGTCCAACATCCCCTTTGATATCTTTGCCAGACCACCTCCACCTCAACTCACTTTCCCACGATAAATCGAATTCCCAAAAAGTCAGTTCCGGTTGGACCGCCGATCTTGACGAGAATCTACCGTTCACAAACCCATATGGAGACATGGCAACACCGATCGCCCCTCTGAGAACGCTTCTCCGCCGGTCATGCACCCCAACGTGCCGATCAAATGCACAATCCAGACTAGCATCATCGCTAGCAGGCCCGTCGCGTCCTACAACATCTCTCACACCCTACTTTGCCTACTCGCACCGATTTCACCCGGCAGCCCGAAATACTACCTTCTTCTCCCCTTCCTTCCGTCGCTTGACAACAGCTACTTTCGATGCTAAGACGGCCTTCCCACCACACATACAAGCTCAGGCAGCTACACCAATCACGTCACAGGCTATACCTCGCTCGCTGCCTAATTGGTTATTCGGTTGTTCAGCGCTTGTTTTCGGAATCGTAATCATTGGTGGATTGACGAGGTTGACAGAATCTGGATTGAGTATCACGGAATGGGAGCCATTCACGGGTATACTGCCCCCGATCACCGATGCCGAGTGGGATGTCGAGTGGGAGAAGTATAGGGTATCTCCAGAGGGCGTGTTGTGAGTGGCTTGATCTAGGTGATGGGCGTCAACTGATGACAGGATGAATTCCAAGATTGACATGTCTGAATTCAAGAAGATCTTCTATATGGAATGGGCTCACCGCATAGCTGGCCGGACTCTGGGTGTCGCGTGAGTTGATCCCTGGTGTAATGAATTAGACTGATTCCAGATTTATCCTGCCTACAGCCTACTATATGACCCGATACCGACTTCCTCGATCGCTTCAAATCAAGCTTCTAGCAATCGGTGCCGGTATTGGGGCTCAAGGTGCTCTAGGCTGGTTCATGGTCAAATCCGGTTTAGATGAGCAGATCATCACCGATAAAGCCGTCCCCCGAGTCTCGCAATACCGACTCGCTGCTCACCTGAGTGCCGCTCTCGCCTTGTATGTCGGTATGGTCTACACCGCTGTTGGTCTACGTCGCGACGTGAAGATGACTGGAGCTGTCAATGCTGGTGGAAGCGATGTTGTCGCCAAGCTCAATACTGTATTGACTTCCCCGACTGTCAGGCGGTACCGAGGTTTAGTACATCTAGCAGCAGCTATGGTCTTCTTCACTGCTTCTTCTGGTGCTTTTGTTGCCGGTCTCGATGCCGGTTTGGTCTACAACGAGTTCCCAACCATGGGCGGTCGACTGGTTCCCCCGACCGACGAATTGCTGGATACCCGATACGCCAAGCGATCCGACAAGAAAGACAACTGGTGGAGGAATATGCTAGAAAACCCAGTGACTGCTCAGTTCGATCACCGATTATTTGTAAGTGTTGCAACAAGCTCTCCTAAGACGCGCTAAGATACAGGCTACCACGACTTTTGCGGTTCTCATCTCGCTACCCTTCCTTGCTCGATCTCGCGCATTGCGGTCGGTCCTGCCGAAATCATCTCGCCGATTGACGGACTTGACTGCCGCAGCAGCCGTCGCACAGGTCACGCTGGGTATCACGACACTGCTTTATCTTGTTCCTGTACCACTCGCAGCGACGCATCAGGCAGGTAGTGTCGTCCTTTTGACCTGCCTCATGGGTCTGATGGGCTCTCTCCGTCGCCCTGGAAAGCTAGTTCAAGCTCTTCAGCGAAACCTCAATAAATCCACCAAAATTGCATTGTAGCATTATATTTCTTGTATATCCCAGCACTCCCCTCATCTTCTCTGCATGGCTATCAGCATCTTACTTGCACTATGATGCGGAGTTATCCGGTATTAAGACGTATGTGGCACTTGTATTCTCGCGTGAGCCTGGTGAATTTCAGTTGTCTTGAGACAATAAGTGATGCGCCCATAACTCACTTTGTACACTACACACTACATAGACGCGACTCTGGTTATATACATACTTACAGCAGAGTCAATTCAATCAAAATGGCCATATCAGATATGGCGCAATACGATCTCACCACAAAATTGGTCGCGAACCTAGACCGACATCTTACTATTCCCCTTTTGGATCACCTTGCCGAGACCGAGCTATTCCCTTCGAGTCAGATCGCCAAAGCACAGTATGTCCAAGAGACGAGTGTATGGGGAAAGGTGCTAATGATAGGTATGAGCTAGTCAAGGAGACAAATATGGTCGACTATGTCGAAACATTATTTAATGGAGCAAAAGATGCGGGTGCGCAAGTCGAGGGTATCGGTGAGGCTCACTAGGTTATTCAGAAGGGTGATGAGCTAATCAAAGACTTTACGTCACTGAAGAACAAGGCTACGGAGCAGTATGAGGCATTACAGGAGAAGGCCCAGCCAGTGATGAAGGTCATCGAGGATCCAGAGGCAGTGGAGAAGCTCAAGAGCAGCGGAGATAAGGAAAAGAATCTGGAAATCCTGCGGTCCGAGTACAACGTATGTCTAATACTGTTTGACGATCTGAGTGTGTTGTGGCTGATCATCAGATCTCGCTGGATCAGATCAATGCGCTCTACCACTTTGGAAAATGCCAATACTCGCTCGGAGATTACGCAACAGCCGCCAACTTCTTGTACCACTTTTTAATCTTTTCTTCCTCTTTCGAACTCAACCTCTCTGCACACTGGGGTAAACTCGCTTCCAACATCCTTTCCGGAGAATGGGAGTCAGCCGCATCTGAAGTAAAGGAATTGAGAGATATCATCGACAATCCTCACGGAACTTCTCTAGATAAACCCGTCGCTCAGCTACAAGCTCGAACATGGCTTCTACATTGGTCATTGTTTGTTTTCTGGAACTTGGAAGACGGTCAGGGTGGATTACTAGAAATGTTCCTCTCGCCACCATACCTAAACACCATTCAAACTTCTTGTCCCCATCTCCTCCGATACCTCGTCGCCGCTGCTGTCATCTCGAGACGCGCACCCAAAGTCGCAGGTACAAGGGGAAACAGGGATCACGTCAAGGAGTTGGTCAAGATTGTTCGAATGGAGGAGTATCAATATTCGGATCCCGTGACAAGTTTCCTCAAGGATCTTTTCGTCGACTTTGATCTTGATCAGGCTCAGAAGAAATTGTCAGTGGCCGAGAATGTGGTCAGGAATGATTTCTTCCTATCTGGCTTCGCCGATGACTTTGTCGACAATGCTCGATATCTAATTACCGAGGTGTACTGCAGGATCCATCAGCGTATCGACATCTCGTAAGTCGGTTCGCACTCTCGACGTGAAGCTCAGCTGACGTCCAGTGAATTATCGAGGACGCTCAACATGTCGAATGAAGAGGGAGAAAAGTGGATTGTCAACCTCATCCGAGATTCTCGAATGGGTGTTGACGCCAAGATCGATTTGGCTTCCGTATGTCCATCTTTGCGAGCAGATATAGAAAGGAGCTGATCCCAAGAACATGCTACATATTTCAAGACCACACCCTACCCCAACAGCTACCCTCATCGAGACGACGCGAGGTCTAGCATTCCGATCCCAGGCCATCAACTACGCAATGCAGAATGCTGGTGGTGAGCGTCAAGAACGAGGAGAACGAATAGAGCGTGGGGGACGAGGTGGACGTGGTGGGCGAGGTAGGGGTGGAGGAGGTGGAGGTGGAGCCGGACGAGAACAACCTAATGGGGATGCTCAGGAGTAGATTGCAGAGAAGTTTGAGTAGGGTGGAGCATGTACTGCATATATGATAGACCCAACGGGACTTTGCTCTAGGCACACATACCACTGCAAGAGAAACAGTGTGATACGATACAGATGCATGCAAGACTGATATGAGGTACATGGGACGGTGCAGAGAATGAGGGCAATGACAGTGTAAAGAGTGTGTGATGTGTTATGTAGATGTAAATATGAATGGGAGAAAATCTATTGGACACTGGAATCGTGCCAATTGCGCCGGCCGGCAACGACTGCAGCTTGCTCAATCGTCCAGACAACCGCCTTGATCCAATTAAACAGCTCGCGCACTAGCTCGTCCTGATTGTTAGCTCATTCTCGATGGAATCTAGAGTCACGTACCAGTCGCTCTGGATCTTGAGACAGGTTTTTGCCGCTTGGAGGACCGATCAAGCCTTGTCGACCTGGAACATTTGCCTTTTGACCCTGCTGAGCTTCTGCCAATAACGATGCCCGATTTGCCTCGGCAGTGGCATTCTTCAGTTGTACTGTAGCGTTACGCACTTGCTCAGCGATATCAGGTGGTGCTTGATGCTGAAGAGGGGCATCCGGAGTTTCAATTTCGACATCAATTTCGGAGATATGGGCTCCGCCGTGATGATTATGATTGTGATGATGCGCGTGCCCGTGACCATGTCCGTGCCCATGTACATGACCGTGGTCATGGTCGTGGTCGTGATCGTGATCGTGATCATGGTCGTGGTAATGTCCATGGGTGTGACTGTGATGATGGTGTTCATGTTCTTCTAATTCAGCCATACATTGATCGCAATCGCAATTATCGGCGTGATATTCGTGACAATTACAGCCACAATCCGAGGTACACCCTTCGTCATCTGTTTCGCAGCAGTATTCATCGGAAAAGTCCGCAGAATGATTTGAAGCGGAGTATTCGTGGTGGGTATGCCTGTTCATTAGCAGAGGTCTCATGACATGAATGCAACGGTGATGAAAGACTTACGGCCGCCCACATGGACAATCCTCTTCTTCAATCAAGGCGACTTCTTTGCCTTTGCCATTACCGACTCCATTCATTTGTTCTCTGTGCGCTTTAAGTTCCTTCTGCATTCGAAGAAGTTTCGCCTTTTCCCGATCCAAAGTCAACTTGGCTTCGAATAGAGCAGCGAGACTGGCAGGTAGGTCGATCGGTAATCCACTAATGGTGCCTCCTGCTCCATTACCGTTCGAGCCAGGAGCCATCACTCCGGAATGAGCACCTCCAACAGCAGCTTCTGCAATTGCATTGAGTTGTTTCGGATCAAAGTTGGGTAAAGCATTCAATTTACCCAAAGTCGAAGCTGACCAGTCCGAGAGTGCAGCTGAAAAACCGGGATCATTAGGGTCGACTGTCGCCGGTCGAGACGCAAAAGCTGCAAAATCGATAGGTTGACCAAGTGCGTCTAGGTATGGATTATTGGGAGTGCGTAAGGGTGGGTGGGAGGAAGGTCGAGCTGGTGCAGCTGGTGCCGGAACTGGGGCAGGTTGCTGCGTTTGTTTCTTGATTGCCTTGGGTGGAGGCCGTTTATTGGTGGGTGGTTTCTTTGGCATTGTGTTATATTCGGGTGGACAGATGACTGTGTGGCTGAATGAAGATATGGAGAATTGATGGAGGTGTTGGTTTATGGTAGAAGTGATCGAATGTGATATGCTACAGATGAAGACGATAGATGAAGCAGAAGAGAGTACGGCGTTCAAGAGGGATTCAGGTGCCGTTCCTTACGTTAACTTTTGAGGCTATCATCCTCGTATTCTACTTTGACACTTTTTATCATGCAGTCGACAACATCACAGCAGTCACGCATACATAGGATAACAGTCCTCATATCTGGATCAGGATCAAATCTACAAGCACTCATTGATGCTGCTGGTTCAGACCGACTGCCCAATGCTCAAATCACTTTCGTACTCTCATCCCGCTCAAACGCCTACGGCTTGACCCGAGCTTCTACCCAGACACCACCCATCCCTACATCCGTCTGTGCACTCAAGACTTTCCTGAACCGAAACCCGGGAGCTACAAGGGAAAACTATGATGCAGAAGTTGCGAGGCGGGTATTGGATTCGAAACCTGACTTGGTCGTTCTTGCGGGATGGATGCATATTCTGTCACCTCAGTTCCTCGAAATTCTGAATGGGACAACGGAACCACCTCCTGCACCAGCACTACCTCCTCCAGACCTTTCTTCGCTTCCGACACAGACTGAACCCCTTCCATCGCAAGCGCATCTCGACACTATAGAATCAACCCCTGCACACGCTCTTCGTTTCCCTATCCCTTGTATCAATCTTCATCCAGCTCTACCTGGTGCTTTCGACGGTGCAGACGCTATAGGGAGGGCGTTCGCCGCATTCCAAGAGGGCAAGATCGAAAAGACAGGTGTGATGGTGCATCGAGTCGTTGCAGAAGTAGATAGGGGAGAGCCATTGGTAGTGAGGGAGATCCCCATGAGACAGGGCGAAACGAAAGAGGAGCTGGAGACGAAAATCCATCAGGTCAGTATTTCCTCATCTCTTGGGACAAAGTTGACATCAGGTCGAGCACGAGATCATTGTAGAGGGAGCAAAGAAGGTTTTAGAAGAGCTAGCCAGGTCATAGATGCATATACACATATTTGATCAGTGCAAATCTATGCCTTTCGGCCACGAAGGCCAGAAAGCAAGACGTCTTTTGGTGGCTCGCCCCGACGTTTGGCTTTTAGGTAATCTGAAACCAAGAAGGCTACATCGAGTGACTGCTCGTAATTCAATCGAGGATCGCAGTGAGTTCGGTAGTTGAACGAAAGGTCCTTGTCTTCTAGCTCCATAGATCCTCCAATACACTCGGTCTAGCCGTCAATTCCGTGTTGCACTGGAGTGTAAGGGGACTTACGACCGAGAATCCCTCCTCGTTGACTTCTCCCGTCAGTTCGAGGTGAACACCTCCAAGGATAGTACCCATCTCTCGATGAATCTCCATGGACCGAGTAATCTCTGTCACGATATCGACAAAATGACGGGTCTTGAGGGTTGTGTCAGTCTTGGCCGATTTTGTGTTCCCGTGCTGATCATCAGTTTTAAGAACAGACAAGCCAGCGTACCATAGCATCACACTGCCATACGACAACATGATCTGTAGCTTTGACAGCTTCGATATGACCTGGGAGATGGTTGTCGACCTTGTCTGCACCATATCGGCCAATAACGATAACTTTCCCGGGGATTCTGTCCGGATTGACCACTTCATTCAGCTAATGACAAAATTAGGCGGACTTACCATCGAGGATTCTGACAAGCTCCTGGGGCTCCATCGAGGGTCCGACCTTGATACCACTGGTCATCAGCTTTGGCTCGAACAGCGCGGCGACCCTACTTACATGGGATTTGCGATACCTCTGAAGTACTCTACATGAGCCCCATCTATCTGCCTGGTCCTATCTCCGATCCAGATGAAGTGAGAAGAGACGTTATAATGCTTAACGCCCTCGGGTTCGGATGTCGGAACATCTCCCGAGCGAGCAGGACGCACTGGGGAGTGAGGGTAAGCACCTTCGTCCCTTATCGATGAGACTGAACGAGACATTGGGGGAGTAGGAGTCTGGGAAGTGGAAGGTCGACCTCGAGATGGGCCATTTTCGGTGTAGGCTCGAGTCAAGGCTTCTTCGTACTCGAGCAGTAAGGCCTCGTGACTGTTGTCAGTCGATGTGACTGGGTCCAAACTTACCTGGTATAGATGTCGACTGTCTCCATACCACCCCTCTGTCCTCCACCCGAGCCACCGGTAGCGACTTTCATGAAATCAATGCTGTCTCTCAAGCTGTCAATGACGCCTGCGAAAGCCTGTTGAAGTTCCGGGGATCGAACATTTGAGAAAGACCAATCTAGGGGTTTATGGAGGTCGGCAAATCCTGATGCTAGCAGGGTACGAATGTAATTGAGCGTGGCTGTCGAGTGAAAGTATGCACTATAATGTCAGCTTCTCCGTACGATGTCAGACAGCTAAGAACATACCCCAGGAGCCTGTCTGGGTCCGGCTGACGATCCGTTGCATCGTAACCATTAACGTTATCCCCTCTGAAACTGAGAATCTCCTTCTTCTCCGTCTTGGTGGTCTTATCGCCATTGGGCCCGGTTTCGGTGACCTCCATATCGACCATCTCGGTAGGTTTTGATCGCGGTTTGGCGTACTGTCCTGCGATACGGGCTATACGGACAACAGGGAGTCGAGAGCCGTGTAAGATGATAAGTGACATCAAGAGAATCCTTTCATTAGCTTGATCAGCACTCATAGAACACAGGTAGCTCACAACGATACTTTGTGCTCAATCGGGTCCTACCCATCAGCGACACTTGCTGGAGATTAGCCAAAGGACCTACCTGGGCACAGTCGTCAAACAGCTCAGCACAGTCTCCTCCCTGCAGTAAGAAGGCCTTGCCGGCAGCGACATCTGCCAACTGAGCTCTCAATCTGTCGATCTAGATCTTGAGCTTTGCCTTGTATGGGACAGATAAGCTAACCTCGACAGGCGAGACAAGGGGTGGTAGTCTACGCAACTTTCCCAAGACTTTATCGAGGTGATCTTTGTTCTCGTAGATTACATCCTGGACATTAGCTTCGGTCGAGTACCAGAACATGGTGCATACCTGTGCAATAGGCTTCTCCCTCCAGGACGATGGTGTCCAGGCAGCAGCTGACATCTTTACTATATCAATGTCGAGTCGATAATAAGAGTCCAAGCTGATCTGACTTTTGTTCTCGCCATGGGTGTCTAGACGCCGACGTTTCCCACGGTCCTATTATGACAGGTGCCTGATGAGAACGTTCTTGATCGTAGTCACCCTCTTTGCAGCATCTTACATAGCAGCAAAGCGGTCTATCACGGTCAGCTCCTGTCCGTGCGCTTAAGCGACAACAAGTGATACGTATGCATAGACTAGTATCGCTTCTTTCTATCATGTATCTATGCCCAGCCATCAAGAGATAGGCTCGTCTATTCTCGTCTCATTCACATTTCTGACGCGCACATGACCAGGCACGGAAACAGTTGAACCGCATATTCTCATATTCTCATCCCATTCATACCTGTCTATATAATCCACTCGACATTGAACTCCTGGCGAGTAGCCGCTCCTTTCAGCTGGCCTGTAAAAGTGTAAATCTGGTAGAACAGCTTCTATAACAGTAAACGGTCGGCCCAATTGTTCTGTATATTCAACAGGCGGAATGGCGCCAAATTCAATGTTCAAAGATCTGGTCGCGTACCTGTCTGCCCAATCGGTCAAGGATGAATATGCAGTTGAAGCTTTGAAGGAATATATTCTATACAGAAGAAGTAAAGGCGATACGCTTTTCGAAGTCTCGATAGGACTTGCGGAACTGGAAGAACAGGTGAGCCATTCTACAAATGACGCCCACCGTCAGAAGGCTGGGCTTGCTAACGACAGACTCCCCCACATACTTCATTCGCTTTTGAAAGGGCAAAAGAAGTCACCCATATCCCGAATCCGAGTGATCTTACACCTCCCACCGGCGTATACCCATTGCATAGGTCACAATCGCCCATGACTATCCTAAATCACCTCCTCAGTCAGCCGGTACCCGAATTCTCACATTCGCTCGAGGTGATTTACGAGTATCTTTTGATCAGAGAGAACAAATTGAAAGAGAAGAAGGCCGGGAAGGGTGGCAAGGGAACAGTGAGCCGGGAAGCGTTGGAGGATATCAGTGCCCGGTTGACCGAAATCGAACATGGATTGTCGTTTGTTAATGGCCGAAAATTGGAGAAGGATGAGCTTGATGAACCCAGGGCGTTAGGAATGACATTGGTCTTGTCACTGAGGATGTCGTTCTCATATTTTACGCTACCGGAGCTCGCGGCGCAGTTGCTGCTAGTAGCTATCCCGGTCTGCGAGGGACTGTTGGTAGCTCATATACGGAGAAGAGTCGAAGGGGAGGGAAGGTGGGCAGTGGGAAACGAGCTGGAGCATCTCGAGAGAATAGTGAGTCGCACCATTATGCTTCTTAGCTGATAATCAGACCCTGTCACAACGCCCAGCTCTCAAGACTGCATTTCGCTCTGCTAAAGCTCGAACGCTACTTCCCGAAAAGCCCGTCTACCAGATCCCCCTTCCCGCTCCAAATAAATCCGCCTGCCTCAAGCTCATTCAATCTTTTATCGGTGAAGGGTCTCTACCTACTTCCTCTTCTTCTTACTTTTCCCGGCGCGGCTTTGCAGGAACAGGCTACGATTCCACCAGTCCGAGGTCACCGACTTCACCTTTGCCTCCGATCGGAAGCCCGGTAAACAGTTCATCTAGAGTCGCAGATTACGCTCTGGAGCTGCTGAGCGAATATGCGACTAGGGAAAAACGAGAGTACATGCTCAAATGCAAATGGGCTAGGAGTGGACGAGAGCAGCTAGGAAAGGATATTGGCGAGATGGAGCAGGCCCTCTGTCTTTTGTCAAGGCAACAACCTTCCCCGATGGCTCCGGCACTGCTACCCGTCTTTCTGACTTTAAGACGGACGTATCTGCTACCTCCTTCGAATCTACCACCTAAACTGGTCGAAGCGTTTATCGAGCAACTACCTCCTCCCGCTCACGAAGAGCCATTTCGCGAACCTACACTACAATCTACGACTAGCTCGCTATATGTCAATCCCCGACTTGACGACTTGGCTGCTTTTCGCGTTCTGGAAGAGCTCATTGTGTACGAGACGGATATGCTCAAGAATGCACATCGGGAGCATGAAGTTCCGTCGGCTCTGCTTGGTCTGATAGACAACATCAAGCTCAGGGTGAGTTCGGCATGCTTCTTGAGGTCATGGCTGATGCCAGTTTCCCGATGGATCTTACGATCGGGTTTTCGAGCAGGCAAAGATGCTGGCGTTCAACGGCTCAAGGGCTCCCAATGGTGGAGTCAGTAAACAGCCTTCAACCCACCGCAGAGCAATCTCGTCGTTCGTTAATGCGCCCGAGGAAGACAATGCTTTACCCAAACCACCTCATCTCAGCCATGCTCGGTCGACGAGCTTGCCGCACCGTCGCAATACACTCGACTCGATGACGGATACAGATTCGGACGAGAGTATAGGCATCGAGCTTACAGCTACACGATCTTCGACAGCCACGGATCGAGCTTCCATGCTACCACCTGCCAGGACCGATCGACCCCCTATACTGCCTCCCCTTTCTTTTGCACCTCAGCCCGACTCCGCGCCAGAGACGGAAACTACACCCGAGCCCACACCTAGCAGTGCTGGTGGATGGTGGGATGTTGTCTCGGCAGTACAAACCCAGCCTCCGTTAGCACCTTGGTCGGATACCTTTCGATCGACAAATCGGACTCGTACGACCAGTGGAGGATTCAGCAATCTTCCTCTTCCTCCCGGAGCCGAACCAGCAACGATCGCCCAGCCTCACTCTCCTCAATTTCAACACCTGAAATCTAACGATCGAGGTATCACGCCCTCATCGTCGAACCCTGGTACACCTTCCAACCGTGTAGCTTCGCTGCAAGTCTCCCCAGTACCTTCTCCGCCTGGCATGGACTTTTCAAAAAGACAAAGCGCCGCTACGCTGAAGGAGGAATTGGGAAACCTGATGATCTCGCCCGAGCCCTCTTCCAGAACGGATCTACCTTCATTAGCACCTATTCGAACGGATCTCACTCCGCAGAGCGGCAATATGTCGAATCCAAAGAGTCCTGGTCCTACGAGATATCATTCTGATCTCGGGGAGTCTGGTGGGTCATCATCTCGAGCATCGCCTGCTCCTGGATATCAGCGATCCAAGACGGAGAGCACCATCGGGCAGCAGAACTTTGCTGGTCCTATGTATGACCCTGATTCTGACTCTGATTCCGACAACTCCCCAATTCAGCCGCAACCTACTATTCGGCACGTGGGTCCAGCAAATCAGCATCCCATGCTACAGACGATGGCTCGTGCCCCGGCCGCCACGCCGTCTCCGAATCGCGCATCACCAATGTCATCGGCCACCAAACCGAAATCGAGGGGCTGGAAATCGGTATCTGCCGCCATGGGCATTTCAAAAGACAAGGATCGGAGTAAGGAGAAGGAGAAGGGCAAAGACAAGGAGAATGAAAAAATCATGAAGAATGGAAATAAGGCTTGGCCCGAGAATGACCCCGGAAGATGGAATAAGGATATGGTTGCTAATATTATGGGTCCTCCTGCGGATCGTCGGTAGGCAGAGTAGTCGGATCATGACTGGGGCTATTTGTGTATATGTCTCTTGGTCAGTCCTTTTGATGTCTCCCTTGTGCATTATCTTGAAACAAATCGCATGTATGTTAGCATTGGGCACAATATCGGTCCGAAGTCCCACAACCTGGTGGCCATGTCTAGATTCCGAAAATGGGGAACGGAGTTACTCGATTTGGAAATATATTATTGTGAATTGCGCGATTGTTGCTACAAAAGTCAAAAGTCAGACGACGTCGTTACTCATCAAACCATATACCTCAACGACAACACCACACATGTCTATTGCATAAATCACTCACAAATACACCACAACTCGATCAAGACAACGATCAACAACTTCGACATGTCGGCAATGGCTCTGCAATCAAGGCCTCATGTCCTGGAGGTACCCGTCGCCACTCCCCAAATGCACCTGGGTGATCAATCAGCCCTCCCTCTCCCACTAGCTCTTCCACCAGGCCATTTCCTATCACTCCCGCCATCATTTGCTGGACCCTCACATTCAGCTCCATCAAGTAGTCAGACTACATCGGCACATACTTCGAATGGTCTCGCACCGAATATCGCATCGCTCGCTTCGGCCGATTTCGAAGTTGATGTGAGGACTGGATTTTTGCCTGCTGATCGGAACGTCGAGAGGCTCGGAGGCAGGTGGGTAGTCTGGGAAGAGGCTCTAGATGCTGCTAGGGGAGCTGGGCCTGGTGATGGGGTTTTGTTAGGTGGAAAGAGGGAACGAGAGTTGCTTTGGCGAAAGGGTGTCGAATCAGTATGTGGTGTTGTTTGTAGTCTGGGTCAAGCTGACTGGCAGATGCCTGTCCTAGACGTTGAGGGATTGAGCACCTCGCTATGCCTACTACGCCGCGCTCACGTTGTACTCGCATTCCTCACCCACTTTTACGCCCACACAACCGTTGCTCCCAGCTCAGTTGAGATCCCCGCTTGCCTCGGTGTACCTCTACTGGCAGTATCCGACCTGCTTGGTCTACCTCCTGTTCTGACATATGCCGACACCGTCCTGTATAATTTCCACGCCGCTGCATCTTCGTCAGCCCTATCACTTGCCGCCAATCCCCCAACCTACACCCTCGCATCCTTCACCAATACCCGATCTGAACAGCAGTTCTACATCATTTCGGCATTATGCGAGATTGCTGGATCGGAAGCATTGAGGCTGATGCGTCGATCACTCGATGAACTGTTCTTGGCGGATCAGACTGCTTTAAGGCGATTAACGCTTTATCTCAAGAAACTCGCTGTCCAGATTGATCGAATTGGCGATATCACACTATCGATCATGAAAGAGGTAGACCCGGAGGAGTTCTATCATCTGATCCGACCGTGGTTCAAAGGAGGCGATTCCGAGGGACCGGACAGTGCGGGATGGCTATTCACGGGTGCAGATGATCAGGCTCATGCTGCCGAGAACGTAAACAGAGGGGAGAGAAAGGGCAGGATGTTCTCTGGACCAAGTGCTGGTCAGAGTAGTTTGATCCACGCTATCGACATCTTTCTCACTGTCGACCACTCGCCAACGGAGGATGAGACTCAACCAGTACCGCAACAGCCTGTACCGGCACTCCACCTCAATCACAGTCCCGTTACTACTGGACCCTCAGAGCAGGTCTCTGCGCCTTCCCCCGCCTCCGCTCGCCCAGGTGGGAATAACGAAGCCTCGTTTGTCCAGCGTATGCTGCAGTACATGCCCCTCCCACACCGAACCTTCTTGCTCCACCTCTCGACTCACCCAACACCACTGCGCCCACTGGTCATCGCCCATGCTCAGTCGCATCCTCATCTTGCGGCCGCCTATGACTCAGCCCTTGAAGCTCTCAAGCGATTCCGGGAAAAACATATGCGGGTCGTCAGTATGTTTATCGTCCAACAGGCCAGGCGCAAGCCTTCACCTAGGATCCGCAGATTGCTTGGGGAGGATGTCGACGACAATGAGGATGAGGAAGAAGCGGCTGTGGCGAAAGAGGCCGAGAAGGGTGAACTGCGAGGAACCGGCGGGACGCCCTTGTTCAAGTTCTTGAAAAGGTGCAGGGATAATACTACCAAGGCTATGATTGGTAGATCGGCTGGACCGACTTACGAACTCCAGTAGTGGATTTTTCATGTTGTCAATTAGATTTAGATTATAGATTGCATTTGTCTTGTATATCGATTGTATGTCTATGTATATTCGCATCTTGTCTCCTGTACAGACCTGTGATCATCAAGACAGTAGCCACGGTCGCTCCATCCAGAAAGCTTCTCGGATCAGTTCTTCATGTAAAATCACCAGCTCGCCTTTCGTGCCTTCGTAGGGTTTGCGTTTTTTCTTCTCCTCTGTCACTGCTGATACAGAATCTACATCATCTTTGCCCGCGACACCAGCTGGAATGGCATGAGGATCCACACGGACTATCGTGCTGCCTTTGCGGAATCGGGCAGGTAGATTGCTGTAGTTGATTCCAAACTGGGAGAACAAGAGCTCGTTCTTTGCTTTCGCATCCGTAGCCTGATGATCAGCTGGTTACCACATCGCGAGATAATTAGCTAACCTGTACAGCTTTGTTGGCTTCTTGGGTCGATTGACCAGACTTGACGAGCGCCCAGAAAGCAGTGTTTTGCAAATTATTGATATGGGCTAAGGTCAGCATATCATTCCTCGAGAGAGAGCTAACATACTGTCGGCTTGACGCCACGAGAAGTAGTCTTTGACATGTTGCGGAGAAGGGTAGAGGACCGCTCGACTATCGAAACTTGGAGGATAGGTCAGTGGTAAATTGGGAAAGTATGTCGTCCAGTAGAAGACGTAGGCAGAGGTGAACAGCGAGACTATGGATGATTCGATCTTGCTGCATCATCAGCTTGAATGTTGTAAGCTAGTCATCACATACCTGCGTCTGCGATTATACAGACTGGATCCTTGCCGTATCAGGAAACTACTATCAGAATTGACGCCCTCATCAGCCGTGAAGATAACAACCGCACCTGAACTCGTCACTTTCTCCAAAAGCCAATACCACATCCTTGTATTCTGACATCACTGTCATAGCAGCCCGGTCCATGAGCTCAAGCGCTCGGACATCATTCGGCTTTTCAAAGTCATGGGTATCCGAGAACCTACCATCAGCTGAAGAGTATGAGCAGGCCTGTGAGCAAAATACTTGTGAAACCCCCTTCCATCAACTCGGACTACGATGAATGTCCCCTGTAGGAGCTGATCAGGTAGCTCGAATTTTCTGACGTACTCGAAACGCGACTTGGCCATGTCGGCCACATTTATTGAGTTGATACCAGTTCAGCTGGAAATCATGTATTGGGAGATTTGGTTTCCCACGGTGCTCTGGTAGACCAAAAGTTGGTTGAATCATCTCGACCTAAGCTAGACATCTACCAGCAACGCTCAAGCATACCATCAGCATGCGAGTCACGATCCCTACCTCAGCCCTACGTGGCTCAAGACTACCAATGATCATGCCAACACTCTCTCGACCTGCATCATCGTCGTCGACCTGGCCATCACGCACACACCTAAAGAAACCACCTACAATCCCAGCACCTGTTCCAGCAGTCTATGCGCAAACTGTCGTCTTGTCTGATGGATCGACATTTACAGCACATACTACTGCACCCACACCATCAATCATCCGTCTGACTCGAGACGTCACAAATAACCCTCTATGGGCACCGGGAACGGATCGTAGAGGATTAGCAGATGGAGCCGAGGATGGACGAGTTGGAAGGTTCAGGAGAAGATTCGAGGGATTGTCAATGGGCGGCGAGGAGCAAGAAGGGGCTACTGCGACGAAGGAATTCGGTGAAGGAGACTTTGATTGGATGGGAGAGGGAGCCAAAGAGGAGAAGCAGGTTGTCAAGGAAGTTCCAACGGGCAAAGGCAAAGGTGGAAAGAGATGAAGTAATTTAGACCCCCTGCTACTTGCATGATTCCGTGTAAGCTGGACAAGGATGAGATATATGGTTGAATCAACCCATACTACTAGTGTATGTATCCTACCCTGACTACCATATAACCCAAAGGACCCCCTCTTTCCCTCTCTTCTTACCCTTACCTTTACTCTTATTTGCTTCTCTTCTTGACCTATCCCCGATCTGAACGCACAGACTCATTGCCATTGTCATCTTATACTTGTACTCTTTGTTCCCAATCACTCACTATCACCCTATAACACGTTCACAAGCAACACAGACACAGACACCTCATTCCAACCTATTCTCTGCGACACACACCTACACGTGTCCGCAATGAACACGCCGCCCATCACCGAACCGCCGGCAAATACCACTCCACCTGCAAGCGCCAACTTAGGTTCCAAGAAACGCTCGCTCTCCTTTGGCGGCCTCAAACCGTTGATGAGCAGAAACAGCGATGGCAACAAATCAGATTCTGGCTCGATTACTGGATCTGGTGGAAAGGTGAAAGGATTCTTTGCCAACTTTGGATCCAAGAAGAAGAGCTCCGACAACTCTTTGTCGACGGGAAAGACGGCAAATTCCTCCAGCGTAGATGAAGAGGGCCCTCTCGTACCGGACAAGATCCCTCAGTACTACCCTTCAAGACACCAATCGGACCCAAAGCTACCCACAATCCCACAGTCTCAACCTGGATCTGAGATCATGAAGAAATCAACCTCATCCCGTACCGAAAAAGGGACTCTCACAACCGCTGATCCTTTCCGATTAGCCGTCACCGAAGCCGAGGCAGTCATTGATAGATTGCAAAGCGCATACACTGTACTGACGTCCCTCGCTCAGATCGCCTCGGTGGCGCAAGAGCTTTTGCCTGGTGTTGGAGCGGCAGTGGGCATTGTGGCCAACATGCTCAAGTGTGCAAAGACCGTGGCAGTAAACAAGGTTGCGGCGCTACGCTTGGTAAGTCCATCGTGAACAATCGCGAACAAGATTAGATCCCCTGCCATCATCGCGAGCCTAGCTAGATCCCCTTGAAGGCGGACGGAAGGTCGAGAGGTGTGCTACAATCCTCCTGGCAGTACAGCAGTCTATGATCGACAGTAAAGGTCAAGTGACACCCGCGATGAAGATTAACATCGAGAGGCTATTACTGTAAGCAGGAGATTGCGTTCTGCCAGCAGACGAAGCTTATGAGCAGCAACCTTCACGGCACGGCTCAGCTCTTGTCGCGACTCACCATCAAACCATTCTTTGAACAGTATTTCAAGGCAGACGAGTACGCTAGGCAGATTGTGAAGGCTGGCGAGGATCTATCGGATTTTGTGCAGATCTTCGAGGTGCGTCTGGCCACAGCGACTGAAGCTGATTGTTAGCTGCAAACGCAGATTGACGTTGCTGCGTGGAGACAGCAGATGGTCACAGACAGGGACAAAGATGTGCAGCTTTTAACTCATAAGCTGGAGGGGATCATGAATAGAGGGGGAGATATCATACACATTATGGAAATACAAAGTGAGATTTTTCATCAGCGTGGCTGACCGACAGGGGAGCAACAGCAAGAAGCTATTGCTGCTTTGCAGCGACGAGTTGACCAGATTGCCTCGATGCAAATCGAGGAGATTGACCGCCACCACCCTTCAACCCTGGCCGAAGATGGTAGACCGTCCTTCATCCACGATAAACCTGATAATCAAGGTTTCTCGACAAACAAAGGCGATACCGGATTGGGTCTAGACATATCAAGTCTGACTATTACCGAATCGGACAAGCGATCAACCAGCCCCGTGGCCGAAGTTCCTGGGCCCCGAGAGCCAGGTTTGGAGAGGCGTTTCAGCGCAGGTAATAGAGCATTTGAAGCCCAAGCTCTGGCTGTACGCAAACTGTCTTGGTCAAGACAAGAGGCCGAACTGATCTTTAGGCTTTGCGTCGAGTCAGCGGGGATTCTGAGGCGGCTGTCCCTGAGGTAGGTCTCTAGACAAGACTGATGATCAGTGGATGAATGCTAATGGACAGTGGGTGATCACTTTTCTGGAAGTCTCGCGGGAGGAGAGAATCAAGTAATCCTGTCCCAAGGATTGATAGCTGATGGCAGAACCGGATTCTTCTCTGAGGTGTGGCGAGGGAGCTGGCAAGGTATTCCCGTCGCGATCAAACAACTTGATCCCACTGCCGACAAGAAGGTGAAACCTCACCTTTATAAAGATGATTATTGCTGATGACAGCTCTTCATCAAAGAGGTAGATGTCTGGCGACGACTTCGAAGTCCGTTTATTTTACCCTTCTACGGCGCATCCAGTGCGACAGGCCCGCCACCTTGGATGCTGATTTCTCCGTATAGTCGGTGACTATTTCACGTTGTGGGTCCATCCGCTGACGGCAGTGCGTAATGGCAATATCGTCGACTATCTCCAGACACCATCGGGCAAGAGAGCAGAGAAAATTGCGCTGGTTCATCAAATGGCGCTTGGAATGGAGTACCTCCACTCTAGAGACATCATACACGGCGACTTCAAGGTCGGCAGTCTCGGCCTGACGCGACCGGGCTGATGTCCAGGCAGCAAATGTCCTCGTCAACGATGTCGGCAACATCAATATATGCGATTTCGGTTTGTCCCACTTGAAGCTCGATATGAAGCGCAAGTCTAAAGACTCAAATGACGCATCGGGTAAAGGCACCATGCGATGGCTTTCACCCGAGAGGATGAATGGCGGGCAGTTGACCTGGAAGTGCGATGTTTACAGCTTCGGGATGGTCATTTACGAGGTGCGTACTGAAATAGCCATCTTGCTGACAGCGATCCTGTTGACGTCTCAGGTCTTCACCGAGGGATCGATCCCGCTGGATCATGTCGATGATGTCAAATTCCGCAAGGACATCATGCGTGGTACTCGACCAGCTCGACCTGATCAGATGTCAGAGGGCATCTGGCAGCTTACAACTCGATGTTGGGCTCAAGACCCGAAGCTTCGACCTAAATTCTCGACGATTAGTAAAGAGATTGAGCGGATGTATAACCCTGGATCTATCATCAGAAAGGATACTGCTCATACTGGTATATCGCTCTGAGGGAACGGGGCTGACTATAGCTTCCACCGATTCTAGCGAAAACGATACAGTCTGGGCT
Source organism: Cryptococcus sp. GC_Crypt_2 (assembly GCA_026538405.1). NCBI lineage: Eukaryota > Fungi > Basidiomycota > Tremellomycetes > Tremellales > Cryptococcaceae > Cryptococcus > Cryptococcus sp. GC_Crypt_2. The sequence goes on along the minus strand of JALPCC010000004.1, from coordinate 23,373 downwards.
ACTGCGAGTGAAGGCAGCTCGGAAGAGGATCAGCAGTCAGTCGCTCCTCATTGCTCAGCATCGTCAACTGACCCCGGAGGGTGATTTCGCCAGTACCCAATATTCGCAGGCTTCCAGAATCCTCGACATCATCTTCAACTTCCTCGCTCAGGTCGATCCCGGATCACCTGGAAGACGAGCCTAGCAACGAGTCTGATCGAGCCGAGAAAATTTACCGACATTATCTCGCTCACGACTTCGATGATCGCCTCTCGGTCGCCCTATGGTTCCCCACCCCCGTCGTTCTTGGCGAGGTCGGCTACATTCGCCACGGGCAATTTATCAAGCTTCTCGATAGCCACACACCTCCAGTCATTGCCGGGGAAATGCCTCCGATGCCCTACATGGACGAGTTTAGCTCGTTGCAAGTGGCGTCGATGCCAATCAATGTAAGGAGCGGATTGGAGAAAAATTTGGATCGTTTCGTGGCTTGGACTAAATTTGTAAAATCGAGCGGAGAGACTGCACAGTAAGATTAGATCCTCTGCCGTCCTTTTGAGCCTAGCTACACCCTCATCCGTTGTTCTGAGCCTGATTGGACTGACGATAGGAAACCGATCGCTCGACATCTCGATTTCCCCTTGAAGCCCGGCAGGAAGCAGGCGGCCCTTGTGGTTGAAGAAGCCCAATTCGAGATTTACAAGTCATTTGATGAAGCTCGGTGCTACCTCATGGCAAATCTCGACTGGATTTTGAAACATTTCGGTGACCGTCATCAAATCAAGCGAGAGGATGTCATCATTGTGAGTGTATCTTTCCATCAGTGACTGATGATAGATTGTCGGCGCCTTATCAGCACAGCACTATGCAATGGTCGTGTCGGAATTCTCACCCCGTACCACTCTCAAATTCAACGTCCACACTGAATCAGCTAGAGGACCAGGTGAACCTTGGGGTACATGGAGTTTTGTTAAACAAGCCGGTATGGCGAGTCCCCAGATTGGTTCATCAAGCAAATTCTCTTCTGGAGCAAACTCTCCCAGCAGTCCCAAGCTTCCCCTGATGGGCCCGCTTGCCCGACCCGGAGTTGAGGATCGGCAAGTGCATTATACTTGCAAGGTCTCGAATGTATCGGCTTCTCCTCGGTCAGTTCAAGTCTTGCAGAATACGCTGATGTGTAGGGATGCCGTTCTCCTCGCAAAGCTTAGGATTGCACCGGGAGAATCGGATCCGACTTTGTATCCATAGAACGATTTCGAGCGGGTATAATAGTATGGATTGGTACACGAAAGAGCTTGATCGAGTGATGCATCCTACATGGCACTCAAACAGGCATGCCCTTCGGCACACCAAGCGGCACAAGGTGCGTTTCGAAACTCGATAATTTTCTGAATGCTGCAATTCACTTTATTTAGAGTATTTCGCTGCGTTTCATCGTTGTGAGAGCCCAGAGATCCGTTGTAGGAGAGATTGTCTTTGTGATATTGTACATCATTTAAGCTAGAGTCTACGCCTTGGTAGTCTCCGAGCTCGCTGAGTTCTTCGAGACCCATTCCGCTGGGAACCCCCTAACTCCTCCAATAATCTCTTGACGCTTGGACAAGGCCTCTGTCTTTCGCCAAGCTCCTCCACTGGACTTGGAGCGTTTCTTTGCTTGTCGAGCGAGTAGATATCTGGTGTCGATAGGCGTGGAAGCCGACAAGGGCGATTTGGGGTCCTGCAGATCAGTACCGCCCGAAAGATCGTGCCTGCCATGACTGACGTTTGCGGCCTCTACTAGCTTCTCCAGCATACTCCCCACATTCCACCTATTTGTCCTGGCATCCGGAAAGCGTTCTTCAGAGATCTTGATCCACCCGTCCTTGCCGCCTTCACCCTCGGTTTCATTCGATGCGGGTGCCTCGAACTCATTGCGTCCAGGGTGTCCAGGTGTCCATCTAGGTCCAGCGATTACTTTCATCCGTTGAATCGATTCGGGTCCTTTTAGCGGTAGAGACGAGATGGGAGCGATCAGGACTGATTTACGCTGAGTAGGCGATGAAGGATAAGATAAATCGATAGATGATCGTATACGGATGGTCTGTTTGGATGTGGGTGATTTGAACTTTTTAGCTTGCGCTTGAAACATCAGCTTGACATGGGGAATCGAAGACCTGACTCACCTTGCAGGATCGGCCTATCCACTTCCAGCTTTCTAAAGAGTTCTTGCACCTCTCGTATCTTTTCCAGACGCAGCCATCCTAATGATGTGGGATCATCAAATTTATAAACATCGAGATCTCGAATATCTAGACTGGGAGCGAAATCGTCCGCCTGGCGGGGTTTACGGGATGGACCGGGCGCTGCATTTCGAGTAGTTGTCGAAAAGCATCTTGCGGCTGCGGCGCGTGATGTACGTGCCAAGGGGTTGAAGACTTTGTCCATGTTGGCAGGTAATTGTGATGAAGTGCAGAGGCTAGCGACCATTATTGTCAGTAACATTTCGAATTTCGGCCGCGCGCCTAACTCAATTGAGGCAAAGTCGGTAATGTCTGATGCAAAATACATTTATGTCATGATGCTCGTACGTATTGCTTAGACTGCTTTGCTTGTATCCTCTCCCCGGATCTTGCGGTATTGCGCCATGATCAGCTACAATGTCAGCAATGGCCGACAATGCGTGAACAGCCAAATTTACCTCGTTGGCGACAAGAGTCACCACAGTGTGGGGGAAGATTCTGAAGAAATGAGCAGTGGTACCTGTTATATCAGCGCGCTTCTGCTAAGGCTGCGAGGAAGAAATACCTTTGTACCATCCAGCAATACCTTCAGCCTTGAAAGTCTTCCAAAGACAGTCGAGCGGACCGTTGTAGAGCACACCTCGAACTTTTCCAGTCACTGGATCTTTCACCGTGTTTTCTGCATGTCAGCTGGTTTCCTCAGACAGGTGTCCGGTGCTTGACTTACGGTTATATGTACGTGTGAGAACCTATCAGTCAGCTTCGTTCCGGTATGCGAGCTGAGAAATGGTCTTACGGTATCAGCGGGTCTAGAGGCATGGTCAGCTGATTCAGACTCTGCGGTAAGGTGTACTTACTGCATAGCAGCACACTATACATCAGTCACCACTCTGCCCCGGAAAGAGAAGTAGAACGTACTACACACACACCAGAGACTGCACTCGCAGTCAAGAAAGTAGCAAAACCATCAGGGGCCCAGCCTTGCTCGGCCAGCAGACCTTTTGCCCACCCATAGGAAGGTAGCTGCACAGAGGATCCCTACATATCAGCGCTAGTCGATGGAGCAGCACATATACTGGCCATTGCTGTCCTCAAGAATGCGGCATTGACTCCTCGCCATAAACCACGGACACCGTCGGACTTCATGATCGTTGTCAAGGCATCAAGGGAGTTCTTGTAGTAATGTTGAGCACCAACGGGAAACGCAGGCGAGTAAGCTTGTATACGGGCCTTGACCAAGAAGAGAGGCGATCCAAGACCAGCTAGATCGTGAGCATCTTCTCTTCAGCCCAAACTCACCTCCAATCATCCCCGTGAAAGCACCAGCCGTGACCGACGTAAGGAGACGCTGCTCCTCGGGCCGTATTCCAAACACTCGATTGAACGATTTCCTTAGAGGCTCGTAGAAGCCTATGTTTAGCTGAAAGTCATTATCATCATGACCCACCTAGACGAGAGCCGTTGAGCAGAATCTAAACAGTTAGCGATCATTTACGCAGGTTGCATACCTGGTAGCCGTACTGAGAGTGAGCTACGCCCTGAAACTTGATGAATGGACTCACAGCTGGTCCGAGACCTCGTTGCAATCCTCGAATCCCCTCATTCTTCCACGTTTTGACAAAGACATCTGTCAAACCGTTGTACACTTTTGGGGTATTTGGTGATGTCCTCTGCAGCTCTCCTTGTAACTGGAGTCTTGTCTTAAGAGTTTCGGGAATGTTGGCTGCGGTCAGCACATCTCCATGAGCCGACACCTACAAATGGTGACGGCCGCACATCCGGCTAGACCCCCGCACATGAACGACTCGGCCAGACTCAACGGCTTAGCCACGACACCGTTGGGAACCGACGGAGAGGCCATGACGCTTTCGCTGTGAGCTAATCGAAATCACTAGACAGCCCGTGAGACAAGCAATAATCGCGATAATCGCAGAAAGACCGATTTCGAGGGGAACCACAGTCTATTTTCGCGGGGCGAGGGCGCTTCCGATGGACCACTTGGTGACAGCGCGAACTCGACTTTTAACCACTAAGGCAAGCCTATAAGTATTAAGATGGTGCGCCAGAAGCTGAGGATTATGCGATGCCAGACAGAGCGGGTCCAGTTTGAGTTAATGCATACAGTAAGTAAAGAGGAATCACCAATCGGATGTAACCGAACATCTCATCGTCTCTGTCCATTTCTTCATTACACCCATCTCTCTACACTCACGACCAACGATGATCTCGGTGACGACTCGTACAGTCTCCCGAAGCTTGCGCTCGGCGCTACCTAGGCCGGCGTTCTCTGGCTCCAGCAATCTTGCCCCTGCCCTACTAGGACCTGTCGCTGGCCCATCGAACAATTACTCCAATTGCCGAACTTTTGCCAATGCCACTTTACCGGCCAAGGCAGAGGTCACCGCCGGGCCAGCCATCAGTCAGACGAACAGTGAGTAAAGAAACGCCAAGTCTGCTGTCATCTGCTAAAGTTAAAAGAGGCTGAGCTGTCGATGCGAAGATTCTGGAAGACAGTCAAATTGGCAAATAGCGATGATGGTAATCCGCCCGCCTTTACGTGAAGCCGCATTCTCTTATCAGCAGGAAACCTACTTGTCAACCTGGATCACCGTAATCTCAAGACGCCCGGAGGTGCCAAGCTAGTGGTACCTAGAAACAGACGTTTGCTCGCACTTTTGATCGCCAACGAATGGGAGAACCAGAGCGCCGTATTGAAGCAGCATTCTTTGCCTGTTGTGAGTTATGGCGTCTGTGGACAAGCGTCGAAAGCTCATGTACACAGACTTCACTGGTCTCCCGAGCGATCGATGGTCTTGCCAACCCCGACACACGTCAAGGTGTCATTGATGCTCTACTCTCATACTTGGAGACGGATACCATCTGGTCAGTCCGCTGGTCCCGTCAGTGAACATTTCTGATACTCAGTTTCCAAGAAGATCAACCTCGTACGCTCGTCAAGATGCAGAAGGAGCATTGGGACCCACTCTTCGCTTGGGTCAAGCAGGAGTTTGGTGTCGAGCTAGCAATGGCAGAGGGGCTCGCCCCAGCCCGTCAGAGCGAGGCGACCATTCGAAAGATGAGCGAGATCTTGCAGGAGATGGACGTTTGGGAACTTGCGGGTAGGCTACATGGCAGTGTTGCATGAAGCGGGCTAACAAAGTTAGCCTTTGAGAGGGCAGCATACGCATCCAAGTCGTTCGTCATCGCTCTAGCGCTTTGCCGTGGGCATTTGACCGCTGAGCAAGCATCACAGGCAAGCCATGTCGAGGTCCGGAGCCAGATTGAGATTTGGGGAGAGGTCGAAGACAGTCAGTCCATGTTGCTATGAAGGCTAGGGACCGTATGCTAAGTCTCAGCCCACGATGTCGATTATCAAGATATCCGCCGCGCCTTGGGCAGTGCTGCATGTTTATTGATTCAAGCATAAAGACCTTTTCGAGGGGATAGAGGGGTGTACGCGGCGATCACTCTTGCTTCCGAGATATTATTAGCATGCATGCATAGCGATGCTCCCGTAGGCGAGATATAATGCTGAGACGTTTGTGAGACTTTGTATTTTGTGGAGGCGAACTCCGAAACCTCGATTTCCTTTCATAATCATTCATCAGTCTCACGTCTTATCATCTGTAATACTATCATACACCACTCTACTTCCACGCCACCATCAGGCATCAAAGCCACAAATAAATTTGCCATGGATCCATTCACCAGTTTTGAGGGAGCATCGCAGGTGAGCAGCTTATACAAGTGGCCAAATTATGCAAACTGATCAATTGTAGTATGGTCCCGAAGACGACACACTATCTATCTACTCTGCTATGCCTTCTACGCTAGGAGCTGGCAGTATTTCACATCATTCTATACCTACCGATGTAGGTCTCGCGATGGAAGACATGTCGATGTATGATACACCTTTAGCCAACGGTCGAGCACGCGAATATAATGGGGACGAAGAGTACGATGATTTGCGAACGCCCCTTGGCCAAAACATCGAGCATGCTTGCAAGTGAGTTTCAAGAACGGTCAATACGTCAAACGAGTCTGATAGACAGCTACTGTGGTATACATAGCCCTCAAAGTGTCGTCAAGGTGGGTCACTGTCGGTGAGACATGTGCTGATGATAGTGTCTGCATTGCTCAAAATGGTTTTGCAATTCCCGTGGAAACACCTCCGCCTCTCACATCGTCAATCACTTAGTCAAAGCTCGTCATAAGGAGGTTGTGCTTCACAAGGAAAGTCTCCTAGGTGATACAGTGCCCGAATGTGAGTCGTTCAGGCGTATTGTCGCTGACATTCAGGTTACAACTGTGGGAGCAAGAACGTATTTATGCTTGGATTCATCCCAGCCAAGAGTGATACAGTCGTCGTTCTGCTGTGCAGGTGGGTCAATGATCATGTTGTTTCATGACTGACAGTCAGGCAGCCTTGTGCAGCGTTGACCAGTGCCAAAGACATCAACTGGGATACGTCGCAGTGGTCGGCAATCATCCATGATCGACAATTCCTTTCTTGGCTCGTCAAGGTGCCTACTGAAGCAGAGCAGCTCCGAGCTCGACAAATCTCGATGGTACAGATGGCCAAGCTGGAGGAATTATGGAGGGACAATCCCAACGCGAATCTAGAGGACGCCGAGGCTCAGACTGGCGAGGAAGAAATGCAGCCAATCTTGCTCAGGTACATCAGGAGCTCGTCAGCTTGGCTGACGATAGATACGAGGATGCGTACCAATACCAGAACGTCTTTGGCCCTCTTGTCAAGATCGAGGCCGATTTTGACCGGAAGATGAAGGAGTCGCAGACCGAGAACGATATTTCCATTAGGTGGGATATGGGATTGAACCAGAAACGACTGGCATGGTTCGGGATGCCCAAATTGGAGAGTGGAGAACTGCGACTGGCTCCCGGCGATGAACTGAAACTGAAATTCGTCGGCGCCATGAATCCCGGATCGAATGCGATCAAGGGAATGCACGCCTTGAACAAGAGCTGGGCCAACGGTCGTGACCAGATCTGGGAGGGAGTCGGAGCTGTTATCAAGGTCCCTAACAGTGAGTGCTCGGTTATCAAAATAAACTAATACATAGACGTGTCTGACGAAATCTGTCTCGAGCTCAGGAGAAATGACGGTGTACCGACCGATTGCTCTCATGGCTTCTCGGTAGACTTTGTCTGGAAGGCTACTAGCTTTGACAGGATGCAGGCGGCCCTAAAGACTTTTGCAGTTGACGAAAAGAGCGTCAGCGGCTATATTGTGAGTATGAGCTCGTGGGACTGAACTAAAAACAGTACCATAAGCTACTTGGCCACGAGCTAGAACCCCAAGTCCTGCGAACCCAAATGCCGAAACGATTCTCGGCACCCAATCTTCCCGAGCTCAACCACTCGCAAATGGCAGCAGTCAAGGAGGTCTTGCAGAAACCCCTCAGTCTGATTCAGGGCCCGCCTGGTACCGGAAAAACAGTCACATCCGCCTCCATCGTATACCATCTCGCCAAGATGAACCCAGGGCAAGTCCTCGTCTGCGCCCCCTCGAATGTCGCCGTCGATCATCTCTGCGAGAAAATTCATCAGACCGGCCTCAAAGTGGTTCGGCTCGCTGCAAAGTCGCGAGAAGCCCTCGACTCTTCGGTCGCGTTCTTGTCGCTTCATAACCAAGTTGCCAAGGCCGACACTCATCCGGAACTACAGAAACTCATTCAGCTCAAGACCGATGTTGGAGAGTTGAGTCAGAAGGACGAGCAGCGGTTCAAATCTCTCACTCGAGCTTGCGAACGAGATATTTTGAACGCCGCAGATGTCATCTGCGTGACTTGTGTCGGTGCCGGCGATCCACGACTGTCCAAATTCAAATTCAGGACTGTTCTCATCGATGAAGCCACTCAATCCGCCGAGCCAGGTGAGTAAACTCTCAAGTGAGCCGGGCTGATACCAGAATGTATGATTCCCCTCGTCATGGGTTGTAAACAAGTGGTACTCGTTGGTGATCATCAGCAATTGGGACCCGTCATTATGAACAAAAAGGCATCTCGAGCCGGTCTCGCTCAATCGCTCTTTGAACGATTGGTCATCCTGGGCAACCGACCAATTCGATTGGCGGTCCAGTACCGAATGCACCCTTGCTTATCCGAATTCCCCTCCAACATGTTTTACGAGGGCACTCTGCAGAACGGAGTTACCGCGCCCGAGCGACTGCGAAAGAATGTCGACTTCCCTTGGCCGGTGCCCGAGACGCCCATGTTTTTCCACCAGAATCTTGGCACCGAAGAAATCTCGTCAAGCGGAACATCTTTCCTCAACCGAACCGAGGCGTCCAACGTCGAGAAGATGGTTACCAAGTTCTTCAAATCCGGCGTCATGCCAAGTCAAATCGGTGTCATTACTCCATACGAAGGTCAACGGTCCTATGTCGCTACATACATGCAGCTCCACGGATCTCTGAAAAAAGACTTGTACAAGGAGGTCGAAGTTGCCAGTGTCGACGCGTTCCAGGGTCGAGAAAAGGATTACATCATTTTAAGTTGTGTTCGAAGCAATGACCACCAAGGGATCGGTTTCCTCAATGACCCGCGACGTCTCAATGTAGCCTTGACCCGAGCTAAGTATGGAACGGTCATTTTGGGCAATCCCAAGGTTCTAAGCAAGGTGAGTATTGTCGCCTGACGCCCGCTGCACTCGCTGATGATCAGCACCCCCTTTGGCATTACCTCCTGACTCACTTCAAGGACCGATCGTGCTTTGTGGAGGGACCTCTCAGCAACCTTCAGCCGTCCATGTTACAATTCAGTCGGCCAAAGAAGTCCTTGGCCCAAGCGCTCGATCCCTTCAGGAGACGAGAGGCGCCCGCGACAGAATATCTCTCGAACGCGATTAGGCCCTCTGCCGTCGTCGCGAGTGCAGTAGACGCCACGGTCCCGCCTCCGGCTTCAAATCCTTTCGATCCTTCGTACTACCGCACTCATGCTGCCGCGGGTTTCGCTCCTCCCGATGCTCAGTCCGTTGTCTCTCAGGCGGTTGCACCCAAAGCAGGCCGATCAGGATATCCAGGATATGCCGCCTCTTTTGCGTCGCACGCGACTTTTGAGACTTCCTCGGTAGCCGATCAGTCTGTCATAGGGCATTCGCAGTTTGATCGACTTGGGGATCAACCCGTCGACTTTGGTCGACACCGACGACGACTCTCGGCCGGCAGTTTGGCGCCGAGCGACGCGCCCACCGCGTCAATGTACTCTTACGGCTACAAAGCTGGGGACGACGATACGCGGTCTATTGCTGCCAGTCAGGCTGGTGTGACGGAGTTCTAGTCAAAATCACCGTCAAAACAGATTATTGAGGGCGCCGCGAAATGGAACGTTGGCTTCGGCGTGAACAGGGTACCGCAAAACGTCGCTTTGCTGGGATGCGTACTCCTCTGAGCTCATAGCTGGCTGCTCTGTTAGCTAGCAACTCATAGGTGGTAGATCAGATCCCCTGTCGTTTTGAACCAGTGATACAGCATTCTGTAGGCGTCGTTAAAATCTTCGATTAGTTGCTTGTTGCTATGCAGGACGCGTTATCAGACCAGCTCAGGCACCAATCACTGCAAGCTTGACCACCACGAATACTCTCTCTACACACTCCTCCCTATACACCATCATGAATTTCACTACAGGCGCTACTTCTTCAGAGATCCTATCACTCGACAATATCCGTAATCAGCTCATCAGGCTTGAGGATACCATAATCTTCTGTGTGTAGCGCAAGCACGCCGTTTGGAGGGATACTGACAGTAGCTCTTATCGAACGCGCTCAGTTCGCTCACAACCCAAAGATCTACAAAGCTGGTGCTTTCAAAGCCGAGACGCACTACGATGGGAGCTGGCTAGAATGGTTCTTGCTCGAGACTGAGTCTTTCCATGGTACGTCGTCGAGTCGTATAGCAGCATCTCTGATAGTAGCCCGGTTCAGACGATACACTTCTCCCGATGAACATCCATTCACGTCTATCGATCTCCTGCCGGAGCCCATCCTCCCCTCCCAAGATTATCCTCCACTTCTACATCCTGAATCAGCCACTCATCCTTCGACAAACGCCAATGCCCGAATACTGAAATTCTACGTCGACAGCATCGTGCCCACCATGACTCAATCCTCCACAGCCAAGACGGCGGACTTGGTGGACGACGGGAACTATGGAAGTGCAGCAACAAGAGACGTTGAGGTGCTTCAAGCCCTCAGTCGTCGAATCCATTTCGGTACGTCCTATCGACTTCAACGCTGACTGCAGGGATGTTCGTCTCTGAATCCAAATTCCAATCTGCGCCTCACTTGTTCATCCCTCACATCCTGGCGAGCCCTCCTAATACCGAGGGCTTGACATCTTTAATCTACAAACCAGAAGTCGAAGCGCGTCTACTTGTACGACTGGCAAACAAGGCAAAGATCTATGGAGGGGAGTTTGACAGTGAAGGACGGATTGTGGAAAGTGCGGGTGCAAGAAAGATTGATATCGAGGGGGTCGTGGGCATGTACCGCGACTACGTGATTCCCTTGACCAAAGACGTCGAGGTACATACTCACTACCTGTAGCGATTCAAGCTGATGAACAAGGTCGACTACCTGATCCACCGCTTAGAAGGTGTTTCGCGAGAACAAATTGACGAGTGGTCGAAGCACAAGGATGGGTCTCTTTAGATTACATAGCACTCGAGTACTCTACTCGAGTACCAAAGCGAATGCATACATCGGCAGTCATCATCATCAGTTGGGTCTTGGTCCTGAGACATAAGGGATATAGGATTCCCACCCGCTTTCATCGCCCCACATTGCTCGCAGCTAAGCATCAGCCAAAATTGCACAAGGCGAGGCGAGCAATCAGTTACCTTGTCCTCAGTCAAGAAATGGTGCTGCTCGGGCGTCCAACCAGGTACAACTACCTCACTGATAAAGCATCCGAGCTTCTCTTTCAGATGTCCAGCACCCTCCTGATCAAGCAGGGTCAGATCCTCTGCGGGCAATTCACTCGCCTTCCACCAGCCTCCTGGCACAAAAAGTTGCGTCACCTCGTCTTTTGATAAGTCTGATCCCACTAGGATTCGGTGTACAGCCGGTTTGGCGTTGGGAGTTGTGGGCGGCGCGATCAAGGTGTAAAGGGCCCTTCCGGCATGGTGGATATGAAATGTCTACTGTTAGCGGAATTGGTCAATTTGCACGTACTGCATTGCTGTTCATGTGCATCCGTCCTCTGGCACATTCTGGAGTGAGGAGGTAATAGATGCAGGTTGCGTCGGCGTTCTGCGTTGAGGTGATTGGAGCGGGTCGGTACCAAGCTGTCGCTGAACCGCTGGCTTCTTGGGTTCGTTTCCCATTCTCTGTGCGAGATGATAGTGCAGCCGTCTGCTTGAAATAGCCACCCTCGAAGTGCGACTCAAGGCCGTGAAATTTGATTAATTCTGAGTTGGGTACCGAGTAAGAGTACGGAAGCGCCATTGATGATAAGTATGGAAGAGGAAAATGATATATATTTGACTGATCCCGTCCAACCAAGGGCACTTTCGGTCTTCCGGCATCAGAAATCACACTCGGAGAATAGACTATGCATGAAGCCTTCTATCTGTAGTACTTGAACACTGCGCCGGCCTCGAAGTCTAATATTTGAATACTTCCTCAGCTGTATAGCCAAGATCCTTTAGCGCACCCTGCAACTCTCCTTGCCTTGGTCCATCCTTGGGTCCGGCGATGGACTTGACTTGAGGTGGAGGACCGCAAACAAAGGCGCGCACCTTGTCATCTCCCTTGGGGAACAAGCGAGAGAGCATATCAGATGTGACAAAGCCTGTCTCGCCTGATAGTCAGTCCGTGCCAATCAAGATCATATAGGACTGACCCTTCCATCCTCGAGGCTCTTTGTCAAGGACGTACTTGACAGTCAATCTATCTGGATTCTTGACTGCTAAAGCATCCCATTCCTTGCGCAACACTGACGTCAGCGCAAAGGAACAAAACGAAACTCACAGATGTCCTTGTCGGTGACATTGGAAAATACGAGCGTCCACTTGGTCTTATCTTCGGGGAGATCGAGAGAGTGGTTAATGAGCTGCCACATGGGAGTAATACCACTGCCTCCAGCAATGCATAATCCACGATCAAAAGAGTTGGCTTCGTACTTGAATTTCGGGATTGGACCCTTGAAGAGCATGGTCGATTGACCAGGAGTCAAAGAGCTCATGTAAGGCGTGAGCTTCCCATCCTGACTGTCAGCTTAGCACGGGGCAAATAACCCATAAATCCACCTTGTACTCCTTGATGAGAAGTCGCAAGGAGCCCTTTTCGTTAGGAGGCGAGATGGCGGTGTAGGGCCTACTTCGTCAGCCACTCCTCATCAACGGGAATTAGGCTTCACCTGATGACCGGCTTTCCCTTGTCATCCTTGACTTCATCCTCTCCCATCGGTGATCTGACCAACAAAGCGCTGGCGACTTCGTCTCCTCGAGTCTTGGAATCATCGCCAAAGCTAAAGGTGTAGACAGCCGAGTTGTGGTTGTAAGGCTCGACTTTGGTGAGCAAAAATGGTGTCCACTGGTCCCTGGAACATTAGAGGCTAGTTTTCCATTGATGGGGAAACGGCTGACTTGATCAGGGCACCTGCAGCCGCGGGCGATTCGTTGCTGGCCTTGGCTTCTCCTTTCAATTCATTGAGCTTGGCCTCTGCCTTTCCGGCAACAGCTGGATTACGCTGAAGATAGACGTATCCACCTAGACCAGCGATACCGGCAGCAGCAAGTGCAAGGGGCAAGTCTTTAAAAGCGTTAGCGCCATCGCCGTCGTTGTGAACAAAAGGCTCACTAGATCCAGCCTTTGGGGCAGCTGAAGCGTAATTTCTGACGGCGGGTCGTGCAGACTGCGATTAGCCAGCGATATGTCTGCTAAGCAACCATACTTACAAAGACTGATCTCCTTGTAGCTGAAAAGAGGGACATGATGTTGGGATTGTAGAGAATGTATAGTCGTTGCTGCTATGGTCTACGAATTACATCGTCATGGTCAATTAATTAAAGGGAAGGATCAAACTATTCTACGCGTAACTACTACTACTACTACCAAGTATCAATCAATCAATCAATCAACCAACCAACCCTATATACTCTATCTTAATCTAACAATCAATCATGCCTCGTCAACAACAATCACGCCAACAGCCCATCAACTCATTCTCAACTTCAGCAGATAGCTCAACCTCGTACTTGTCCGCCAAACCCAAGTCACATTCACCTCGCTCAAACTTCAATCCATTCTCCCCACTCTCACCTCACCCACCAGACAAGGAACTAGAAGCTAGTGACCCTGACGACGACAGTGCCATCTTCAACATGGAGCACAGCAGGCAGGCTGGACCAAGACGAGTCTATCTTCGCTCAGAGCTACTCGACGTGGCGAGAGAGTGCCGCAAAACCGGATGGGTCAAGCCAAAGGGAATGGGCTCGCTAGAGTCTTGGTACGGGTCAGCACAATTGCATGATCATGACTTCTGTGTCTCTGACCTACGTAGTACGCCAACACATGACCAGGATCCAGCAATAGCTTCGATAGGTTCAGCGCCCAGCCGGCGGAACGGAGGCGGAGGGGGATTCGGCGAAGGCTTTGGCTACGGCGGCGGGATTGGAGGCAAAGGGCTAAGTAGAGGCGGTCGAAATAACGGGTATCTTTAACATACACTTCCTTGTGCTGATGGTAGTAGGCCCCGCCGCAATGATCACGAGGGGCCGACGCATGGGCCTCTGCATGGCCCATCACAAAGCGTAGGATCCTCCAAAGATTTTCCGGGAGGACCAATGGGCAAATTTGCCGTCAAGTCAACTTCCGATAGGATCAAGATTGGTGGGGATGAGAATCGAAAACCCAAGGACGACTGGAGAAGAAGTATGTTCCTTTGATAATGGATGCCTGACTGATATATGCAGATCAGCCTCCTCATCAACCACAGCGCAGCCACACTAGGCATTGGAATGATCGACAAGAAGAGGACAGTGCCGAGCCAGAATGGATGGATGATCAACCCGATCTCGATCCCGCCATTTCCACCGTTCAAGGCGATCATCCATACGGGGCGGATGGGGATATAATTGCCGCTCAAAAGCGAGCCATGAAGGCCGGAGCCAACTCAGAACGAAAGCCGCTGGTCGGATTTTTCGCTACCGAAGCAACGCCAGCACTCATCCAAACACCGGTCAAGCCGGTCAAGGAGTATAACGCTGCCAATTATCTGTTGCCTCCAAAAACCCGCCAGGACGTCGAGTCAAAGACCCCGCCTGTACGAGAAACCCCCAGTGCCAGTCGATTCGCTCGATTTTTCGGCAACCCAGCTCGGTCGGACGAAACCCCACCTGCCCGAGTACCGGCTGCACCCCAGCCAGTCACTTCACCACCAGTCGAGCTACCACCAGCTGCTTCCCAATCACAGTCGCCCCCGCCCAACCTCCCCGACCGAGCCTCGGCCTTGATGGCACTATTGTCTCCTGATAATAAAGCACATTCACCACGACCTCTCGTGACTGCTACCTCGCCGCCTCCCGCACCGCTCTTCCATCACCAAGCAGGGTTTATGCAGGTGCCGCCGCCGGCCGGATATGCTTCGATGCAAGCCAACATGGGGCACGACTACCGTCAAATGCCACAATATTACCCCGGCCAGGCTCCGCCGCCGCCTCCCCCGCAACAGTACCCATACGGTCCACCGCCTCCACGACTCTACCACTCTCAGCAACAAGGCTTCCTACCTCCGCACATGACTGGCGGTCAGCCTTCATATCTGCCTCCTCCTCCCCCTCCCGGATTCTCCCATCCCCCAGATCAGCACCACTTCTACAACGAAAGCCAAGGGCACCTTCCCACTCAACAGTCACAGCAACCGAGAAATGTCGCGCAACAGGAGAGAAACATGCACGCACTACTCAACCAATGGCAGCCGCAACAACCTCGTTAAAGAGAGATCCCTTTTCAAGGTGACCATGTGATGTATGTATGTAGCGTGTAAAACAACAATGCATTTCTCCTCCTGAATAGGCGGGATCGCGGCGTAATCGATTTCACTCGTCTACTGCAGCACCGCTCGAGGGCAGCTTTAGCCCTGTCCCCT
The DNA here is from genome assembly GCA_026538405.1 of Cryptococcus sp. GC_Crypt_2. Lineage (NCBI taxonomy): Eukaryota > Fungi > Basidiomycota > Tremellomycetes > Tremellales > Cryptococcaceae > Cryptococcus > Cryptococcus sp. GC_Crypt_2. The sequence goes on along the minus strand of JALPCC010000004.1, from coordinate 8,064 downwards.
GTATCTTTGTTTTGCCCACTGTTTCCACAAATTAGCCCAAATCTCCTGCTCCGCTTCGCCAGTTTCCCCCAGTCCATACGGTAGCCCTATACCTTCTCCCTCGCGACCTCTATCTGAGGACCGGACCACTGCATCACAAATCGTGTACATGCTCGATTGCAGCGTCCTGCGGGTGGCGATAGAAAGCGGGTTGTGCGGACGAATCAGGCTGCGGACGTATGCCACCAATACGGCAGGAGCATGTTTGCTGAAAGGTAACAAAAGAGGAGCGTCCCGGTCAGATTTGACGGATCGTCGACTTCCAAAGGTCGATAGCAGCCTACTTAAACTGGGTGCTGATGTCTCTTGTATAGAGTCGAATGAATTGCACAAGAAGCGGGCAAGCATCGGCAAAACGTGTAGGACGAGATCGCTCCTCGTCAACACTGCGGCGAGGATGATATCGATAGCCATGGCGTCAGGCCGAGAGGATATTGTCGAGATGATCCGGCTTAAATCAGACACGCGCAAGAGCTTAGACTGACACATTAGCGTAATCCAACAGCGTGTCTTACCCGAAGTCTGACCAAGACCTTGATCGCACCAAGTCGAGCATTACTGAGTTTCTGGTCGGATGGAACTTGTAGTAAACAATCGAGAAGGATGTCGCGACATCCCAAAATGGCTTTACCGGAGCCTACAGAATCAGTGCCGCCCCGCAATTGCCGCTCACCTTGACGCCGGATACTCAATAGCTCGGTCAGAACCGCGAATCCGCCAGCGGCATCGCCCTGCGTGGATATCCATGCCAAACAGTGCATGATGGTCTTTCCAAAATCAGAAGTCTGTGCTGCCAATGCCACGACCTCTCGTTGGAGTGTTTCTAAATGGACGTTAGCAGGACACAAGGGCTGGCCACGTACCTCGAGGGATCATGTCGCTCTTCGACATCAATAAATGCAAGTACCCCAACGGTAAATGCCCATCTTCAGATTCCAATCTCATCAGCTCCAGCTCCGCAGGCCCTAGATTGCGGTAGGTCGCAAGCGGAGGTAGCTTTAATGGTTTGGCAGCTGTCATCAGTTCGGCTCCTCGGTTCGACCTACCAGTTCCACCACACCACTGTAGCAGTTTATGTGTCGCCAAGAGCGTACGAGCGGGTGCCGCCTTTGTTTCCGACTTCGTCAATTTGTTGGCAATTGTACCGAATCGTGCTTTAACCTTGCCTGAAATCCTACTAGTCAGTCGATCCTGTCGTGTGGACGTACCTCGCAGCATCGTGTCCAACGACAACCTCGGCGGCCAGGGTTCGGGCAGTATCGTTTGAGAGACTGTCGAGTAACCGGTCGAGCTCGCTCTCGGAATCAAGGACCACCCTGTCGAGTAAGCGAGAATAGACGGATGGCGACTAACTCTATAAACGCCTTGACAAGTCCCTGGGTGCAAGCTCTCAGCGCAGGTGCGGAAACGTTTGTAGCATCTTCTTGCAAAGTAGCCCAATAAGAGAGATCAACCTGTAGATCAGCGGAGCCAGCTTGAACGATGTCTACCTTTACGGACGACCCCCGGATCAGGTAAGCGAGCGCTCCACGAATGGTGCACGACGTCTCGTCATTGGCATGCGCATCGGATGTCTGCGCTTGTTGAAGAATTGCTTGGCGCATAGAATCATCGAGAGTCGCGGGTGGGAAACTTGCAAGCAATTGAAACATGCGTCCGGAGCGCTGACGGTCCGATACTCCCTGCAAGGTTGCTTTGAGAATGGCCCCTGGTGATTTAGCGGCTTGTGGTACGAGAAAACCCACTAGATATTCGAGGCATTTCCATCGTTTCAGCCGAGCTCGATAGCCATTGCAGCTCAGAGTCTGCTCGGGCGATAAAAAGACTTTCCAGTTGCTCCATAGTGGCTGAATGTCTAAAGATCAGACTTTGCGAAACGCGCTACTCACTCTAAGGCAGTCAACCCCTCTCGGTCCAGAGCTTCCCAGCAAGTCTGAAATGCTCCATCCTGTACAGCCACAACGAGCGAATTGATCAGCTCCTCGGCCCGGTCAGGCGCGTCTCCTATTCTCGCGACGAGCCATTGGCACTGTTCGTCAGTCGGTACACATTGAGGCGGCCTCACGGCTTCTACGCGCAGCTCGACATCGGAGTTCGCGCCTGCAGCTGCCGTCAACCCGAATCTGGACTCCAGCCTTGCTCGTATTTCGGAATTACTTTTGCGACCAAGGCGTACAAGAGCAGCCAAGGATAAGTCGAAGGCTGGGGTCTGGTGCTTTGGCTTGACGGAAAGCAACAAAGCTTCAATAGGGGTTACGAGCGAAGTTATTGCATCACCGGTACGAAGACCGATGGCGAGACGGGAGATGATGTCAAGAATGATCGCAATCGACGTGTCGATCATGGCAACAACTTGAAGCCGAGAGAGCAACGTGCTGAGAATTTGACCTGTCGTTTTGATAGATGCAAGTTGCTGCCAGATACTCTCGCTGAATAATGGCCCCTTGACCATCACTCGATGTAGAGCGAGTCTTGCATCTGAAGTCCCTGACGATAACAGGAGCTGTTCCACACTAGCCAAGACTAGTGTAACCCAGACTTCGGGGCTGTGTGAGAGTCGATGAAAGCGGCAAGTAGCTGAGAGTAGGTCTTCTGCTTGTGTCTTGATCAAATCTGGTGCCTGCACATTAGTGACAGAGGCTGCAGACTGGACGTACCACTAAACACCAGGCAATTGTGTCAGACTCGACGTTGGTCGCCGCGTGGTCTAGCCACTCCGCTATAGTCATGAAGGACAGGATCACCCCGACAGTCTCCGTTTTAGGCTGCCCCCGCAAGAGCTCTTTGGCGATCTCGATATCGTTGACAAGTAGGTCCTTTCCGCCCCGATCCGATTCCAGGTAGACTCCCCACGTCGCGACATTTCGCCAAATATCCCTCCGGCATGTCCACAAGTCTGTGTCAGCGAGGTTGTCGGCGCTCATTCTAGAAAGGAAGGCTTGTGCCTCGCTAATGGCGGTACAGAGAAAGTCTCTGACTTTTCCGTTGATATACGTTTGATACGGCGTCCTGCTTGAAGTTGGCTGGATGAATATATCATATTTCTGGGTCCGTACCGATGTTTCTAAGGCGCCAAGTAGTCGGGGCAGAAATTGCAGAGTCGTCCCAGTGGTCGGCAAGACATCCATGCAGCTCAAGACGGCCTTTGGGATTCTCAGCGAGCTGGCAGGGTAGATGATTGAACCCAGGGTATCGCAGTCGAGTTGTGTGTGCCGAGCGAATGCTTTCGAGATGTCAGTCAGGCTGTTGTGAACGGCTAGACTGGTCTGTTCGTCGTCAGTTTCTGGCCCAATGTCTGACCAGCAGGTGTACTTGCCTTTTTTGAAACAGGAGCAAGAGCGATCGCCTCGCTGACCTTGGCTTCGACAACGCTGACAAGGCCCAATGCTAATATCGCGCCGTCCTTGCCCAAGAACTTCATCATTTCGATCCAGACCTCCACCCAGGCGTCCGCGGAAGCTGTACAACGTCGTGCTCCCTCCTCCCACACTCGATGTGGCCTAAGAGTTGTGATTGGCGACCGTGTGCGAAAGTACAAGGATAAGATATGAGGCGGCAGAGCCTGAGATGTAGACGTCAATATCGAGTCGAGCAGATCCAGCTGAGCTACATCGAAGGAATCGTTGTGAGCAGCTCTTTGAATGTAAGCAAAGCTGGTAGACCGATGCATGAGAGCTCACCCTTTGGCAGTCTTCTCCCAAACACTGTATATCCAATCCCGGATGATATCAGCCTTGCCTGGTATATCTGTGGAATCGGTCCAGACTCGTGTAGCAATCTCCAGCTTGGAAGGCCCATCCTCACGAGGGGGATCTTGGTGTGTTTTGAGAAGGCGAATGAGACTGTTGGGTCCAGCAATGTCCATTGGAGAAGAGACGGTATGAGGTGATGGATGATACACGAAATCCTAGTTACAAATATATACAAAATCTCGATAAATGATCTACGCCAATTTTGCTTCCGCCGGAAACGCAGTAATACTCTTACTACTCTTGCCGTCTCGTCACCACAGAAGTACCGGTAGATGTCACCGATTCGGATCGGCTCCCTCTCTGCAGCGGAGCCACATAACCCTCACGCTGAGCCCTTAATGTTCGCAGTTCTTGCTCAACACGATCAACTTGGCGTTTCATGTCCACCAAAGCGCCACCTGCTGCCAAAACCCCGTCCAACGCGTCCAGATTAGTTCGCGTGGGCATGATGAGTCGCTGTGTGTCAACGCCCAGTTCTGCCATGAGCTCGTTGATCCGAAGTATAGCAGACGACCTGGGTACAGGCAATTTGGTCGATCTGAAGAAGGCTGGCAGATGTGGAGGATGCTTGGCGGCGAGGTGTGAAGTGTTGGGCAAGACCACTGGTGAAGGCACGCGGTAGATACAGTGAGCAGCATCTGAAGTTAGTACTGTCACATTGTCAAATCACTCACCGTGAGCAGCATCCTCTTTCTGCTTCTTCGTGGCTGGCGCAGGGCTGACGGGTATTTCTTCCTCGGCTCGCTTTCTCTTTTTGGCCTGGGTTTCAACTGACAATTCAGTTAAAGAATCTGGACATACCTTGTCCACTCCCAATATCAATTCTGTATGCTCCTGATCCAGCTCTACCAACCCACTGTCCAGTCCCATTACCGTTCTCATGAGATCATCTCGGTCAGCTCGATATCGTCTCTCCACCTGCTCCAGTCTCTTGATCTCTACGTAAAGGGCTTCCTCCTCGGCGATTTCTGCAGCTGTGAGGTGGTATAGCTCCGAGGCGTATTGTTTTCGCCGGACCTCGCGTGCTCTTGATCAGCATGCAGTCCGGGGTCACAAACACACCTTTGTCAAAAGCGTGCGCTTGCATCTGCTGAGCCTGAGCAGCGGGATCACTGGCAGTTCTTGTGCGTATCAGTCGTCGACAGACAGCAAAGTAGCGATCTTTGATTTCCTGGCATCAGCTTCTTGTCTCAGCTTCTTGTCAGATCTGTGTATTTCACCTCCACAGTGCGAGCGCGCGTATTCTGGTATGAATATCGGTCTGCAACGACTATGAACCGCAGATCAAATTCTCGTAGTAAGTTGAACAGGTATGACGTCTCGTGGGATGTCCAGTTCGAATCGGTCAAGTGCTGATCGTACTCGTACTGGCTGTATTCCATAACCGATGGGCCGTGGATATTGAAGGACCCAAAGTATTCCACTAGGGTGAGCAAATGCCGCGATACTCCACCCACCTGATTGCTCGGGTTGTCCATCGCTGACTCGAACCCAATGACGGAGACAATGTCGATTCTGTGGCTGACGGATGAGAGGCGTAAAGGGAAGCATCTCCCTGCCAGTTCAGCTACGGACGAAGCTCTTGGACGTGAGACTGCTTACCATTTGGCGTCCTTGATCTTTGGCTTGGGTCGTTCCCGATATTTGGTTGCCGATAAAGCTGCTTGAGTCTCGGCCAAGAACGGGGCATTGTCGCCAATCAACGCATATAGCTCTCGAGAAATGCCATCGGGCTTTTTCACGGCGGAGGTGGGTCGACGAGGGGCAGTTTGTTGAGCCGAAGAAGACGAAGCCTGGTCATCGCGGGGCGGCAATTGCAAGATAGAGCGCACATCAGTGGAAGACATATTGAGTAAAGCTATACTGACCCCTCTAACAAGGGCTGTTTATGCTTCCAGATGAACGAATTGTCCATAGACCTTTAAGGGGGGGTCTAGATAAGCAGGACACTGCAGTGCGTGATCATCTTTCTCATACCGTCTTCCGTTCTCCTCATCCGTACATCATGGATATCAGGCAAGCTACAGTGAGTTCGGGAAGTGAATCTACGCTCCGACAATAGCTCAAGTCCTCGACAGATTGACGACCTTTTGGGTATGCAGAATGCCAACCTGCTCAACTTGCCCGAAAATTACACTTTCAAATACTGTACGTCCCTTTTTGCAGAGCGGCAGTCATTGACTGCGATAGATTTATATCATGCTTTGACATGGCCAGAGCTGTCATACGTGGCTGTAGATCCTAGCGGACGCATAGTAGGCTACATATTAGCTAAAATGTGAGCCGCCTGCCTGACGTCAAGTCCTCGAGCTGATCTTTAGGGAAGAAGAACCTAGCGACGAGCCAAGCGGTCACGTCACGTCCATATCAGTCCTACGTCCATATCGCCGCCTTGGACTCGCAAACCGATTGATGAAGCAAGCGCGTAAGTGGACCGCGCCTGGACCTTGTCTCGCACAACTGAAATAGGTAGAAGAGGCCATGGTCGCCCACTACAATGCTGCGCATATCACTTTACATGTGCGCAAGTCGAACCGAGCTGCGATCTCCTTATATCGAGATAGTCTAGGGTTCGAAGTCAATGCCATGGAGAAGGGTTATTGTGAGTCGCTCCTTTGGCTCTTGTGCTGAAACGTAGACGCGGATGGTGAAGACGCGTATGGTATGCGGTACCTGTTTAGGTAGTCTTGAGACCGTGGCGACTCCTGGAAGACTGCGCATTCCTTGAGATGTCATTTTTCTGTCGGAACGGAGCGACTATCGGTGGAAGTAGACAGCCGTCAGAAAAAGATCAGCACCCATTGATGAAGCCTGGCGCGTATGTAATCGAAGTTCACCTCAAATAGGCTACACATCGGTCGAGAGTACCCAGACATCCATCGCCGTCTCCTGATCGTTGACGGATAGAGCTATCCAAGAGAAGTTCACGAAGATGCGTTAGCAGTATATGATTTGCGAGGTGAACCCAAACGGCTTGCGAGAGCAGTTCTAATGAGACTGGTCTGTCTAGACACGACGCATACGACCTCATAGCTTGATTTATGGAGCCGGCCCTCACCTGTATCTGCCTTGCTCTTTGTGAAGCTTGAGGCCATCGGGATCATCAAAGTATTATGAAACGGCTGCTAATTATTGTGATAACATTGACCCTCCCTGCTCGTCCGATTCCATGGGACATCGACTCACCTCCCCTGAAAGCTGACACCAGATTGCAGTGTTCAGAGCAACAGGGTAACACTTCTGATAAGCTGATGTTTCGGAACCAGGGCAACCTACAAGGCGTAATTTCGCCCATAATGCCTGTGAGTGGTTAGCTAGACCTCAAGTAGCTCACTTCACTATAGCCCTAACTAGACAGCTAAAAGACATCATGGAGTCTGTCATAGTGCAGTGACTGTCTAAAGTATGAAAAGATCTGTAGACCTTGAGATACCATCAAAGTAATAGCTTGATAGATCATGAATAAATAGACAGACAGATGGAGTAGATTGGATACTATCAGTAGAGATTATGTCACAGTGCACTGTCCATCTATAGTACCAAAGGATCTTATAAGCTTGAGAGTGGATTTGGATTGATACTTCAATAGATTGATATTCTGATAAATCAATAGGACAACATAAACTAGATTGATGGATAGATAGATGAATTACATCCAGAGAGTTTCAGTAGTTATTGGATAGAGAGCTAGAACAGTACTTGTGTGCAATGGCAATGTTATGGCCCATTCTACTATCTGCTAGAACATACAGACCAAAATCTAGATGACAACCAACAACTAGAGTACAATTTGATCAAGGTTTGGTTGAGAATAGAATGAGAGATAGAATAGGGATAGGATGAGTGAAAGGAGGTGAGTCAAAGATGGATTGGGTTTGGATTGAGAGGTGATTGATACAAAATCAAGTAGATGGGACTGAACGGGGGCTAGACTGGAAACACTTACAAGGTCTCCTATAAAATGTGAGCTAGTAAGGCACAATAGTAGCAAGGGATGCAAATAAGTTTAAGTAACTATACTATGAAGTGATGTAACTACAATTGCTACCAAATCAAGGTGGTTTGGTAGCTCCTTATTTATCTATGAAATTGACTGCTGCTTACAAAGCAGGCTGGTTCTTGATTATCAATCATTCACATGACCTTGGATGTGATCATGATTGAAACAAGGAGGCCTGAACTATAATAATAACTGGTTAAGAGTAAGGCCAGCAGTGTGTCACTAGGCTACGTCGACCAACAATAGGTGTCGACGTCCAACTTGGAGATAGGC